>JAACJM010000087.1:0-336801 GCA_013368315.1 Tetrapyrgos nigripes | reverse complement strand
ACAAATTTTCAGACCTTGGGATACTTGGTCATCGAATCAGAGTAGTCAGTGGTCTTCAGGGTTTTCAATTTTGACCATCGGGATGCTATGAAAGCAGATTCAGAAATTCAGGAATTATGCTTCATCATATGCACTTACTGCTACAGTGGATTCGAGATGTTCACCACTCGGCCTGCTGTTTTCAAAAGCTGTTACGGGTGCCAACGGGACGAGGACCAATTATGCGGGAAGGTGAAGATTGCCATTCAGTATAACATTCACCTCGCACATATCTACGTGCATTGAGGTTGGCAAGAAATGCATTGACGTATATGTTGCAAAGAGGCATCTCCATGACCGTAATTGGAGTCCCCACGGTATGCACCAATCTATTGATATCAATGAATGTAAATCAAATCCTGAAATGCCACTTACTAGGACAACCTCTGTAAATGCGACAGCAGCAGTCCAAAATCCAGTGTTAGCTGTGAGAAAGATTATTCGAGAGATCATTTTTCGAGTCCTAATTCACTTCAATTAAAATTTCTGGCAACTTGAAACAGCATAAAGGATAGGTACAATACCCTTTGTACTCTGTCATGCCATTCTTCAATACCATGACAACCATACCGGCAGCCAAAATGACATCTTCTCCTGCACTAACAGCGCGAAGTGACATAATAGTGGACTGAATGACAGTAATCTTTATATGCCCAAGAAAAATAAAGTAGGGGACATACGGTTGCCCAACGTTCTCCAATTTGGTTATTTGAGGTTCCTTGAGAAACACTATGCCGCAGAGGTTATCACTGAATTGGTGTTACCATTAGATCAAGACACTGACAGAATGATATTGTATGCTAGAACATCATTAGCATTGAATTTATAGGCAGGAGATCGGATTATTCACGAATGACAACAACTATTAAGCGAAAAAAATTAGTTATTAGTAGCATGCATAGGTTGTGGATAAATAGGCTTACTGAGTTGGTAAAGGGACATGATGAACTAAAAGAGTGTGTAAGCAACTGTGACCAATTACTAGAAGATATATCACCATTGGAATAGCAAAAAACCAGTTCTTGCTGACTGTAACATTCAAATAAGTGGTGAGACCTCGTATGTGATGTTAGAAAAACATACAGAGCCAGAGTCGGTATATAAAGAAGCACTGAACACAGAATGCTACTATTTGCTATTCTGTTTATCAGAACAGACAATGTAAGGAGCATTCTAAACCTACAGAAACCCAGGCATGATGCTTGTAGAATTCATGTTAATCACAATAAGGTTAGGATTATAAAATAAAACAATTCTTACAGTCATAGCCCTACATGTTTTGATTAGAAATGCTAAATGTCTTGGGATCAGACAACTTACGGATGTATAGCGCCCACTTCTGCAAGGTTGCCATAGTTCTGAATTAATGCAGGGAACACTAAGCAGTTACATGAATTATAGGAATGGCTGACTTCAAGTCTACATACCACTCTGGATTACCAAGCATTGGTTGGCGGTGTCTACCAGTCTGTCAAGCATTTAAAACGTTAGACTGAGAAAGACACAGAAGTGACTCACCCAACAAAAAGAACCTAGTTTAGCGATAGTTATCGATTATTTATTTGTAACGAATCTGTGGAAGGTAACTTGCAAGGCTTTTTCTTTTCCAAGGGTCCGTATTCCAGTATCTAGGAAGACAGTTAAGAACCGTGATTAAAAAACACCTATTGCACATACCGAGATACATAAATAAATCTGTCATGTAAATGTCAGCGTTACCGGACTTGGTAGAAGTCAACACAAAATTTACGTTTGCAAACAGGACACGCCATAGAGAACACAGCTTAAGAAAACACCTGTCAACAAGCAACCATAGCTGTCTGTTAGGTTAGTAGGAAGGGCGGGTGTGCTCATGGTAGTGGAAATCAGGTAGGGGAAGACAAGAAGATTCGAACTGTGATCAAGCAACGTGATCATAGTATTTAACAGTCTCGAGCTGACCTTAATTTTAAGATTTTGATCATCATTTGAAACAATCCGTCACACAAGGAGGGAACATGAGTCTAAGATAGTTCATTAGACTCGGATCTAATTGACCATATGATGTATCAATCTGATGGAAAGTAGCATACAGAATAGTTTGTCGATGGACAGTATATTTACGAATAGATATAGACATCAGTGGCTCCCGTGTCATATCATTTAATTACTTTTTATGGGGATGCGATAATGTTGCTGCTACTGCTGGCCTATGGAAATGCCATGAACAGTGTGCTGATATCAAAGAGACATTTGAGTCAACTCCAAACAGTACTTAACTGTGCGTACTTACATTGACACTTTCAGACCAAGGGAGATACATATTCTTACTTGCGACTCTTGAAACAAAACATCTCCAGACCCTATGTCATGCCAAGTTCACCGTCTTTGGGTTTGGTGGAGTTTACTGAATTGCACGGGTATCGTCCAGCGGGTAGTTATGAAGGGTAGAGGGAAGCCCGCGCTCCTCGGTTTTCAAAGGCGTTATGGCGAAGTTAGCACGGTAAAATTCCGTATGAATCGTGGACCCGTACCTGTCGGCGAACACTCACCTAAGATCTGCACCCGTGCAAATAACACTGCCTCTGATGCTATAAATGATGATCGATGAAGGACTAACCGAATCACCACTCAAACCAGCTTACGGTCCTCAATTTTCTTTTATCTTTTTTTCTACTCAGACGAAGATGATGAAAATTGCTATACTAGTGCTGTCCGGCATTGCCGTAGCACATTGTCAAGGATCAGCCGATACAGCTTGCTCTCTACTTCAAAGTGAGCTTGGTGATAACGTCTCTTTTCCAGGTCAGTGCTCAACTTCTGGTATAGCTACGCGCCCGTCGGCGGAGCATGATTCAGGTGTTCTGATTCTTTATCTCACGGTCACTCTCTTGCAGGATCGGCCGCTTACGCAGAGGCAATCGCTCACTTTGAACCCACCAGCTCCCAAAACTCGACCTGTAGTGTTGCACCCACGTCTGCAAATGAAGTTGCCACAATTGTAAGTTCCTCATCAAAGACGATTAAGGAGGAGCTTACCAGTATACCCTTGACAGCTTAAGATCGTTGGCAGGGAAGATATCCGAGCGCCTTTCGCGGTGAGTGCTCGTCCTTGTTCACCACCTTACCAAGAGTCTGCTGAATTACTTCCATGATAGGTCAAGGGTAGCGGTCATGCAAACAATGTGGGACACAGCTCGACTGTTGGGGTACAAATCGCCTTGTCAGGCTTCACCGACGTGTCTTACGATCTTGAAGCCTCTACTGCGACGTTTGGTCCTGGGCTTTCGTTTGATGAAATATACGAGTATCTGGAACAGTTTAATGTCTCTGTTGTTGGGGCTCGTGCTGCTGGTGTTGGTGCGTCGTCTAAACTGGCGATACTAATCATTGACTGATCTTTCTCCCTGTCTCCTCTCTCTAGGTGTTGGTCTTGTCTTGGGGGGCGGCTACAGCTGGATCACTAATCAATACGGACTTGCAATTGATAACATCGTCTCGCTTGATGTTGTTCTTCCCAATGGAACGTTTGTCACGGTCACCGATGCGGCTCACCCGGATCTGATGTTTGGATTGAGGGGTGGATTGAACAACTTTGGTATCGTTACTTCGTTCACTGTGAAAGCGTATCCGCTGTCTAGTGTTTGGGTGCGTGTTACTGAAGGTTTGGGCTGGGTATCGGTACTGATTTTAGCAGGGAGGTATCGTAGTTTACAACGTCGATGACTCGGCTGGAGAAGATCCTGTCGCCAGGGCCATAGCTGATTTTAGTCTTAATAACAAGGATAAAAAGTCTCAGCTCAACGCTGGATTCACGATAACTGGAGGACAGGTGTGTGCCTCGGAGAAAGTTATGCTGGTAAACTACCTATCCTGATTTTTATTACAGTCCCTCTGGCAAGTCATCCTCTTCCACGACGGACCTACTGTTCCCGATGTCTTCCAGCCATTCCTTCAGATTCCCAACAACTCTAGCAATCTCGTCGAAGGAGGTTCTTTCACTGAGTTCTTAAGTCTGCTCAATGTCCTTGGCGATACGTGAGTGATCCCATATCATACTACATCTGTGCTCTACAAAGTATCTCCACTAACCTCAATGAAATCATGTTCATCATTCTAGCATCCCCGGGGGCTTCTACGACGTCGTTCCCATCGTCCACTACACAGAACCACTCATCTCTGCATTTAAAACCCAAGCCAACCTCACCTACACCCAAGCCATCTCCGATAACCGCTCCATCAGCACTGTTCTCATCAACCTCGAGCTTTTCCATGGCATGTTCCAACATTCGGTTCCCTCTGCCTACCCCCATTCTCCATGTCGTGAAGTGACGCCGTGTAATCCCTGGATCTTATTCCGGGTATCAGAAATCTGCGGGTACCCCATGCGGGTACACAGCGGGTACATGCGGGTGATGCGGGTGATGCGGGTACCCATTACCCTTTGCTTATCATGTAGAATCTTAGTTGATTAAGCCTTCTAATTGCTCTTTTTATTGTGTAGATAGTCCTTTCAAAATGCAGAGTCTGTTGTGTAGCAATTTCACAAAGAACAGAAAGCGCTGTCGGTATTGAGGTAAAATCATTCATACAAAAATGATGGGATTTTATGTGGTATATGCAAGACTCAGCATCACCTATCATTGACACTTTCTGACCCACTCTGCACTTACTTTTGCCCTTCTCTGCAAATGGGACTGCTTGTAAGTATGAGTATCCAACGTTACATAGCCTTAGTTGCATAGAATATTCTTTTTGTAGAAATGGCTTGGTAAAAGCATCATACGGCCCGCTGTTGATGCTACTTTAGCAGGCAGGTTAGTGTACCAGCATGAAAGGCAGTTCAGTCACAAATTACAGCCAAAAAATCTAACACCAGATTTGACATTTTCTATTTATTTTTTTTTTTGGATTTCTTCTGGATTTTTTTTGGTCAGAGAGACTGAGCTTTCATTCATGCCAGGACAGTAGTATGTATGTGCAAATAGCCGTTCATTCTCTTCAAACGGACTCTCATACAACATCAAGGCAAGAAACATGAGTACCCGCATAGGTACCCGCATGGTACCGCATGGGTACCCGCATGTGCACAGCCACTGCGGGTACCATGCGGGTACCATTCGTGAGCATTACTAACATCCACACAACATCTAACAGTTTGAAAACAAGGAATGCTGTAGCTTCTGTACTAATAGCCAGTACCTTGACATGCTCAATGTGTAGAAGTAAATTTCTATCATAAATTCTAGTAAAACCTTGGGCTGAATTCACATTGATCTTGACTTTTCTAGAATTGGGATGAACAAATTACTTTGTTGAACACTTGAAACATTGACTCAGTGATGTATTAGAATGAGTATGTTGCATTTACACTGCGAACCACGAAGAGTTTTATTGATGCAGGCTTCATTTCAAGTCTAAGGGTAATTTGGGTACATAATTCATAGAATATTGGCATGCAGAGAATGAAATAGTCTCTAGTGCATGCAATAAGCTTTTGGCAAAAATATCTAGGCTGCTTTGTAGAGAAATACTCGAGTTAGGAATGAGACTACTGCAGATGGGAGTGAGTGGCTGTGCTTATCCATGTACATTTGAGTTTCACTACACTTCGTTGAAGTCTATCTACAAGCTCTATATTCACTTTTATGTCTCTCTACTATGTTACAAATGCTCGTATGTATGCCATATAATGCTGAACTCAAATATTTAATGGTACCGCAGCCACCGCAGACCCGCATGGGGTACCCGCAGATTTCCTATACCGATCTTATTCGATGATACGATGATTTTGAGTACTTCCAAGGGGCGTTGAAGGATCTTTCCAAGGTTATTCAGGATAGGGCGATTGAGGAAGGGGAGAGTAAGGCCGATGATTTGAGGTATCCGAATTATGCGTTGGAGGGGACACCGCTTGAGTTGATGTATGGGGAGAGTCTGCCGAGATTGAGGGAGATTAGGGCTGCTGTGGATCCGGAGAATGTGATGGGATTGACTGGGGGTTGGAAGTTGTGAGGGTAGATTGATGTGCACGCCATTCCTTTATGTCTTTTTAGGTTATTATTGCAGTTATTTATACTTGTACAAGTGACCCAGCCGTCGCTCCTCTCCGGCTTCCATATTCCCGTTTCATAGACGTCATCCGCTCCGCCCTCGAATCCTTAGTAAAGCCACAAACATGGATGAGAAGAACAAAGCATCACCTGGAACTGGCACAGAGAGGCGGCGGGGCAAATCGGCGGCCACCTTGGTCACTGGTGGAACCAGTGACGCGAGGATAGTGAAAAATGAAAGATGTGCCATGCCAGCGGCAAGCCGGGAAAGGTACAGCCAAGCAACAGCAAATATTTGCCTAAAAGGGAACGATCACACCAGAAAAGGAAATTGGAAATGGTGTTCAACGTTTAAAATGCTTCGCATTTGGGGCCTTCGGCCCGAGTAAAACCCAAATGCTATAATGGGGGAGCGAAGTATATCAGGCGGCCGCGGATTCAGGCCTGAGGCCGCCTTCCAATTTCGGACAGTGGCTGTAACCCGACCAGTGGCGGTGCATCATCTTTGAGGGCCCCAGTCACCGCGTTTTGGGTCAAAGTGGCTACAGCGTAGTCGAGGTAGACTACTATGGAAAGCAGGAAGGGCCCGCTCAAGCAGGAAGGGCTTGCTCACTTAAGCGAGCATAAGCGCGGTGATGGAGCATAAATAAGGCAGTAGGACCCTGACACTTCGATTTTTGAATAAATTATTATACATGTGCTGTTTACTCATGTTTACTCTGCCTCTTCGGCAGACCGAATACATTCCACAGACGTATATGGAGTCTGTGGAATGTATTCGGTTGTCTGCTTTAGCCGTCAGCGGCTTATTACACATAGCCCAAAAAAGGAAATCAGGTACTCGCACGTCTTTTACATTCCTTTGTTGTTCCTCTGCATGATTTTTTTGTTCATGGTCTTTATTCTTCATTTATGGCACCTATGTCAGCTGACGAAGTACTCGGAACCCATTTTTATCCTCAGACGACGGCCCAAAACCGCTCAGAAGGACCCGGGGGAAATCTTTCGGCAATTGCCGTACCGCACTGTAACAGGCGACACGACTTACACTTTAAGAGCCTTTGGACTCATTTTCCCAAAAATAACTCCCCTGGACATGTAGAATGGTAAATCTACATCCTACTCCTGGTCTAAATCCTGAAAATCGCGCAGAAACATTGCAACTCAGAAGGTTAGTTCAGAAATTGAAATTGACAGATGTGGCTACTACAGGATACAGGACTAGTTATCACTAGACTCCTCATCTGAACTGAATGCCACTACTCCATCTGCTATATCCTCTTCTCTTGATCTTCACCTAAGCCTAAGCCTCCATTAAAACCCCCCAAATAGCCTGTCTATTCATTATATCCCAGAGGCACAAGTTCTTCAATGACATCTCCAAGGTCACACTGAAGAGCCTCACGCAATTCATTCACAAATATCTCCCTGTCATCAACATAAGGCTGCAGACAAAGGGTCTCCACAAGGGGAATGTTAGCCTCAAACATAGACAGCAAGTCCTCATACACATTCCACACATTGTGATGAGTTATAGTGGGTGAATCCAGCTGAACATGGTAAGCTGAGATGCAGCGCTGAAATTCAGGATCAACAAGCTGAAATACTTCATGATCAGGAGGGGCATAAAGCTGTTCAGCTCTCTTGATATAATCTCCCTCTGAATCAATCAAAACCTGCCAACCTAGGGTGAGATTACACCAATGGCTAGAACAGAATCACTCACCTTGAAATCACATACATGGTACCCCTCTGGATGGGCATCAATATCATTAGGAGGACCATGGGGAAAAATCTTGTGTTTCTGGGCCCTTTTTGCAGTATTGTTCACAAGGTAGACATAGTGATCCAGTTCTGCTTGAAACCAAGGAATAAATACCCATTTGAATACATTACTAGGAAAATGAGTCAGCACTTATTGGGGCTCTTGCTTAAATTCAAACTCACTATTGAAGTGCATTGTCACAGCTGTAGTCGACATTGGGGTTTGATAAAATGTCCTCAAATCCTGGCATAAAGTTACGTTGCAGATTTGACCAGACAATCTCTGGAGGGATATTATTTTTTTCCTTCATATATCGATATTGCAATGTGCCTTCAAGTGAAGGATCAAGACTCTGTCGAATAAAGGAGTGTCCTTTAGCCAAACAAAAGTTTTCTGGGCCTGGGTCACTCTGTGTAATCAGAGGTACATCTAAAATACAGACATTCAATTGGGAGTTTATAACCTTAGAAGCATTGCACTTACAGCCATCACTCTTTATACAATCAAGATAATAGTGAAATATGAGATGAGGATTTAAGTTTGTCCACCAAACCTTCAGCCATTTCATCTTGCCTAGAGTATAATCCAAAAATTGATCAGAATCACAATTTCTTCAGGTTTCTATAATTTAATTTACGAACCAGTATGAAGTGCCAGGCCATGCTTCTTAAGCTTATCATGCTGATCAACACACCACACATCATTCACTCCAGCAGCCCAGAATACATGTTGTCTAAAGCTGCCTTCGCTTGTATCCCCGGAGAAGATCTGGCTCATACTCTTGCATATATCCAATAATCACCTTCCTGTAATATCTCTCAATTCAATATTTTCATAAATTGACTGAGCACATACCTGGTCACCTCCATATTATAGTCATGCTTTAGGCGTTTCTTCATATCATTCCAACCAGCCATTGGAAACATTTGTCGCAACTCTGTCATGGGCTTAATGATATTAGAGACTTGGTATTCTGGTATACAGACAGTTAGAATTGATACAGTCACATTGAGCACAATAGAAAACTGAAATACCAGCACTTCTAGTCCTAATCAATCCCAGAGATTCCCTGATTCTGTAGAGTTGAAATTTAGCTGAACATACCCCAGACATGAAGTAGATTTCGTACCCTAGACCATATTTTTCAGTGTCAAAGCAATGATCATCCTTAAGAGTACGCAAGATCTTGACATCATCCCATCCATAATTCCAATATTTGGTGATATCTGGGGTAATTTTCTCCAATGGAGCTGAAGAAGAAAAGAGTCAGTTTGATACAAGTTGATAAATAATTGTACGAACAGTTTGGTTTATTGAAGCCCATGATTGTGTAGATAATGCAGTAGCAGGATAGCTTTTATAGTCCAGCAGAGGTATGATATACTGCAAAGCATGTTGAACGATCATTGGCCACTCACCACGTTCAGTAAGCCTCAAGGCAGTTGGCCGTAACATTTTGTTCACCGTTACAATCAGAAAGCCTCGAGATGTTGGCCGTATATATTTTGAATTTTGACATGTACATTACAATCAGAAAGTCTCGAGACGTTGGCTGTAACATACATATTTTGATGTTCACCTGTAACGTTTGACGTTCACCCCCTATGCTGTAACATTTTGAATACTCGCCATTATAATCAAATAGTACAGATGTACTCAGCAGTAAGCCTTAAGGCAGTTGGCCGTAACATGAGGATTTTTGGCCGCTGGATTTGTGGCTGCTCACCGCTACCATTATGCCATGAAAGCCTTGAGACATTGGCTGTACATCTTTTGAATTTTGACACGTACATTACAATCAGAAAGCCTCGAGACGTTGGCCGTAACATGCATATTTTGATGTTCACCTGTTATGAGGCCCTTTAGGCTGAGTTAACTTATGTCGGCCCACCAAACTTTCTCACGGGTTCTAACTTTTACATGCCACCTCAGCGCTCCGAAGTGCCCGAACACTGCCATTTCAGCTGACGCTCAACTGACGTCATTCCAGCCTTCCCTCCACACCAGGCCCCGCACCAGGTCCACCAACCAGCACGACGCTTCAGACGCGTTTACCTTCCCACAACAGCCGTTGAAAGTCATCAAGAGCCGCTCTCTGAGACTCTGAATCACTATGGCTACCTCTAATCCAAGGTCATTTAAAGGCACCGTTACATTAAATGGTACAGTATTGGGCTCTATCTAATTAAAAGAATTTTTTACTGCATACGAAACCAGTTTACTTAAACAGGCCTCGTAATTTGCCATGCGAAGCAGTGGCACCTTTCCCCAGTAACGTTTGACATTCACCCCCTATGCTGTAACATTTTGACTACTCACCATTATAATCAAATAGTACAGATGTACTCAGCAGTAAGCCTTAAGGCAGTTGGCCGTAACATGAGGAATTTTGGCCACTAGATTTGTGGCTGCTCACTGCTACCATTATGCCATGAGGATTTTTTTGACCGCTCACCATTACAATCAGATAATACAGGTGTACTCAGCAGTAAGCCTCCAGGCAGTTGGCCGTAACATTTTGACCACTCACTGTTATAATCAGATAGTACAGATGTATTCAGCAGTAAGCCTCAAGGCAATTGGCCATAACATGAGGATTTTTGGCTGCTACAATCAAGCCGTTGGCCTATGGCAGTCATGAAAGTATATATATGTCTCATTCGATATCGTCAATTCGTCAATTTGATTCTTCAATGTCTACCATTCCCATTGTGCCATTCACATCTGACAAGAAGGCCAGCCAAGTATGATCCAATTTTTAACCTTATGTTCCTATCTGACTTGATTTTTCTGATAAGGCTTTCATATGTGAATGATCTAAATGTGGCAAACTTGTCAATGCAGGGGAAGACCACTCCTGGTTTAGATTTCCTGATGGCCAGTATAAACATGTATGTGTTGCTTGCAAAGCATACTTCGACGAAAGAATTGAGCAGGCCACTTCAGGTGAACACTCTGTCTGCATCACTGTAATCTCAGCTTATTGTTGATATATTTCAACATTTCTTCAGCTTCTGCAGCTCTTACTAGACAGTCCACATTGCATTCAATGGGTCCACTACTACCACCAATACGGCACTCATTTCCTGATCCAAATGCCATTGCTAATAGGGTCAATGCTGCTCAAAATCCATTTATGGACCAGAAGTTGATGGTGATGATGCAGCAGCAGCTCAATTGAGATCAACCCTTTTTGGTGATGGCAATATTGATGAATGCTTCAAAAAATTTCCTCTTGAGCATGACTGTAATGATTATTGTCAATGGATGGGTTTCGATGTGTTCCCAAAGTAGTCCTCAACAAGTATTATAGTGGCATGAATGTAGAAATGCATATGTGTGTGTCAAATTGTACATAAAATGTACATAGAAAGGCTGAAAAGGGTAAAAATCCGTTCAGCCACAGGAGAAACTGGCCATGTGGAAGTCACATGACTACCTGGCAGGCATTTTGGTGCAACTTATGTTCGGCTCTACATACTTTGATACCTTTCCCTCCACATCTGAAGAGTTCTCTATAATTTATCTACACTTCTTGGATATACTTCAGTGTGACCATACCAATTCCAAAGAGATTCCTCCAGCAGGACCAAATCTCTACATGAGTAAGGGATGGGAAATTATCCAAGGGGGCTAGGGAAAAAATTTTAAGGATATAGGGTCAGAAAATTTTTTAAGCCCTTCAGCCATTGAACCAACCAACCACCTCCTTCCATATATGGTAGCATATACCCGATTTGGACACATCTCCGGCCAGATATAACTTTGCCGAACTCCAGCAGCTTACTGAGATGCTCAAGAAATTGCCAGAACTATGTGTTCCAATGAGGGAAAGTCATGTTTCTGCAATTGTCTGAGTCTCTGAGGGATATTTTCCATCAGAATCGCTAGGTCAAATTTTGGGCCTGAACCACCCAAATTTTCTCCACAAGGAAAATTTTTAAGGGCCCTGGGACCAAACCAACCAACCCTATATCAGTGTTGGACTTAAGGCTTAGCCCTTAAGTTAACTTAAGCCTTAACATCAGAACTGATCCTTAATAACCCTTAGTTTACCCTTAAGTAGATGAATGTTCTTGACATGCTACTTACACTAAAATCCTGAATTAAGTGAGTGGCCACTGAGGTGTACAATTTATAAGAAGTTACATTCTTTTGGTCATTCCTCAATATGTCTTTCAGACTCTGCTTCACCACACTTGACCATGCCTGCTGCCAACCTGCTGCGAAGGGTGCTTTATGGGCCTACTTTCATAGAGCCAACTCAAAATCCAACTCATCTCACTTCCGAGCATGGTGCCTTGGCTGCATTCAGCAACACAGACCTGAAGGAATGGCAATACAGTTGGATGACGATGGAAAGGAAGTACTGGATTTGAATGATGAATGATTCAGAACAGGTGCATAGCTATATCCCTCAATCCAAGTTCATTTCTAACACAAAATTAGCTCTGCAAAATGTTCCTAGTGTCAGACAGATTGGTGCCCAGAGATGGAGAGAAGCAACCACAGCTGGTTGCCCATCACCCTTGAAAAGTTATTTGGAGGTACTGTGAAGAAGCCGCTGGATGATTTTATACATCTGGGCCAGCGTCAAGTTTACAACAATGAGGTGCACATGATGGAGCTTTTGGCAGCTGAGTATTCAGATGAGCCACCAGATGACGGGGAACTTGAGGGTTCAGGTGATGACTTTGAAGGATAATTCTAGGTAAGTAGTCTTGCTTGAAAATTAAGACTTAATATGCGCACTTAAGTTAAGGGTTATTAAGAGTTAAGGACTTAGCTTCAGAAATCACCCTTAATAAGCCATTAATTTCCAACACTGCCCTATATCACTCAGCTAAATTTCCCGGCCCCCTTGAAATTATCTCCTAAATTGGCAATCATAACCCTCAAACAGCACATTCACATTGTCCTTTCCCATCCTCTCCTCTCTATCTGAACAATGAATATGTATGTCAATATGTAGAGAAGGACCTATTGATGTATGTTAGGCTACATACTGTGCATACCCTGCATCCCTAGGCCTAATTAACCTGTCACACATTCCGAGGGCCCTCACCTCGATAAGTTCTAGTACTACTAGGACTATGCCAAACGACATGTACACTAGTACTCATCAAACTCACGCCTTTTTGTTTCTTTATTGCAGCTGTTATGACTAATCATCTTGTGGTATCGCCTGGGACAAATTTCGAGACAGAGAAGATAGGCAAATCATGGGGAGTCCTGAAACAGCGACTCCCCTGGGTATATTTCGACGTAATGAGGCTCAGCAGCGCTAAGTACAAAGTCTACACTAGAGAAATGAAAGTGGGAGTGGAGGGCGGGTAATGCAAAGTACGCTAATAGAGACTGAGAAACTCGTGAGGACACTAAAGAAACCATAGAGCGCACCTGAGAGACTCGTGAGGGGAGATGGGGATACTGGGGACAATAGGGATGAGTTTCCCAGTGTATATGTAAGTATGTTGTGAAACTGAAAAATGTGTAACAGAGAGTCGATCTATGGTACTAAGGGGATATATTGTGATAAATTGAAATGAAGGGAGAAATCAGAAACATATAGGGGGAAATGAAACGAGATGAGACAATGGTGGCCACGGAGGCAGTGAGGTATAAGCAGTGGACGTCCTGCGCGAAGGTATATCCATGTGAGACAATGAAGCAGTGGACAGCCCTGGGGTCCTGCGCGATGGATATAAGAGAGGGGAGATAAAAATTCGAGATGTACTCACAGCGATGATTAGATTTTTGTAAATGTCATTTAAAACACAATTAAAGGATGGAAAGGTGAACCGAAGTGCCACAGGAGCTCAGAAAGCTGAAGACTCTTCAATTAGGATTAGGTGCGGGAGGAGCCTTCTCATCGAGGTGGATACATCTGGTGTTATCCCAGCTCTGAGGCATGGATGCAATCTAGACTCCTTCCTATTAGAGTAATTTCTCGAGCACTGTGGTCTCTAACGTTATTGTTAAAGTCAGCGACTTGAGTCTTCTTTTTCTTTTTCTCTTTCTTTTCCTCCTCGCCAAGTTAGAACATCTCATGCTTGTTCTATTAGGTGCGTATTACGAGGCCCTTTAGGGTCTCGTTCTTATAATCTGACGTTTCCGCGTATGGCTATGTAATTTGGATACCTCGGCATCCGGTCTTTTTTTCAACCATGAATTAACAGCCTCTATTGCCACGCGAAGCGGTGGCCCACAAAGCCTATTACTACGTATCTACTACTCAATAATCTCTCTACTGGCACTGTATTGTCCCTGTGGAACAATAGAGATTCTCTTTCTACCCCTCCCTTGGACTACCTGATTCCGCCACAACAGATGGACGCTGCTTGAGTGCAGCGGAGTTCTTAAATTATGAATAGGAGTCGCACATCGGAGTTTTTAAATAGAAGTTTTAAATAAAAAGGTACATATGGTAATAGTCACACGATCCAGAGTCTCTGGGGTCTGAATGCTCGGCAATCAATTGTGGCGCGCTTATGAGCGGGCCCTTCCTGCTTTCCATAGACTACGAGAGTAGTCATAACGTAGCAATGAAATGGACGTGCACTGCGGGCAGCGATAGGTATTTGCAACCTATTTTTGAGCAGGCTTAAATCTCAAGTTGTTAGCACGGTTTGTTCCCAGATAAAATTTGGCTTACTTACCGTTGAAATGACGAAACTTGTATCATAAGTATTTTCTAGATTATGTTATGATCAAACATTATAATTGATTTGTGGAATAAAAACCTCCCAAATAGGATGAGATTTGTGTGGCTTTGTAAAAATGTGTTCAAACAAGTGAAGTATCTGTGCCTGTGGCTCCCATGCCCCCAAAGTACAGTCATCTTGGAGTCGTTGAGCCAAATGAGTCTAATGCATGCTGGTATACTTACTTTGGTGGAAATATGAGAGATATAATTCAATATTCGTATTTGTATCAGGGACTCCAAATGTATCAAGGGCTCCAAGATGACTGTATACACCACACTTGTTGCACTGTGACAGAAAGTTACATAATCAGTTTCTCTCACAATGCAAAAAGCATGGCAAATCTGCATCAGAAAAATTCTGAGTATTTTCTCACCAAATCAGGCACAGATTACTTCACCTGCTCGAACACACCTCTACAAAGCCACACAAATTTATCCCACAAATCAATTATAATGTTTGATCGTAACATAATCTAGAAAATACTTATGACACAAGTTTCGTCATTTCAACGGCAACTAAGCCAAATTTTATCTGGGAAAAAACTGTGCAAACAATTCGAGATTTAAGCCTGCTCAAAATGGGTTGCAAATACCCATCGCCACCCGTGGTGGTGGCCAATACATAGTCTGTTCGTCGCCAAATTTGTCCCGTAGACGCAGCGTGGTCAGATTCTTGTTTGACGTGGCTAGCTTGTAGTCGTGATCTCACTACTGCTGTGTGCGTAGCTGAAGGGTAGCTCGATACAGCTACACATCAAACAATGCGAACAAGTGACATTGTTGACACGTACCTTGTGCTCGCGTTTTTCCGGAGCGGCCGCAATGGAACGGTACTTAGACTTTCAATTTTCAACTTCGTCTTTCCTTCATTCCACCATCCCCAGTGCATTCTCCTACCATCAAGATCCACCTTGGCTTTTACGCTGATTCTATGTTCCCCAGTTTTCTTGAAGTAGAACCTCGGTGTTCGTACCCATACCTCCTCAAGCACAACTTTTGCAAACAGTCACTGGCAAATTGCTCATGTGTCAATTCGTCAAAGCCATTCAGCAAGCCTTCAAGCTTCAAGCTTTCAAATCCCCCTCAGGTTCTCTCTAAGACCCGTAACGTGCAAGTCTTCTTCTCTGGTGTCTCCCTCAAGGCTTTGTCTCGCCTTTCTGCAAGCCATCAAGACTCAAGACGACCTGACAACTTGGAAAACCCGTAAATTTCCTTCGAGCGTAATTATCTTCAAGGCCTTTTTGTGTGTCGCTGCATCCTTGCGCTATGCATCAAGAGTAGTGCAAGTGCCTTGACTCTAGGCAGAAGACTACTGGTGTTGTCGAAGGCAAGTTTGAGGCAAGTCAAAGGGCCCAGGGAACGAATTTCTATCTCGCAGTAGAGTATAGCTCTTATTCATTTATATGTTTTGTGTAGTAGTTACAGCGTCAATATGCCTCTTCATTGTTCGTTGTAACGGAACGGAACAGCAATATTTTGAGGAAAGGAAAGGATTAGCTAAAGGTGCATTAACCGAGTGGTCCAAGGGCTGGAACCCCAATTTGACAGGTGCTGGCAGGTGCTGTAGGAAGATCAAAAAATTCAGCTACGGATGAGCTACCAGACCAATCGGAAACGTAGTCTGAAATAGCTACGTCTTGACTACCTTCCGGATACTGTTGAGCTATGTCTTTAGTATTGACGTAGCTGAGTCTGGCCACTCTGGCGGGAAACGCAGTGAGTCCTATAAATCGGGCTCGCTTCGCTCACCCAATAAAGTGTTTGATAATGCTGAAATCTAGACGCGCCTGAAAAAATTGGGTCGGGTCCTAAGTTTACGAGAACGAAGAATGAGACTGACACACCGAAAAGGGACAAATTTCCGCTCGACGGATATGTGAACGGATATGTTTGGAACCTGGATTCAAGTACAAAAAGATGATGTATCTGTAAGGTAGATATCTATATTTGAACAGAAAGTTGCTATATAAGGATGCATTTTAGTACATTTGATTGGTGTACAGAAATATTGCGTATCAAAGCTATTGAAAGAAGTACAAAAAGACCTCATATCAAGGCTCTGGGCATTGTTACGGACATGAGTCCGAAAAGACAATAAATCTGGCTTCCAGATATGGGTGCCAATAGTTCATATGTCCGTTGAACGGATAGGAGTACTCAAAAAATTCCTCTCCAGTTTATATGTACTAATTGCTCTATTCACCAGACATGAAGAATCCAGTCATAGACGGCAATTCGTACTCAAGAACTTGCAAGATACCTGTCTAAGACCACGGTGAGAAAAACAATTGTGTTTTTGATAGACAAATACTGTATGTATACTAATGTGGCAGACAAACTTGTTGCATTTGAAATGATCTCCTCGGAGACAAAGTCTGGTCCAAGATACTCGGAACGCGGCCACTCCGCATTCACCACTAGTAATCTCATGAATCTGTCTTTAGATGCAGCAAATACAGATGTAATTCAATTGCAATTATACCGGAAAGGTGCAGGATTTTATGGAAAGGAAACAATAGATTCAATGCATTTTAGATGATGAGATCTTGGATCAATTATGGATCCAAAACTGTCCATGATTATTATCTTGCTTTTTCTAAATGGAAGGTTGTATCCCATGTAAGTTCTTCGACTCTGTGTATACATTAGTTTTTGACATGGATTTTTCATTGAAGTATCACTCTGGTCATTCAGATCTGACACTAAGTGGTGTCTACATCATTGGAATTATTCTTCTTGTAGTGATGGGAGGTTGTCAACCGGATCAGACTGCAGACATTCTGCTCCCCAAAATGCTGCCTCTGGTAAATGCAGAGATAATGAGCACTTTTCTTGATTATGCTATTAGAGTTCCACCATTGCAAGAAGCTGAAATGAGCCAATTTAATGTGTAAGATCACATTTCAATTTTATATTCACCTCCAAATTAAATGCCCTGGTTTTTTTTCAGACAGCCAAAGCTACAGAATACAAGGAGAAGCAAAAGACTGCAGTCAAACTTAGATGCTAAATCACTTCCTCCAAAGATGCAGAGGGGGGAAAATCAGACCATGGCATCACCTCTAACTCTGGCATGCTTGTGGGAGTTACAATGCCTTCGGGAGTTACAGACTCCAGGAATGGAGTTCCAGTAAGAGGTGCTGGGCTGATAGAACTTGGTCTGGCAACCGGATTTGTACTAATACATTCCGTTAGGCATTTGAATGACTCAGTTGTTACCTGATCATCCATAGCCACCTTGGCCAGGGCAATCCTGCAGTCTGTGTCCTCCTTGGTTTCCAAATCACTGCCAAGTGACACTTCCTTGTCAGTTAGCCTGTTGATGAGGGTGTTCTGGAGTGACACAGGGGCTGAAGTGCCCCTGGTAGCGTGTGCATTGACGTCCTGATACTCACCAAATACACTGCCTAGGGCAGTCATGTGAGCTGGCATGTCCACGATGAAGTCAGCATCAGAGTCTGGAGCACATACCATATCAGCATCGGTCTGAATTCCCTGGTTACATTTGTCCAGATCATTCCAGTTTTGGTTTTCAGAGTTAGTATCCCAACCATCATTGGTGTTGTTAAGGTTGGACCAATAGATATGTTCCATAAGGGATTGAGTGCTGGATTTGGAAGTGGGAGGATGAGAGTCAGCCATAACGATGTCTTCAAGAGTGGTGACAGTCTCACCGGTTGGCTTAGCACCAATATTGTGAGCAAGGTTAATGGCCTTCTTGGTAGAAGTAAAGAAGGCATCAAAAGGCTTTCAGATTCAGTAAAGGGTAGAAGACATACATCTTTGACTGATGGCTGATCCACAATAGTAGCCTTGTGGATAACAGGGGAAATGCCCTGAGCCTTCTGCTGAACCTGCTTGCCAGCGTGCTTGGCATGCTGGTAGCAACCTCCATGACCTCTAGCACTGCTGCTACTGTTGATGGTTGGTATTAGCCGGATGCTGTTGCTGCTGGAAGTTCAGAGTTCCACATTTGCACTTGACAGCAGAAAGCCAATCGGCTTGTGGCTGTCCCCAGCCTGACCTAAAACCCTGTGACTCCCAGACGTTTACAATCTCACTTTGAAGATTGTTGAGGTCTACACTATTGAGACTCTCAATAGTGTTCTGAGTGATCCTTTGAATGATGAATTCATAGCGAGGAGTAGGGAGCTTGGTTATGATGAACATAGCCTTCATGTACCTTGGGGAGCTTCGTGGTAGAGGTGGTTCTACCGTTAATATCGGTGGTAGCACTGGCAGCATTGACCCGAGCAAGGTACATGTGGATTTGCTTGATGGCAGCTCCAGGGTGTTGGTTGTTAGAAATTGTGATGGACAGAACACGTTTATAGTCCGTGTAGACGGCGGAAGCACCAAGCTTCCCATAGGTCTCCTTCAGGGTTTCCCAAATGGCCTTGGCAGTGATAATACCACCAATAGTGGTCTTCTGACAGATAGCAGTGGACATACAAAGTTTGATAGCACTGATCGCCTTGTTGTTGTCTGTGTCCCAGGCTCTCTGTTCCTCCTGAGAAGCAGAAATAGCTGCAGCTTGAGCCGATGCCTGCTCAGCAGTAAGAGGAGTAGCGGCAGTACTGGCAGAAGCATCTGCAGGATGTGGGTCAAGGATGACGTGCCAGAGACCAATGGCTTGGAGCCAGGATTCCATGATGTCAGCCCAGATGTTGTAGTCAGGACTGTTGAAGGTGGGGACGGTAGTCATCAAGGTGTTGGAAGACATTTTACAGAAATATCTGAGGAATAAAGTTGACTGTTAGCATTCATCCAAATGTGAAAAGGTGGCAGCAATGAAGGTGTGCCAAACAAAGTAGAAAGGCTGCAACAAGTGCACCTAGACAGTGACGATACCCCTGAGTGCATTAACAACTGCAGCAGAGACCAAGTCTCGCACTGTTGGCACTATGTCTGCCATTGAAGGTGACAGTGTCTGCCATTTATAGGCAACAACCAGGTAGTAGGGGTCTATGACCTGCTGCCAACAAGGGCGCTGATCAAGGGCCTCTGGGGCCCATAACCTGTCAAGCAGGCATAGTACAATATGTACACTAAAAGTGGAGTGGCAACTCCAATACTTACCTGGGGATGAGAGATTGCTTGTTAGAGCAATTGAGAGTAAGTAAGAAACTTGTTATTTGGGGAACTTTTTAGTAGTCCTTATATACCTACAAGATGTGGCTGTAACTACTAATGTGGCTACTAATTACCATGATATAGAGCTGTACATATGACTACTTGAGACTACATATGATCAATCTATCAGTTAATGATAGATGTCGATGTGCCACAGTCATGCTGTGCACTTAACAACATCTTTTGATGGTTGATGGCTGTATACAATGAAGCGCCATTTCAACAGAATATTGTACTGAGAATCAAGTATTCTGCTATTTATAGTGATGGTTTACACCTGAAATCCCAAGAATAGGAGTCAGTGTCCATGTCAGGCCACAAGTTGTCATGAATCGCCACTCTATTTACCTCCCTATTCATTTCTTAACTCCACGGACTACTATTCATTTCTCTGACATTCCCATCATCATCTTCCTTGTCTACGGTTCACTGGGTGCAAACACTTGTAATTCCTCAGATATACAGAGGACTTACAGAAGCCTTACTTGGGTACACTCAATATGTAAGTCCACTTGACTTACTGAGGAATTACAAGAGACCAAAAAAATTAGAATAATTATGTATGACCATTGTACGGCACAAAGACTTACAGGAGACTTTCAGTGTTATAGCACTTGTAATTCCTTGGATATACAGAGGAATTACAGAAGCCTTACTCAGGTACACTCAATAAGTAAGTCCACTTGACTTACTGAAGTATTACAAGAGACCAAAGAAATTAGAACAATTATGTATGACTATTGTAAGGCATGAAGACTTACAGCAGACTTTTGGTATTACAGGAAATAATACTTTGTCCACAACAAAAAATAAAAAAGAATTACAAGAAATCAAGAAAAATCAAAGAATTTGGTAAGTCCATTGTAATACATGTAGACATACAATGGACATTCATTGTGACTTTCTGTCACAGTATGTGACACAATGGATATACAAAGAAATTTCAGAGTGAGTTTATGTCACAGTATGTTATTCTGTAAAACCTCAGCAGAATTACATGAGTATTTCAGTGTGACAAAAAATCACAGTATGGTCAAGTGTAATACCATTGGGACTTACATAAGGCTTACAGAACAGAAGGCCGTGGAAATCTTCAAGATGAAATTTATCAAGTGACAGGCAAGTCACAAGGACTTACAAGAAAGCCAGGTCAGGCATGCTATATGATAATTCTTCAGTCAAGTTGTGCCTCTTGCCCTTGTGCCCTCGCGCCCTCACGCTCTCGTGCCCTCGCGCCCTCGCACTCTCATGCCCTCATGCCCTTGCGCCCTCACGCCCTTGCGCCCTCGTCGTCTCACGCCCTACATCATTTATCTCCTCCAATTCCTATCTCCATGGACATTCTCACCTATTCACTTATTCTCAATTCACTTCTTTTACATATATACCAAGGGGGTTGTAGCTAGTTCTTTAGTCTGTTCACTTCGTCTCCACTCCGCTCTCAGTCTAGTGCAGTGTCAAGCATAGTCAGCTACTCATCCTTTCTTCATCCCTACTATTCTCTATATCTCTTTCTCTCTCTCTCACCTCATTATAACTTGCCAATCTATCTTGTTCATCATGTGACTTGGGTGGTTATTTGCTAAGTGACAACGTTCTTGACACAAGTCAAGTAACAGTATATGAGTCAATGTGTGGGCTGTCAGTGGAGATATGTGCGGGCCACCCCGATGGATCTACAGGTCAGTTCTCAATGTGTGTGCCAGTTTCCAAGTCATACAGGTACGAAATTTGAACTTGTAAGAGTAGATACAGGCCTTCATACTTGTAGTAATCATCTTCTCACCCATATTTACAAATACATATCTACCATTTATCTGTTTTCAAGCAGGGATTAGTGAAATGTTGGTGAAATGCCCAATCAAAATCGAAAAAGTGTGTGTATTAATAGCGTTGTGCTAGCTACATTGTTTAAGAGACTCAGAGAGTACATCAAACAGCTTAAATAGGAAATTTTTAGTTGAGATATCCTTCAGAATGCATTTCTATGTAGTGGAGGAGAAGTCAAACCAATATTTCGGTGGCACGCACATACACAGCTACCTACCTGCTGACCCGCACAATTCTACACACCCTTCTGTTGGCAGGGGAACCCCATTGTCGTAGGCAACCAGTCATTGTGCATGTGACTAGGGATGAATTCCAGGCTTGACGGACCTCGGGGTAATGTGCCTCGAGTTCACTAGCAATACCGGAAAGATAATTGTTGACGGATTGAGGGTTGATATGGGCTAACATGAAAACGGCATACATGCTGAGGTTCTCGGGAGTGGGAGTGATGGGGAAATGGTGAATCTTGCAAAATGTAAGGTAGGAATTCAATGCAGAAGAGTAAGTAGAAGAAAAAGAATCAATAGAAAAACTGAGACAAATAGTGCGTTCATGTATTAGCTTCCCCAAACTCCAAGGCTCACGAACATGCTGCCTGGAATTGGGTGAAATAGAAATCCTTGAGACATTGCCCCTAGCATCCATCGAGGGGGTCTAGAGATAGTATATGTAGGCATCAAGAAGCAATCGAAAGTACAAAATAAAAAGAGCAGAAAGAAGTGAAGAAGAAATCAAGGGGGTCCAAAAAAAGAAATTAATGACTGGGGGTCAGAAAAATAATTTCGGCCTCAGGCCACTGACCTACCTACCTAGTATTATGTAATATATACGTAACATAGTAATATGCTATGCAGTTCTCGAGGTTTGCCTCCATTTTTACTTCAGTCCACAGCAGAGTATGTACTGTTTCTTCACGTTCTGAGGTAAGTACTCATCATTGCAGCTGTATAGAATCCAGACAGTAGATGACTCTGCCCATTCCTGCAGAGAAATTATGGCAATGTACCACATTTTCCTTGGAGTGCACATTGATTTTTGCACCTGCCTAAGAGTATATTCAACCAATATCTGGCTATTGCCAGTAGAGATAAGTACACTACATTTACCATGTAACTACCACAGCACAGCCCGCAAGCTTGGCTAGAGTAATAAGTAGGTACAATACACTTTTTTTGTATCGGGGCTCTCGTGAAAGCTATCTGAGTGTCTGAAGAGTGGGTCCAAGGGCTGGTCAGAAAAAAATTTTCGGCCTTCAGCCATGGACCTACCTACCTACCCCTGGTGCATGATTTCCCAGTCTGGGCACCCTTGGAAGAAATGAGAAAATGAAGGAAAAAGTCCGTTTGACAAGGCAAATATTAGAACAAAATTATTGACGGGCAGGAATGTTTGATGGAGGAGGTTTAGCGGGAAGGGAGGGAGAGGAGGAAGAGATTTTGTTGGGAAGGAGTGAGCATTTAGGACCTTTGTGACCAGGAAGCTCGCAAACGCTGCAGATATGTAGGCACATGCAAGCGCTTGCAGGCGCAGTGCAGAAACCTATGTTCCAATTGTTGCAGGGGACTCGGGATTTGGAAAGTGTGGTACGGTTAGGTCTCTGTATAGCTTCTTCAACACATGATCCTGTGTCACTGAAGTGGGATTCTCTGAGATCAGAGAAGAGGTTGAAATCAGTGAAGCGAATGGAATGGGAATTAGCAACACGAGAGCGGACTGCTTTATCAAAGTGAATAACTCTGGAGTAGAAGGGTTTCTTGACAGCTGCAAACTGCCAATGGATGTATTCCCCATAAGCCTTGACATCTGGCTTGAGGTGAGGAAAGATGCGGGCGTAGGCAGTGCTGACTTTATACCATACCACACCCCACTCATTTGAGTCAGTGATCTGCTTTGATGGTACCTGGTTTCCATATCTGATTTGGATTCTGTCTGCCAAATCTTCAGTCTGACACTGGGTGCAAACACTTGTAAATCCTCTGCTTTACTGAGGTTTTACCAATCAATATGTAAGACTCCTTGTCATACATTAGTATTACAAGAGACAGAAAAAATTAGAACAACCTTGGATGACCATTGTAAGTCACAAAGAAATACCATGGACTTTCAGTGTGACTTGCTGTCACTGTATACCCTTGGTTGATATACTGTGGAATTACACAGGAATTTCAGAGTGACTTGTTGTCACAATATGTCATGTAGTAAGACACATAGGAAATACTGGAGTATTTCAGTGTGACAGATAATCACAGTATGACAAACAGTAAGGCAAGAGAGATTTACAAAGGACTTACAAGGAAGCAAAATCTGCAGGAAATTTACAAAGTGACAATCAAGTCACAGTAATACACTTGTAAGACTAGCTGTATTATGAAGGAATTCCAAGAAACATTTGCTACAAACACTGGTAAATCCTCAGCCTTACTGGAGTATTACAAGAGTATTATGGGGAACCAATCAATATGTAAGTTGCCTTGACTTACAAGTGTATTACAAAATAGACAAAAAATGAGGACTATTCTGAAAGACCGTTGTAGGCTGCAAGGACATACCATGGACTTTCAGTGTGAGGCTTTGTCACAGTATAGCATTGAAGAGCATACAGTGGAATTACAAGGTGACTTTTTTGTCACAGTATGTCTTCTTGTAAAACAGAACTGAAATACCAGAGTATTTCAGTGTGAGATAATGTCATGGTAAGACAATTTGTAAACTAAGTAAAAGTTACAGAGGACTTACCAGAAGGTAGAACTTGAAAGTCTTGGGTAAGACTGCTCATATTTACACTGAATTTACAGAGGGACAGCTAGAAGGGAATTACAAGATGCAGGTTTTAAAAGTCTATCTCGTAAGTCTCTGGAAAAAATCTGCATGCTAAATGGAGAATATACAGTGTGACAGACTGGTCACAGTAAGACACTTGTAAGTCACAAGACATTACAATGACTTTACTGAAAAGTGACTATTTTGTAAGTCATCATGTATATCCAATGGACTTACAAGAGACTTGTTGGATGGATTTGCAGTGCATGTCAATTAAGTAATACAGAAGGGCTTACTGAAAATTTACAGGATCTAATACAATGAATTCATTCAACCAGGTTAATTAAATTTTACTAAATATAAATAGACAGCTCAGGCTGGACAGGAAAAGGGCAGACTACTGTGTCTGCCTTATCTTCTGCTTCATCAGCTCAGTCTGTTACATCTGCCCCATCAGCCTTGTCTGCCTTGTCTGCCCCGTCTGCCTTGTCTGCCCCGTCTGCCTTGTCTGCCCCGTCTGCCTTGTCTGCCCCGTCTGCCTTGTCTGCCCCGTCTGCCTTGTCTGCCCTGTCTGCCTTGTCTGCCCCATCTGCCTTGTCTGCCTTGTCTGCTCCCTCTGCCTTGTCTGCTCCCTCTGCCTTGTCTGCTCCATCTGCCTTGTCTGCTCCGTCTCCCTCCGTCTGCGTTGTCTGCGTTGTCTGCTCCGTCTGCCTTGTCTGCCTTGTCTGCTCCGTCTGCCCTGCCTGTCTTGTCTGCCCCGTCTGCCATGTCTGCCTTGTCTGCTCCATCTGCCTTGTCTGCCTTGTCTGCTCCGTCTGCCCTGCCTGTCTTGTCTGCCCCATCTGCCATGTCTGCTCCGTCTGCCTCGTCTGCCCCGTCTGCCCCGGCTGCTCTGTCTGCCCCGTCTGCTCTGTCTGCCCTGTCTGCTCTGTCTGCCCTGTCTGCCTGGTCTGCCCCATCTGCACCGTCTGCGTCGTCTGCGTCATCTGCCCCATCTGTGTCGTCTGCGTCATCTGCCCTGTCTGCTCTGTCTGCCCTGTCTGCCTGGTCTGCCCCATCTGCACCGTCTGCGTCGTCTGCGTCATCTGCCCCGTCTGTGTCGTCTGCGTCATCTGCCCCGTCTGCGTCATCTGCCCCGTCTGCGTCGTCTGCGTCGTCTGCGTCGTCTGCGTCGTCTGCCCCGTCTGCGTCGTCTGCTCCGTCTGCCTCATCTGCTCTGTCTGTGTCATCTGCATCATCTGCTCTGTGTCTGCTCCGTCTGCCTGGTCTGCCTTGTCTGCTCTGTCTGCTGCATCTGCTGTGTCTGCCTTGTCTGTCTTGTCTGTTCTGTCTGCCTCATCTGCTCCGTCTACGAGGCAGATGAGGCAGACGGAGCAGACGAGGCAGACGGGGCAGATGGAGCAGACATGGCAGACGGGGCAGACAGAGCAGACGTGGCAGACAGGGAGAGATGAGGCAGACGGCGCAGATGAGGCAGACGAGGCAGACGAGGCAGACGGAGCAGACGAGGCAGACGGAGCAGATGAGGCAGACGGAGCAGACGAGCCAGACGAGGCAGATGGAGCAGACGAGGCAGACGAGGCAGACGGAGCAGACGAGGCAGACGAGGCAGACAGAGCAGACGAGGCAGACAGAGCAGACGAGGCAGACAGAGCAGACGAGGCAGACAGAGCAGACGAGCCAGACGAGGCAGATGGAGCAGACGAGCCAGACGAGCCAGACGGAGCAGACGAGGCAGACGAGGCAGACAGAGCAGACGAGGCAGACGGAGCAGACGAGCCAGACGAGCCAGACGGAGCAGACGAGCCAGACGGAGCAGACGAGCCAGACGAGCCAGACGGAGCAGACGAGCCAGACGGAGCAGACGAGCCAGACGAGCCAGACGGAGCAGACGAGCCAGACGAGCCAGACGGAGCAGACGAGCCAGACGAGCCAGACAGAGCAGACGAGGCAGATGAGGCAGACGGAGCAGATGGGGCAGACAAGGCAGACAAGGCAGATGGGGCACACAAGGCAGATGGGGCAGATGGGGCACACAAGGCAGACAAGGCAGACAAGGCAGATGGGGCAGATGTAACAGACTGAGCTGATGATGCAGAAGATAAGGCAGACACAGTAGTCTGCCCTTTTCCTGTCCAGCCTGAGCTGTCTATTTATATTTAGTAAAATTTAATTAACCTGGTTGAATGAATTCATTGTATTAGATCCTGTAAATTTTCAGTAAGCCCTTCTGTATTACTTTAACCTGGTTGAATGAATTCATTGTATTAGATCCTGTAAATTTTCAGTAAGCCCTTCTGTATTACTTAATTGACATGCACTGCAAATCCATCCAACAAGTCTCTTGTAAGTCCATTGGATATACATGATGACTTACAAAATAGTCACTTTTCAGTAAAGTCATTGTAATGTCTTGTGACTTACAAGTGTCTTACTGTGACCAGTCTGTCACACTGTATATTCTCCATTTAGCATGCAGATTTTTTCCAGAGACTGGATGACTTCTAGAATATTTTTCTAGATCAAACACCGGCAGCGTCTGTACTTGTTTAGCTTTTTTGTTCTAGACCGCCGACCATTTCTGTATTTAGCTCTGATAGAAAATTTGCTGATCGATACTGGCAATATTGCATCATAAGCTCACTTGCCTCTTGCGTATCACGATGGACGACCTCGACGATGCACTGCTTCTCCTGCAGCTTTCAGAGGACAACACTCGATACCGGGAGGAGGAGAGCACACAACATGTCCTCATATTGGCCACTGCATACATATACTATGGTGCCCTCGAGTCTCAACGTATACGTTCAGAGAGACGCTTGGAACGTCGTCTGTATCTTACCAGGCCATATCTCCTACCCAACCCTCGCTCCCAAACACCCTGGCAGGTTCTTTACGAAGGGAGGAATGACCGGGCATTTATTACGACGATGGGATTGAATGTAGCGGTGTTTCAGAGGATTTTGGATAGTGGTTTCGAGAGGTATTGGAATGAGAACACGATCACTCGTCAGGACGTACCAGCAGTGTCTGAGCCGGGTGTCTATCATCGTTCCCTCGATGCAGCTGGTGCTTTGGGTCTTCTCCTTCATTACCTTAACTCTACAATGTGTGATGTCTCCCTCATGCAAATCTTTCCTCTCATACCAACTACCGTGTCGCAATATCTTAATTTTGGGCGGTCAATACTTTTGATGAAGCATGTATTCATTTCCCGGAGGGTGACAAATTTGTGGAGTTGGAGAGCCTGATGGTTGCAAGACACCCTCTGCTTACCGGTGCTTTTGGATCCATTGATGGACTTAAACTGCCTGTCCAGACATCTTCTGATGAAGAAATCGAGAATGCCACCTACAATGGCTGGCTCCATGAACACTACATCAGTAATGTTCTGTGCTTCAGCCCCGAAGGTATGGTCAGCTTCAACAGCCCATGTTCAAGTACTGATTTATAGTACCATATAGGTGTGATCATTGCATGTCGGCTCAATGCACCAGGGAGTTGGCATGATTCTCGAGTCGCACATTCCATTTACAACAAACTTCTTACACGTACGCCCGAGGGATACTACCTCATAGCAGACATGGCCTTTCCTCGAGGGACTGATCAGATTGCTGGATGCATCTGTGCTCCAATCAAGGAGGGAACACGACTGCCAGCAGATCCGATCGAATGTTCCAATCTTATACTCGTCAATCAACAACTTCTATCCTTTCGTCAGACAGCAGAGTGGGGTATGAGGAGTATTCAGGGCAGCTTTGGGAGGCTACATATACCTCTTGATGTCAATGATGATGCTGGTAGGGCAGATTTGTTGGAATTGTGTTTCCGACTTCATAATCTCCGAACACAAACGGTCGGGTACAATCAGATACGGAGTGTTTATCTGGAAATCTGGCAAGCCAATGAGCAAGAGCAGGTTTGGAATGAATTTGAAAACATGGTATTTGGAGAGCAGAGGCGAAATGACAGGGTAAGGAAATTCTATATGGTAGAAGAAGATATTTGAAAGACTTTTGTCACATGTATACGTCTACCATTCACTACATACGAATCACTAACAATATATGTATCAATTGCGAGTAGGAGATGAGGGAGAGCCAGCTCTCGATTGACTAGGAGAGTCAACATACTCAATTGACCAATCAGAGGGTGTTGAAGGACGTTGACGCTCAGTACGTTTGTCGGAAGGACCAGCATTCATACTCTCATCGACCGACTCGGGTTCTGTAAAACAATGCTTGAATCAAATCATCGTTGATACAGCAAAAAAAACGAACATGTACAAGGAGAGGTGACCTCAGTAAAGTAGTCTCGAGGACCAGCACCATTGTCAGGACGAGTGTAATCGTCGAATTCCTCTCCATTCTCTGCCATCTCATCAAGATCAAAGTACATAACAGATCTTCCTCCCTCGGGATAGTGTGTGTCTCTTCGAATGATTCGTCGTGAACGAGGGGCAGGAGGTACATTGCGTTGACGACCACGGGAGCAGGAACGATCATGAAAGCGAGCACCCATGTTGGGGGTATTTTGACTGGAGTGCTGAGTTTGCTGAGCCTGACCTTGAATCAACGAAAGCATCTCCGTTCTGTCTGCACGAGCTTCTGCACGATCAGCGCGACACTCAGCTTGTGAGACCTGCTGGCGCAAATTGTCGATTGTCCGCTGAAGTTCCCAAACCTGACTGTTGAGCATGATGAGCTGTGAGTTTGTGAATGAACGATTCGTGTTTTCTTCATCATGGATTCTTTGTGCAGCGGGATCCAAAGCTGACGAGATCGTGGCAAAGAAGTCGTTACTTGTCGCTTTTGATGAACGTTCTCGTTTGACAGCTATGGTAGCACGGGGAGCAGCAGTCAATCCAGGCTTAATATATGTTCCTCAGAAACTCAGAAATTTCAAATAACTAATTGAAATCGAATTCACGAACCTTGTTTGATAATGGAACATTCTCCTTCTCCTGGACCTTGATCACAGACTTCTGTTTGGAAGTTTCACCACCTTCACGCTCTGCCTCATTAGCTTCCAATTCATCCTCAGGCTCGTTGATGATGTCTTCATTGTCAAGGTCCCTAGTTGTGGCTCTAGTCTGCATGAGATCCTCGATTTCGAGAGCTTCTTCAACATGAGGTGGAAGCTCTCCATCTCCAGTAGGCTTCGTGGTCTTGACAAGCTAGATGAATCAAAGCCAGGTATCATTTTCCAATGGAACATATGTACATATGTACATAAACTTGTACTCATACCTGTTTGAACTTCAGCTCCAATGATTTTGCAGTACGTGTTGGCTGCCCAATTCTCTCGACTTCCTCATTGTACGAATCCATCGCTGCAGCCCAACCTCACATACCTAATGGAAGTTGTTCTCGTAAGATGGCAAAAAGAACCTCCAGATCTTCGGCTGAGTAATTAGCAGAGCCCACTGCTGGACCCTTCTGGCACTTCTCGAGAGGCTCCACAGCTGAAGCAGCAGCTTTGCGCTTGGAGGATAGCTTTTTGGAGTTAGTGTTATCGACAGAAGTACCCTCCTTGGCCTTTCCCTTAGCCTTTGCATTTCCCGCCGTTGACTTCGATTCACCCGCACGGGTCATTCCCAAATTTCAACCAGAAGCACTGTGCGTGGAATTAGAACCTGGGGCTGGTAGGATCTGATCCATAGGGACGATCTCATCATCAGATTCCGCTGGGAGTGGGATATCAGCTGGGTTGATAGTGTGTTCCCCAGTTGGCACTACGTTAGGGATAGTGGGAACACCGGCATAGCTCCCAGCATTGAGTGTAGCGAGCAGGCTGCGATCGACGGATTCGAATGGGACTGTGAACTGTGAATATGTATTGGATCAGTGATGATAGGCCTAAGATGGCTCCGTGCATGAGTGCTTACATTATATTGTGGACTGGAAGTTCCATTGAAGGTAGCGGGGGTGTTGAGACCATTCAAATTCGGAAAGGAACGAGGATTCTGAGGTACAATGAGAAATGCATAAGAATGGAGAACATGTGCATACCATTGAAGAAGCATTTGTTAAACTCCCAAAAGTTTCTGACAAGCTCAGAAGCCTCTGTTCGGATAAGTTAGTCTCGTGTAATCCTGTAACGCAAAAAAAAAGATATGTACAAAGCTTACTGAAGAGGCTGATGTCAAATCACGAAGGGTCCAACGTCCATCCAGTCCCAGGACATATTCACGTCCGTGTTCGTCAACATACCATTTTCCAGTGCCGTGGGGTGCAGACATGATGTGGGTTTGGAGAGTAGGGTGGGTAAGGGCTCGAAGATGCAGAATGTGGATGTAAAGTGAGGGCTTTTATATTCACTAGGACTCAATCTAACGTATCTAGACCGTACGATAAAAATGGGAGAAAATGAGACCAACATATGAAGCATATGCTTGTTGGCCAGGACAAGAGTGAGGAAGAGGTCTTCCCTGAAGTTGTAGATGTCGGCAGCTCATGTAACGAAAGAAAAGTGAGCATACCCTCAGGCAACACAAAAGCAACGTGATATAAAGGAATTTTCATGGCAGTAACAAGGGTTGAAGGCAATTGAACAGGCCGTTGGGAGTCCTTGGTGTCTCAAATTCCTGGATACCAGTGGTTACATGTGTAAGCCGAAAATCAAGATCTCCTACCAAAGACTGAGCTCAAAAACGCGAGGAGGAAGGAAAGGAACAGCTTTGGCATACGCGCAAATGACGCGTCAAGATCACGTCTGGTCGTGTGGTAAATAAGCTGTCGCAATCTTCTAACTCCGTATAGCCTCGCAAGCGATGGCTAAGTCATCTGGGAAGACCATTCTGGTTTGGGAGAGGGGGTCGGGGGCCTCGACCAGATGAAAATTTACGAAGGCCTTGAGATTGAAACTCCGACAAAATTGGCAGTGCTACGGGGTCGGCAAACCTCGCCTAAGGTCGCTTACAGTGATTTAGAAAATAATTTGGGATCCTAACGCCCATGGGAAGTCATCCACTTACGAGATAGACTTTTAAAACCTGCATCTTGTAATTCCCTTCTAGCTGTCCCTCTGTAAATTCAGTGTAAATATGAGCAGTCTTACCCAAGACTTTCAAGTTCTACCTTCTGGTAAGTCCTCTGTAACTTTTACTTAGTTTACAAATTGTCTTACCATGACATTATCTCACACTGAAATACTCTGGTATTTCAGTTCTGTTTTACAAGAAGACATACTGTGACAAAAAAGTCACCTGGTAATTCCACTGTATGCTCTTCAATGCTATACTGTGACAAAGCCTCACACTGAAAGTCCATGGTATGTCCTTGCAGCTTACAACAGTCTTTCAGAATAGTCCTCATTTTTTGTCTATTTTGTAATACATTTGTAAGTCAAGGCAACTTACATATTAATTGGTTCCCCATAATACTCTTGTAATACTCTAGTAAGGCTGAGGATTTACCAGTGTTTGTAGCAAATGTTTCTTGTAATTCCTTCATAATACAGCTAGTCTTACAAGTGTATTACTGTGACTTGATTGTCACTTTGTAAATTTCCTGCAGATTTTGCTTCCTTGTAAGTCCTTTGTAAATCTCTCTTGCCTTACTGTTTGTCATACTGTGATTATCTGTCACACTGAAATACTCCAGTATTTCCTATGTGTCTTACTACATGACATATTGTGACAACAAGTCACTCTGAAATTCCTGTGTAATTCCACAGTATATCAACCAAGGGTATACAGTGACAGCAAGTCACACTGAAAGTACATGGTATTTCTTTGTGACTTACAATGGTCATCCAAGGTTGTTCTAATTTTTTCTGTCTCTTGTAATACTAATGTATGACAAGGAGTCTTACATATTGATTGGTAAAACCTTAGTAAAGCAGAGGATTTACAAGTGTTTGCACCCAGTGTGATCTTCTGTGTACGAGTTGGAGTATAAGGAGGTGAAAACGACGTCAAGATTGACTGGTTTACTGAGCAAAATGGCTTTGAGCTCAGATTCCAGCAGATCAGGGCAAAGAGGGGATGATTGGAGGGACTGAAGAGCTTTCTTGGGATCTTCAAGATTTTTGGATAGGAGGTGCAAAGTTTGATGACAGATAGGGGAAAGGTCGTTCATAGCAACCGCCAACAACAGATTGCCACTGGACCAGGGCTATTCTCTGTCGTTGACCTTTGCAGCCTTCTTGTTTGGATGGGGTGGATTGGAAACATCATTATCATGTGGCGAATCATCTGCGTTGAGAACCATTTTCTTTCCTTTATCCACTGCATTATCCTCTTCTTTATCAGCACTGTTGAGCATCTCCAGAAATGCTGCCAAACCACCCTTCTGATCCTGATCTGACATCCCTTGAACCGAACGCAATTTCTCCTGAATCTCCAAAACCGCCCCAACCTTCGAAACTTGATGTTTGCGTGACATTCAGCCAGGGTAGCTTTGGGAACGAGGATCTTGGTTCGAGTGTTGCTACCTGAAGGGGAAGTGGTGGATGGGGAGCTCCCAGGAGGTGGATTGTTACTCCCGGGTGGATTGGGAACAGTGTTGCAATGGCTACCTTGGGTGACATTAGTGGTAGCACCACTGGTACCCGCAGGAGCATTGGTAGTGTCAGTCGGAGCACCACCACTGTTGGAGGTGGGTGCATTAGCGGCACCAGTATTCAAAACCGAGGCATTATCGTCCGATGTGGTAGACATAGAAGTGTGAATGAAATGATGTGGAGTGATATGAGTGAAAAATCTCTTGAGTCAATGGTGAGTGAACGAGAGAAAGGTATGGAGAGGATGTTTGGGATGGATGTTAGAGAAGGGTGTAGGAGATTAGCAGTTTCAATGAATTGTGATCAGATCACAAACTACTATTAAGGAGGGTTCAATCTCAGTAAGATGTACAAACCAAGATGGAGGAAAGGAGAGGAAAGGATAGATGGTGAGGGAGGTGAGAATGCGAGACTCTGTGAAGCACTTGCAATTAGACTACATTAAAGTAAACATTAACAACGAATAATGTCTACTTCCAGGCTATAGCACAGTAATTTTATAAAAGTTTATGCAAAAAATGCGGTTATAACCATGAATGACTTCTTTTAAAAAACGACGGTTGATCCTTGCCTCTGAGGCATTTGTAAGCAACCTGCCATTCTCAGAATGGTAGCTCATGGACCATCCTCCTTACTTCGGAACTTGCCTTCTCTCCGTGCTCACCTGTCGTTGGGCTTTTTGGGCTATTCAGAAATGCTTTAGGCTCGGCTACTTAATGTACCCGACCCCCTGGGAATATTCCTGCCCTGCTTGGCATGTGTGCCCATTGCATGTATGCCAATCACATTGGTACACTCTAGTGTAGTGGTACTAGATCAAAACTTGAATTGCTGTCGGCGTTTCTGAAAAATGCTCTGGTTCGGGATTGGTGCACACTATAGGGGCTACACCCTACCTTGGGAATATTTCCCGCCTGCTTGCGAATTGGCCGGCGGCCCATTGCATTCATATATTGCGTTCATTGTTTTAAATATGCATTATACCACTCTGTATGTGGTACATATGTAGGTGAATATAGAGAATACGGTCGGATTTCTTTGGGAATTGCTCCAGGTTGCCAGGTTTCCGTTCCATTTTGGTTCCCATCCCTCCTTACCTTACTTATCTTTGGAGCCCAAAGGTTGGTTACCCGAGTCAGTCGAAAGTCTAGACCTGGATTGATCAGGGATATCTGGTACTCTCAGTTTTAACAGCGATCGGCATGCCCCACTTTATCCCAAAATATGTTTCTCGCCTTCGTTTAATCGTGGTTAATGTTTACTTTAATATAGTCTAATTGCAAGTGCTTCACAGAGTTTCGCATTCTCACTTCCTCCACTCCTTATCCTTTCCTATCCTCCATCTTGGTTCGTACATCTCATTGAGATCAAACCCTCCTTACTAGCAGTTTGTGATCCGATCACAATTCGGTGAAATTGCTAGTCTCCTACATCCTTCCAAACATCCTCCTCAAACATTCCTCTTACACCCTTCCCCACATGCTTCATCTTTTTCATATTTCCATTATTCACCTTATATATACTTTCCCTTTCTGTTCTTTCTCCTTAGTTTATTTCTCTCGTTCACTTGCCGTTCACTTGAGAAATTTTTCGCTCACCCTCCCATTCCCACCCTCAGTTCACATTCTCTCCCGAGTAGTGACAAACTTTTCCTGGTGAGGGGCTTTCTCCCAAAGTGGTTTTCCCCTGCAAGTTTTTACCGTTACCCTACTACGGCCTTTGTAGTACTTAATCTACTGAAATGTCATAGTAGCCCTTTCCTTTCATCCTAATGTCATTTATTGTATGGGCAGCCTCTCAGGGTCGTCGTGAATCCACCTATATCTTTTCTTGCCCGATTTTTCTTGACTTGCGTTAGAAGGCATAGCAATTAGTCTGACAGAGCCGACCCAACGGAGCCCAGGCTAATCAGATACAATCAAGCCAATTTCAATGACAAATCAATCCTATTTCCATAATCTGACTGAGCCGGATTCCAAATGGATCCAATCTAGCTGGGCCTAACAATCTGGCCAAGCCCTGTGATATGACTTCGGGACAAGCCAGGCATATAGGTGAACTAAGCCATTGGAGTAGGTTGGATGGAGCTGGCCAATCAAGCCAATCAAGCCATTCACGACAGTGATTCAGGCCAATATTCACCAAGAAACAAGCCCATTTTCCAATCTGACCTTTCTCATATATGTGAGTCACCTTCACCAACTTATCTATTCCTATTACACCTTCAACTTCATAACATTTAAGCTAAGGAATACTTTATGTACGTCTGATATCATTGACACGGAACACCCTCGACTTCTCCAACTCCTGATTTGCTAGTCTCTTAATCATTGCCATCTTCCACAGTCTCCTTACTTTCTTCAATCATTTTCTCGTCTTCATCATAGACACTCTCTTCAAAGTAGTTCCCTCTACCATACCGAAAGCTGGGCTTTCCATTGCTCGACCTTAAAAGCATGAGTCTATGATGCTAACCTGTCAAAAAAATATACTTACCGTCACTTAGTGCCCTGTATCAGTGGTCCAGCACCGATCTGTGTGCTTTTACGAGTCCCCTGACGTTGGATCCTATAATCATACCATATTTCCTGAACTCCACGCAGAACGTTAGGGTACATACTTACTTTGCTTTCATGGCTTTCTCTTCATCATCTTGCTGTTTGGTACAGCTGCCACTCCTTGTAAGCAGACTGCTATTAATAAGAATATTGACACACTTACTTTGTATTGTCCTGAAGTGATACTCCAACCACCTCTACCTCCTGCCCATCTGAAGACTTTGGATTCTCACCTGATCCAGCATCACCAGTGGCTTCCACGATCCTCGTATGTTCACTCAGACGACTAACCACCTCTGCCCTTACAATAGGTATCATCTCTGGCGTCAGAATAGTGCCCAGAGTATCTGAGTCTATGGAATCATTTCAGGCTAGAAGCGAAATGTTTGCCAATGCAAAGAGCCCACAGTCTACAGCATTATTCTGAGTGGCTTGACCCTTGAAGACCTTGTTTATCAATCTGGACAAGCAATGTTAATCATAAACTCACTGGTATATCAGTCCTCACTGTCCAAGCTTTTCAGTCGACTGAAAATCCTGAGAACTCTGGATTGGTTTCTCATTGCAAATGATGACCCAAGGGGATTATACTATGGAACACCTTTCCGATCTCCCCCCTCCCCCATTAGTATCACACCTATACCAGAGCACCATCTATTGGTTAGTTGAGAGCAGTCATTAGCGGAGAGCTTGTATTGACTTATCTTTTCAGGCATTTATTGGGTACTAAAATGGTCAATCTGCACTTGATCAACATCAATTGTGGCTGAAAGAATAACTGTCATTGTAAATTCTGGGCACGTAGAGTCCGTATTGGTTCACAGTAGATGTATCAGTTGTTCATTACGAGGCCCCTTTAGGGCCGAGTTAACTTATGTCGACCTCAAAAACTTTACCATGACCTCAAACTCCCACCCCTTTTCATTGCCACAGCCGCTCTTTGCCCCTCCCGACAACCGGAACATCCAGACTCGGTATGGACCAGATCCAAGGACCATGACCATCACCATGGGATTCTGACTGTTTCTGGCTAGATCTGACAGAAACATTGAGTCTGATAGCAGGGTCGATTCTGGTCAGAAATCATCAGAATTGAGCAGACATTTAGCTAGCCTGATTTAGGCACTAATGACATCTCGTCACCTGGCTTTCAATGGATCCAATTTTTTTTTGTCAAGTCCCTCATTTCGCTCTTTGACTGTGGGACTATTGGCCCCTTCCTCTCGTACCACCACCATCGTCACACTGCAACTCACTCCTTCTCTCAAGTTGCCTGTGCTGCCACCCAAACTCGACTCTTCCAACATCTATAGGCTTTCTTATTCCAGTGAGTCACTTCATATGTGGCTTGTTCCTCCAGTAATCCCATCTTCGTTGCGTCATTTTGCTATGTGTTACCTTCCACACATCCTCTTCATATACACGTGAGTTGTGTATTCCCTTTCAGTCTCGTCTTTCACTCAATTCATGCATATATTAGTTCGATGGGTTCTCGACATGTCTTTGGAGAATGTCAGGTATGGCAGACCTTCCCTTGGCCTGTATACACTACTCATTGTTTTTGCGTTTCAGTGCAAATACATCTCATCTATTTCCATCCTGAAGAGGGCTGTAGGCGGATTAGCAGAAAAGCTTCAAAGGCAGGGTCTTCGGAAGGCATCAGGTGCGTTTCCTCCACAATTTTTGACAGCCTGTCTGCAATCTAACGCGTATTTGCAGAAGGACGGTAAGGACTTTCAAGGCAGATATGTGACTCCTCCTGCAAAGTGCGTTGCTTGCTGCTTTGACGATGTCTCGGTATATAAAATTACTCTCCTCAAGGCAGCTTTACTTGAAGATAGTGGGAATGGCGCACCACCATACCTGAGCTGTCTTTCCTGGGACTTTGTAATGGACTTTGTCTGTATGTAAGGTACCGTTTGGGTACTGTGTAGTAGTAGTATGTAGTCAGTGTAGTGCAGATATAGTCAGAAAATGGCAGAAAACACATGTAGACTATTTGAGAATACTAATGCATCTTAATTGTTACCAATCTGCTTATATCTGATGGTTTCCGACAATGTCTGGTAGGTGACAATGGCGATGCATTGATATGGGGCCAGTGTACGTCAGAACACGTCAGAATTGGGAAAAAGGGATGTCCAATTTTCTGGCTTTTTCTGACACTCTGTTGAGGAACCAAGACGTCGACTTTTCAGTTGGTATATGTCCGAATAAAGCCAATTCTGTTGGAAAAACACCTTGTCATTTTTCACTGGGAATGAATCTCCAATTCCATCTTCTCAAACTCCCTTCTGCTTGGGTATCAATGACAGGACAGCGGAAAGCACACAGTGACACGATTCACAGCGCAGTTGATCTCGCATGCGTTGCTCCTGGAGTGAGTGGAGACAAGTCAGCACAGCTATAATTGCTGAACGCTGAGCTCCCACCTGTCATACCAGTTTCCGTTTTTTGTCTATCATCTAATAAAATGATATTGCATCTCGTTGTGTTTCATTTTTGGAATCAATAGCCTTCTAGGTAGCTTCTTCGAAGCTAGGACTGCGAAAAATGTGATGAGACCCTGACTAGACCCTGACAACAATATGGCGCTTTACGTTCTCACTGCCTTCACTGATCTTCACGTCATTTCTGGCTCCTGGCTGACACAGTCACCTGTGCACTGCAAGTACAGCTGTATTGCGAGTGGCCTCCTCTTACTCTCCCCTTCTGCTCTGGGTACACTCATGGACAAATATTTCAATTTTGACGAAGCAAGTAAGTCCCATCTTTGGTGTTCATCTATCCCTGGCCCCTCAAGTTCTCCACTGTTTTTATTGCCAGAACATCTCCTCGACGATCTTCAAAGAGAAAGGAATGCACTAAATCTCAAACAATCGAGGTCATTAACTGCTGATTCTGTATGTTCTTATACCTTCTTTTGTCACTGGTGTGGACATTCAAAATCTTGCACTAATTTTACAGAACGGTGACCTACAAGTTTGGAGATATACAACACCACACTCCTATTGTGCAACCAATCCTGTAGACATCGAAAACGAGCATGGTCCTTATGAAGAAACAATCTTTCGACTTCAAGGCATCATTTATGAGCAAGAACTACCTCCTGTTGGTTTGGTCAGGTAGGTGATTTGGTAGCATTCACTGTCTTTTGATTTCACAAAATCATAATAGTGGAGCCCATGTGCGCAAACAAGTCCCTTACCTCCGACAACATATTGGCATTCTAGGTCTTGGTCTTCCCTACATGACTGCTGCTACCAATCAACTCCATCGCCTCTTTTCTAAGTTCCAGCATGCTTTGACTGGCCATACTCTCAATCCCTGGAAACCAGACACCTCATTTGGCTCCAGTCACATTGGCATTACTGCTAGTTGTCGATATTTCACAGTCGGTTCAAATGCTTTGGGGAAGCAAAATGTGCCATTCCAAGATGGCATTGATCCAGATCGAGTACTTCAGTCTTTGCTCAAGGATGGTATTGTTCACGCGGAAGAAAATGAGGTGCTTTATATGAAAGCATCAAAGCCCGGAAAGAAATGGCGGTAAGTTCAGCCTTATTCCTCAAAAATCCTCCCTTGATATGAAACCATCTACCTAGCTATACAGATGTGCAGCCTAGTGCTTTTACCATTGGTGATATTGTTGAGGTCCAGTTCACTGTGATCGCAGTATGACAACACAACAGTGTGTATAAGATGATAACCATCTTGAAGTCCATTGTTCTCTTGAATGACTCTATCTCCACTGTGTGTATCCCTACTTTGCCACTGACCGTTTATATTGATGATCATTCTTTTAGGCTGCAGCCATTGCACGAAACAGTGCAATTTCTTCCCAGACATCACCCACTAAGACTAGTCTTCTGAAAAGGCTGCGATAGACGACAGTTCGGATGACAACGATGTGGTGGAAGAGCCACACGTATGGAGAAGACTTGATGGCCTTACACTGAACAATGAGAAACACTGATCAATGTTCGTCTTTATTTTCTTCGCCTGGTATCTGAAGTATACAGTAGAGTATGCATGAATAGAGCCACCACAGCCTTGAGTACATAGACAATCCATAATTATAAACTATGTCAATTTTATCAGGACCTGGCATCAGGTATCACTCAGTTTTTCCACTGGACTCACATTCTTCTCATCCACCTCTGGTATGTAAGAATGTATATGATATATGAGGGACATGTGGGCCAATGTTGCGCCACCTAGCACGAAAGTTTTGTAAGCTGCCCAGAAACTGAAGACTGCAAGATCCTTCTTCATTTGACATTTTACTGGTTCCTTCAGGGTCCATTCTTCATATAAATGAATTTCGTAGGGTCAGTCCCTGAGCCGTGTCGTTTTTCTGCTTGAATCGCCTTCTTCTCATCCACCTGTGGTATGTAAGAATGTACATAATAAATATATGAGGGACATGTGGGCCAATGTTGCGCCACCTAGCACGAAAGTTTTGTAAGCTGCCCGGAAACTGAAGACCGCGAGTTCCTCCTTCATTTGACATTTTACTGGTTCCTTCAGGGTCCATTCTTCATATAAATGAATGTCGTAGGGTCAGTCACTGAGTCGTATCGCTTCAGGACGAGGCAAAGTTTTTCCATGGTTGGTTCCCATGCTCTCGGACCTCTCTCACTTTGCTGGCAGTTGTGTTCCTACTTCGTTTTTCATTTTTTCAGGTGTTTAGGGTTTAATTATCATATAAATATTTGCTGTAGGGTCAGTTACCCAACGGCGCCAATTCAGGACTATGCAAACTTTTCTTATGCTTGCTTCCCACGCTATTTGAGGACTACAAAGTGTGCGTAGTACTTGTCTCCTTCAATCACACCGCAGCAAGCTTCTTTTTTCCAGCTCGCTTGAGGCCTGTCTGCTTGATAAAGCAGCAATCAAATCCTGACTAGTATCAAGATGTCCATATTGATAGGGTCGAAATCCTCAGGGTCCTTCAATGCTTCTTCTAATCGGCACTGCATACATATAATTTTTGGCATCTCCTAGCCACTCTGAATTGGGCTTCGAAGAAATGGAGAGTATTGGATTTTTTTGACTCAGGGACTCCTGTCATCATTCGGACTTTGTAGCCTTCTCCTGACAATCTTTTCCAACTGAGTTCTACTGAGTCGCATTTATAAGGCCTTCAACCATCGTGTCCTGGTCAGCAATATCTCTTTTTCATCATGTCTACCAAGAAACCTCATCTAGAAGATTTCGGTCCTACTGAAGATGATGATTCTGAGTCTGATCATCACCCTCAAGTGAGGCGCTCAGGTCGAAAGTGTGTCATTATTTATTCACACTGTATCATTCTATTTCTCACTAAAAATGCAGATGTACTTCGCCAGTTAAGCCCGACGCTTTGGTTGACCCAGTTACACCAAAGAAGGCCAAAACTACTCGATCAGTTCCTGCTGCCCCAAAGCATGGTCATAAAAGGTCATTGCCGATATTCATTAACCACTTACAGCCACTAATCTGAGGACTCCTTCTTCAGTGGTACTGCTGTGTCTTCCCCCCCAATGGCCCCGTATGATCCCTTTCTCATCAAAAGCCACAACGTTGCTTACTCCAGAAATTCTTAATGTAGGCCTTGCACCCAATCTTCTTTGTCACTGTATGTTTTACATCTGTCATTTTCCTTGTTACTGATCCTTGTGGCTGACTGATACTCTTCTTAGATTGGCCCAACAATATCCGCCTGTCACAACTGATCCTGCATAAGCCTGCCTCACTCACTCTCCACTACACTTGACTAATCACCACAGTTGACATTTTCAGACTTAATTATTTGTATCCAGCATATCCAACTTTAGCCCCTCTGTTCACTCAAAGTTTTTCAAGCAATCTGTACGTGTGAACCATACTGTCCCTACATGGTCTCATACTCATATCTATCTGGTATCTTCAGATCCCCACTGCAATATTACAGATACAACGAAAACCTTGCTGTCCCTAATGCGGCTGACACCTCTCAGTCCCAAACCTCGGTGGCGACAGATACCACTGAACACTCCGATCTTCATCTTTTGACTTCTATGTGAGTCAATAGGTTATGCTTTCCTAACAGTCCCTGTCTCATGATCATGGCATAGTATTGATGAGATACAATGTCCAGACACAAGAATATTTGCTTTGTATGTATATCTGCACTGCCATCAGGATCCTACCTCGCCTTACTACATCTTGTAAAAGCCGCAGACTCTATGGACTGTAAGTCTCTTCTAGTAGCTTTCTTCCAGCTGTTGTCTGAAGAGATTTCTGTACCTCGATCCTCATCTCTAGTATCAATGAAATTATTCCGGACTTTTCCGGCAGGCTGCCACTGTAAGCCATTTCTCTTCTTGTAAAATCACGACTACTCAAGCTTCTTCTATGCACAGTGAAGTGGTGGAAAGCTCACTAACTGAGAAAATCATCGCATCATTCATGAGCTGTAAGTAATCATACTACATGCTATCCAATGACTTTCATCTCAACTTCTTTCAGCTTCTCAACAGATCATGATCCTGAGCTCCTATGGGAGTCCGCTAGGTTCTTTCTCACTCGAAACAATGGGAAGACATGGTTGTGTATGTATTATCTGTATTATAGCTTAATTCACCTGATCTCATACTCAGAACCAGTTGCCGAGTGAAAGAGTTCAAGGATCGCACAACCGATGCTTTGCCAACGCTTAGTCTTCACCAACAGCTAACAACGCCCCCCAGGTGAGTATTTTTACTGCTCTATTTGTTGTCAATTCATTGCTGATCTCACGTATGAGGAAGTACGATACCCCCTAAACAGAAAGTGAGCTTACCAGCCACACCAGAAACTCCCTCGCCATCAAAGCCACCATTTCCAGGCGCTCCCACTCTCAATGATCAGATTCCAAGTCCACATCAAAACTCTCTTTTGCAGAAAGATTGGCGAAACACAATATCAAGATGCCAGCAGCCAGCACGTCCAACCGTTCCCAGCTCTCCGTTCCAGTGTAAGCCCACCCAGTTACATGTTCATTGTCAAACACACTGTAACTCAAGATTTGTAGAATATTACCAATGTCATGCCAGGTTACAAATGCCAGCCTTCAGGATGAATTCCTTGTCAAATCAGGTATTGCCAGATATGATGCCCTTCCGCCATTGATGTTCGTATTTTCTTTCTTTTTTGCATCTTATTATCCCTCATATACAGTTGGTCAGAGCTGGAAAGCTCGTCTCTTGGAGTCCCTCCCCCTTTGGCAAAGGAAACATCAAATTCAGTGAATGGGTCCGGATGTTATCAGGAATTGATGTCGACATCGAGTGAGTATTTGACTTTTTGTGATATCACTGCCAGCTAATATTATCTAGCTTCATACTCTCTTTTTTCATGTTTATACAGAGCGGACCGTTTGTCAACTTAGCTCGAATCAACCCCCAAGAGCTTGCTGCATTCTCCGGTCATGGTAGCAACTTAATCAGAAATGTCTTGTATATCCGAGCTCCCACTCAACTTGCCATAGCACTATTCCCTGTATACGTTGAATCTTCATCCGTCATCACTTTTTCCCAAACTCTAGGACAGCAGCCAAAATGATTCCACAAGGTCGATGGAATTCTCCATGCTCAAGATGCTGATCAAAGCATTGCAGTTATCAATATGATTCTTGCCGAAGGTGGTACAGAGATGGGAGCAGACATCCTCGCTGATGTGTTGTCATTCTCCACAAGATTTGAGAGTATGTACCCAACATCTTTAGGTCCTACAGGTAAGTAAATCTGCATTAGTACTACTATCAATTTCATCCTTCTGATATGACTCGGATTTCGTATACCCAGCTTCACCAAACATGGATCGGGTATATTCCTCCACTACAGCCAGTTCGTCATCAGCTCCAACTGGTGTGAATGCCTTTTCATTACCATTCAATGCTTGTGGTTCGTGCTTCATATATTCATATACTCGCACATTTCTCACATCATTCTCTTTAGTTCCTGTATATGATGCTAGACAGCCGGAAGGGAAATTCAACGTCAACGACGATCTGGGAGCCATTGACAAAATTCTACCCAGGTGGACAGGCGAGATCCCTACTGGCTCACTCACAGTAATTGCTTCTATGATCACCTCAACTTCTAAAAACCGTGCACCCCACCTTTGAGGGTGAATTTCAATATTTGCATCGTCATTGTTCTGGGCACCCCTACCAACACCTAGTATCTACAATGTTCTTTCAACAGTGCTATACCCTTATTGTGCTCAACCATAATAAGTACTCTATCTAGTATTTGCTCAAGGATACTGCAGTTGTACATAGATCCAATGAAATCACTATTTGTGAATTGTAATCAAGTCAGAATCTCATGATTTTTTGCCTCTATATACCTAAACACTTGGTGAAAATAGAAATGTACTTTGTTGAGCTTAGTGGTAGATCTGTTTTCCTATATACAGCAGATAAGCAAAAGTTCGAACGAAGGATGGGGGGAAGACCGACTTGCCTAATTTGGGTGATTATTTGTCAGCAAGCCCTGAGCCCAACCCGAGCATCTCAATTTGTTTCTTTACCACCATCCTTCTTCATGCAGCATACAGATTTATCCCGAAAATTTTGCGATTGTGAAGGTTCTTTGACGAGAAGAGAGTGTAGATCAGGGCATTGAAGGGCAGGATGGAAGCATGACAGATGATGGGGTATGTCATCTGCCGCACCCGCAGTCAATGGAGCTTGCTCTATGTCTCTGTTATCCAGACAAGACCTGACGTCGTCACATCGTAACAGAATCACTAGGCCGCCCTCTGTGCCGCACCCACAACTGTAAAGCTTCCCCCGTCGCCATTTCAGACACGGCCCACAACCTTTATTACCATCAAACAAGTTCGAGTGAAAACAATGCCAGAACACCTTGGCGGCGAGGAAGTCTAGGAAGCGCAGGCTAGAGCATTGACAGATGTTGGAGAACAAGGTGGACGATTTGATGGTTCAGGTTGAGAGGTGGAAAACCAAGGCGCAGACGCTGGAGCAGATCTTGAGGAGCCATGGGGTGCCGTTCTCTTTCGATGAGGATGAGTCGACGTGAGCGGCCTTTGGCTGACTCTTCCGGCTCATGATACCCATCCACTCTTCTCATCGTCGTCATCGCTCGCTTGCACATAAAGCTCTCCTTAACACCACATCTCGTATAGAGAGTGTACCCGTTTCTCAGCCTCATACTCTCACTTTCAAGTGTCACAAACACTAGCAGATAGTCACCTGAACTACTCAAACGATTCAGTCGGAATTCGGGACCTTTTGATGAAAGACCCCGGTCATCTTCTCCATCCCTGACGGTTCTTTTCCCTTCGAACCCCACAAGAAAAACTGCTGATGTCGAAAACTTGTTCTTGGATTGCTCTTTCTCAAGAAATGGCTGGGGGTGCTTTGCCTTTGCGTGGTGAGTCTTTTTTTTTGTTCTTTTTCCTCATTTTGCCTTGCCTGGGCGAGAATGCAGCCACGACCCTGGGGCAGCAGAAGGCGTCCCGGGCACTGTTCTGTCGTTTTCTGTTTCATGGAATTCACTCCTCTCTACTCCCGGTACTAAAGCACACTCAAGCTAATCGTTTTCTTTCTTTTCCTCCTCACGCTCTACCAATACCATCTCCACCTCCCTCTTCCTTACCACTTCCTTCCTCAACAAACAGACTGTGTACAAGGAAAAACATCACTGCCGCACGCCTCGTACTCCCTCTGCAATTTCTCGCGAGGTACCTGCTGTCTTCGCTCGCAGCTCGCTTGTGTTACTCTGTTGGCGGCGATAAATCTTAGAGAAGACTAGAGCGTCGACACGTATTGGAGAATAGGTTGGAGAAGGAAGGCAAAGGCACGGATACTGAAGTGGAATTTCGGAGAAGCTACGGGGTGCCGTTTGTTCTCACCAGTTGAAGTCTTTGGCTAGGTACTCGTTGTTACTCATATATGTATATTAGAGAGTTTAGACAAGTCGAAGTTTCATTTGAGTCGTCCGAAATTAGTCCAGGTCAGGACCGCCAGGATTTCCCGTACTTTAAGTCAGCAAATCAATTGCCATGTCTCTTTGACTCAAACCACATCGTACCATTGTTCCCTTGCCACGTCTCCGCACTATGCTCATCACTACTTCTTTCTACCTGATTTGCTCAGTGCTCCTCACTGTCTTGCACTGGTTTCAGAGTGCCAGTCCTAAAAAAGTGTATATGGCACCCATTCCTGCTGAACACTTTCAAGTCCAGAGGTTTGTCATTTGTTCTCTACAGCAAATTTTTGGGCACCAACGGTATTACAGATTGCATTTAATCTCTCTTTGCACCATCCAATGGAAACTGCCCTGGAAATTGATTTTACTCTTACTCCAGAAATTGATTTTACTCGAGAAATTATTTTGCATGTATATAAACCAACAGGTACATTTATGCATCATAGTTATGTTAGTGCTTTGAGTTTCCTGAAACCTCATTCAATTACAAATATATATGAGATCCAAACAGATACTTTCGTCAGGGATAATAAGAACCAAAGTCAGCAATATTGCCGTGTTGCAGACAAATTCAATCATATATTGATCCTTAAATATGACTTCCTGCACTGTATTCGTGATCTGAAGCTTGAAATTGTTTTGCTGTTCCTATCAATTATGAGATTTTTTTTGCGCAGACATGATTATCAGAATCTATGCAAGCGCGACACTCAAAATCCCTGCTTGCTTTTGAAGAGAGTCTATATCTCTAGCCTAATAGGTGGAGGGAAGCCCAAACCAATAACCTATGAATTGCTAAAGCCTCATATCGCTTTTATGCAGCTGGAAGAAAAAAACTAGCTTGTCAGATAAGTCTGAATTTGAACTAGCTGATGTAGTCCAGCAATCAATTCAAGCTCCTCAATATACAAACTATATATTATGTGATAATATTCCACTGCATCTAGTTGTCACACAATTACCACTAAAGAAATTGCACATGCTAGCAAAAAAGCATAATGTTATACTACCAAAGAAATCCTTCATCGAAGCTATCAGACAGGTCCTTTCTACTCACACATGTGGAGTTTCATGCAGTGCTTTCCACTATGTTTTTGTACCTAAACTAAAAATATATAAGAAAATACAGAAAACTTCTACAAAAAATCTGTTCAAACATGTGGGAATGATATACTTGACAATACTCTTTGTAATGAACAAAGTGCACATTTCCCTCCAAATCCACCAACTTTCAAGTTACGACATCAAATACTCAGTGGTATTGCTAAGTTCTGTTCACCAGGAATTTTGAAGAGGCTGGATGTGCTATTTGCGGTCAACTAAAACTGTGTTCTCAGATGCAAATCTTGATGAATCAGTATTTGATAGAGATTTGCTAATCCGGCCCTATGTGACTAGAAAGGAACGGAAACATATTAATGAGACGGTGGAAAGTTTGACTGAGCCAATATTAGCATTAGGATGTAAATTTGTTTGTGCTGAATGTGATTTGTCTCTCAAGAATAATCGTGTTCCACTCAAAGCCCTTGCAAATGGCCAGTGGATTGGAGAAATTCCTAATGAGCTCAAAAACTTGACTTATGCAGAGTCACTTCTTATAGCACGGATTAGACACAATTGATGTGTAGTTCGAGTCAAATCTGGACGAGGGAAACTTATAGCAAATGCAGTTATGTTTGCAAATCCTACTGCAACTATTCATCAGGTCTTACCACCATCAAGAAAGGAGCTGAGCAAAGTTCTTGCTTTTGTCTTCATGGGTCCAGCAAAGCCTACAAAAACTGAATTGCAGAAAATTCCTTTATTAGTTAGAAGAAATAAGGTTGCAGATGCATTGACATGGCTGAAATTGAATCACAAAGACTATCAAGACTTGAACATTTCACAAAGAAATTCGTCAACCTACCCAGAGTATGGAATTCCCATTGAAATTCAGTATATGAAATCGGAAAATGAGGAACTTATGAAAGATCCTTTAACAATGAGTGTTCATGACACAGATGAAACAGAAGGTACAGATTCAGATCCTTGCCCATTTGTTGTTCATGGTCTCAGTGGTCAAGAGTACACAGATGCTGATGTCAATAAGCTGAAGGCATTTGCACTCTATCATCTACATACCGGTGGAAAGACTTTAGGAATTGTATCAGATCCTACACCACAAAGCATATATAATAATCCTTCATTATTTCCAAGCCTGTTTCCGTGGCTCTTTCCATATGGCTATGGTGGATTCGGAAATGAATTTATTGAAGGTAGGCTTAGCGAAGAATCACAAATTCAAAGCAAGCTACAATACTATGATAAAAGATTTCAAAAGGATCTCTATTTTCCAATGATAGCATTTAATATACGCCAGATCAAAATGCATCTACTGGCAGCTTTATCCTTACCAAAAGAAAAAACTTCAAGTCTGTTGTTGAAAGACTCATGACTTTAGATTCCTCAGTTGTGAAAACTATAACTCAAAGAATGATTGATGGTGAAAAGGTTATACCTGCTAATCCTGACGAGACTAAATGTTTCAGTATATTGAATGACATTGATCATGTTAGTTGTCAAGTGCAGGGATCTTTGACAAGTAAGAAAAATATGCGAAACGAAATCTTGTCCTTGATTTCTTTCCTAGGCACTCCAGTGTGGTTTATTACACTATCTCCTGCTGATCATCTGCATCCTATCTCTTTATATTTTGCTGATACCAAAACAACATTCAGTCCTGAACTCAGATCCTATAATGAGCGTTATAAATTAATTGCCGAAAATCCTGTGGCAGCTGCAAAGTTCTTCAACTTTATGGTTGAAATGTTTCTACTTCACATTTTAGGTGTGAAAGCTGGACATACTGGTATATTTGGTGATACAGCAGCATATTATGGAACTGTTGAGCAACAAGGGAGGCTTACACTTCATTTGCATCTACTATTATGGATCCGTGCAGCGCTAACTCCTCAACAAATGCGTGACAGAATCATGAATAATGATTCTGAGTTTCAGCAAGCACTAATTGATTATCTAGAAAGTGTACATAGAGGAGAGTTTCTAACAGGTAGTCATGCTGAAGTCAAGGCGAAGATTCCACATGTGCGGACAGCAAGAACAGGTATCCATGATATAGTCACCGAACAGTCTTTTCAGGCATCAATGAACTATCAGGATCCTACACAAACATTACCAGATATGCCACCAGCATTTTGTGACTGTAGTGCAAACAGCAAACAAAATATTAGTCTTGAATTAAAAAATTGGTGGTCTAAATATGAGAAAACAGTTGACGATATCTTACTGCGCTCTAATATACATACATGTAAATCAATGTATACTGAGGAGAATACTATAAAGCCAGGGGACAATGCTAGTACTATAGCTATAAAAAGAAGTGCTTATAGGGGTTGTCAAAACAAGGAAGGCGAATGTGTCAAACGCTTTCCACGGGACACGTTCTCAGAAAGTCATTTTGATATAAAAGATGGTCATTTTAATCTTAAAAAGCTAGAACCTATGATGAATACAATTACTGCTGAGCTGACCTATGCTATCAGGGCAAACACTGATGTTACTAGCTTGATGTCAGGTACTTCAGTCAAGGCAATAGTGGCGTATGTTTCAGATTACATCACAAAGCAGTCATTAAAAACCCACCAGATTTTTTCATTATTATCTGATATTCTGGAAAAAAATGTAGAGATTCTTAACACTACTGAAGATCCTGAATATACTACACGAACACTTCTAATGTGGCTGGTTAATAGCTTACAAACAAAACTTGAAATAGGAAGTCCTCTTGCTTCACTATATTTGTTAGGCTTACCAGACCACTATGTCAGTCATTCCTTCATTGACTTTTGGTGGCAAACATATGTTGCAGCTATCCAGCTTGATCTTGAAGCTGATCTTGAAGCGGGCACAGTAAAGAGCTGCACTTTAAAAGATATGTCAAACAATATGGCTCCATCTCAGTATACACCCCCTCATCCAGAAGATTCACAAAATGCTGAGAAAGTAGTATTGAAAACAAACCAAAAAAAGATTTTTGGAACATCGCAAGTTGATAACTACAGATTCAGACCGAGTGAGTATGAATACATGAGTTTATATGAATGGATACAAACTGCTAAAGTCCAAAAACGTCCAAGACTAAGAAAAACTCACGTATCCGATGAGGCTACAATAAACGAAAACTATGCTATATCTAAAGGATATCATAGATTTCAAAGTGAACATCCTCAATATTCAACACACGAAGTGTCTTGTGATCCTAGCAGACAGCAGAACATTATTCCAAACTTCAAAGGCGCCTCCTTCCCCCGGAAAAATCAGGGAGATGAGGATTTTTATTTTTTAACCATGCTATGTTTGTTCAAGCCATGGAGACATGGGAATGATTTCATGTTTTCAAATAAAGATTTGTCAGAGAGCTTTGCACAGTTTGATTTCACACAAAGACAGAAAGAAATAATGAATAACTTTAACTTAAAATATGAATGCTATGATGCACGAGATGATTTTCATTTACAGCTCAAAAAAAGTGGATTTTCCTTTAATTCCTTTTCAAAATCATTAAATAGTATAATAAATGATCCAAGTCATGATTCAGCAGATCACTATGGAGAGTATGAAGAAATGGATGATTATGGTGATGTTGATATGCTAGGACCTCAATATATTAGACATTGTCAGCAGAGCAAGGATGTGGAATATTGGGTTCAGCAGATTGGACGGTTTGGTAAAGAATCAAATACACTGTCTTGTGACTTGCCACCAAAAATGTTTCAGCCAACAGAAAGGCGAAATGGCTTAGAATGGGATTCAATCATAAAACAGCTAAAGCAAAAAATAAATGATACTCGACTTGCTCAAATTCCATCACAATCCTTAATACCACCAAACCTTCCCCCAATGCTACCTCCACAGTCACAAGTGTCAATAACAATTCTTCCAGCTGCATACTTTATGAAAATTTATACTGCAGCTTTAGCAGACTCTCAAGAAAAGATTGAGTCATGTGTAAAAAAGTTCATGTTGAACAATGATCAGCAAAGAGCATTTCGAATTATTGCTAATCATATCAGCAGTCCTCAAACAGAGCAGCTAAAGATGTATCTAGGGGGAATGGGTGGCACAGGCAAATCACAAGTAATTAAGGCTCTGAAAGATCTTTTTGAAGCTAGAGATGAACACTACAGATTTGTCTGTTTAGCACCAACAGGAACTGCTGCTGCATTATTGAATGGAGCTAATTATCATTCTGTTTTAGGTATTAGAAATAATAATAACAAAGAAACTGGTTTTTTACATGAATCTGCCTCCATTAAGCAAGTTCAGGAGAAATTGAGAGGAGTTGAATACATTTTTTTGGATGAAATTTCAATGATAAACTGCCATGATATGTACCAAATCAGTGCTAGACTTACTGCAGCTAAGAACCAACCAGAAAAGCCTTTTGGAGGAGTAAATATCATACTTGCTGGCAACTTTGCGCAAATACCTCCAGTAGTAGGCCCTTATTTATATCATCCAGTTGAAATGGAAATTAATCCAAGAGTGAAGTCTAAGGAACAAGAACACTCTCTGGGAAAATCTATTTGGCAACAAGTTACAACAGCTGTGATTCTAAAAGAAAACATGCGCCAAACGAAAGAATCACCACAAGATACTGCTTTAAGGAAAGCACTTGAGAATATGAGATATGGAAAATGTAAACCTGATGATATCCAATTTCTGCAGAGTCTTACTGCTACTCCACAAAACAGGGGAATCTTTTTAAAGGAGGAATTCCGAAACACATCTATCATAACTGCATGGAATGTACACAAAGATACAATTAATCAAAAAGGAACTGCACGATATGCATCTGATACAAATCAGAAACTTGTAGATTTCTTCGCAATTGACTCTATTGTCTCAAGTTCTACGCAAGTTGGAGATCAAAAAAGAGGGAAAAAACGAACTAGAGAAGGTGTGCTTAAGCACGGAAAAATTGACTTAACATGTCAGGATTTTCTTTGGAATGCCATGCCTTCTACAACAAATAATCATATTCCTGGAAAATTAAGCCTGTGTATAGGTCTGCCTATAATCATCAAGCAAAACTATGCAACAGAATTTTGCATTACAAATGGCCAAGAAGGAACTGTATATGGTTCGCAAGAAAACATTGGTCCACAAGGACAGAGAGTGTTAGATACATTATTTGTCAAGTTAAAAAATCCTCCAAAAGACATCTTTCTACCAGATCTTCCAAAGAATGTAGTTCCACTATCAAGATCATCTCAGACCGTGAAATGTATCCTTCCAAATGATACTTGTCTTACAATTAAAAGAGAGCAAGTGATGATTCTACCTAACTTTGCTATCACTGATTATGTGTCACAGGGAAAAATAAGAATTCACAATCTTATACATTGCAAAAATCTCAAGAACCATCATGCTTATTATACCGCATTCTCACGAAGCAGCAATGCTGACGGAACAGTGCTCCTGGACCAGATTGACTCAAGAAAAATTGAGAGCGGAATATCAGGATATTTGAGGCAAGAATTCAGAGAACTTTTGTTGCTAAATGAAATAACTGAAATGCAATACACTCAAAGGCTCGATCCTAAAGTAACTGGAAAAACGAGAAACCAATTGATTAGAAGTTATTTTGATTCCAAAGGAGAAGACTATATTCCCATTGATATGCCTGAAACTTTGATAGAGCCAGGAGATAAACTAGTCCCTTCCATTACAGAGAATACACCATGGCAATTGGTAGTGCATACTAAAACACTGAGAAAAAGAAAAAATGATGAACAATCAGTTTCAAGCAAAAAGCTTAAGCCTGACACAGATAGTAGACAGGAATCAATATCTACATTATCCCTGCAGGGCATGATTTGGAATGCCCAAGATTGGAGCTGTCCTTATGATACTATATTCACTGTAATATTAAATCTTTGGCGAGAGGATAAGGAAAAATGGAGTCTATTCTTGAATCAATTAAATAGATTTTCAGCAGGATTAATCACAAACTTTGTCTTAACTGAGAAAAATGTGCAGACATTACAAAATGGACGTAATATTGTGCGACAACAGCTTCATAGCATAGACCCAGAGAGCTTCCCTTATGGACAACGAGGAGGTCATATTGATGAACTTGCACATCAAATGTTTGGTACACTCTCATATTCTAGAGCTGAGTTACTATGTCTGACGTGCCAATCATTCGTACAAGTAAATGAGACATTTGGTCAGATTGTTCTGAAGTCAGTTATGGACATCTATCCGGATAGAACATGGAAATCCAAGTTCAAACGCCCATATTATATCCAAGACTGGATGCATGACTACATGACTGGTAACCTTCACAATGTAGGTCTTTCATGTATCTGTGAAGGGAATCAACCTCTTCAATCAGTAATAACAGAAACATCTCCACTTATATACTTCAATATTTTTGACACACAAATGAATCTCAACCAGAAATTGACTATACCAGATGCGACTGGCACAGTGATAGGATTTACACCTAGAGCAATTACATACATGGGTGGGCATCACTTTACATGCTGTTTTATAACTCCAAACGGCTCAATATACTATCATGATGGTATCACTTGTCAAAGGAATTTCCAGCCAGAGAATTGCAATATCAATGATGTCAATGAGACTTACTTTAAAACCGCAGATAATGAGAGCAAAATAATGATAGGAGTGCTATATGTTCGGGATTGACAGAAATACTTAATCTCTAACATGATATCTTCTAAGCAGACTCATGCCCCATCTGGTAGATAATTGCTTTTTACAGATACTGTACTATTTTGACCAAGTATTTGCGTAACGCGTAGCGATCCCCCATGAACTCCGCTCCAACTAATAGTGTAACGCGATTTCTGTTGCCAGTTTTGGCTAGTATCTCGTAACGCATTACCAGACCCTTTGAAATTTCGCGTAACACATTCAAGTGACCAAACACTTGGTTGAAATACTACATACAGTATACCAATACCCCTTCATTTTGGCATGACCTTAATTTTGGATTATAAGTACCAAATTTATTCCAAGTAAGTAATACAGTAATGAGAGTTACTATCAACAAGTGGAGTGGTGGCTTAGACAGCAGGTCTACTGTCAAAATTACAGTATATGAAAGGACCTCGTAACTTGCCACGCGAAACGATGGCTTTTGCCCCAGTAAAATTACCTTTGGGTTGCTTTCTGGACCAAAAAACGACCGCGCCAGATGGTTATATGCATATTTCGACATTAATTCAGCAATCATTTGCTGGTATGATACTTTCAGACTCGATGAAACATTTTAAATAGTACCCAAAGGTCAAAGATGAGAATATTACATGTGGTCCTGTTACCAAGTGTCAATATATCCCGGGAAGTCTAGCAAGCGATGTATGCGTTTGAGTGTTTGGATGATCACTTTTTTGCAGTTTTTGCATCCCAAGTGCTTTTATGGCTTTGCCCATTTCAGATGGCCATAATATAGCTGGATAACTTATAAATTACGTCACTCACAACATCTATCCATTTTTTGGTGATTTTAAAACTACTAAATGATTCCTCTAATCCAAGACGTACATCCCATATTGCCCATTTTATGACTGTTTTGTATCAACATGCAAAGATATTGCGTACCACTCAACGGGTGTCAGCGAGAAATATTCCTAGCATGCAAATACATATATAGAACCTGTCCCGGAGCTCTCCGAGGTGAAATATGCTCTGTGGTTTCAACGTGAGCAGAAATAAAGATCAAGATGGTGCACTAAGCGCCCGCAAAACGCGTGGGGATATATCGTGACGGTTCGACTTTTATTCTCTGTGGACCAGTTATGTATTCAAAGCTGGTTCTGGGATTGATAATCTACCCTGATGGTGTATATAGAGCTACCTCAACCTTAACGAACGGACTGAGTGCATGACTGTGTGTACGACGATGCAGGAGTTGCGTTCGACATTAATTCGACCAAAATTCGACCACAATGGAACTCCGGCGACGCGTCATCATCGTACGCGTCAACCACCTAGCAAACTGGGGGAAGGTGCCACTGCTGCGAATGGCAATTTACGAGGCCCGGAGAAAGTACTCTTACGATCTAAACTACGTGTCAAGGCATACGGACAGTAACAAATTTATCATTTAGTACTTACAGAATGAACAGACAGATGTACGCAGACCAGGTAGTGTGGACTATAAAAAAAGCAGGAGACAATACTACTGGCTATGGACATATTGCACAACATTCTCCAAGGAAAAGGTAAAAACACCAGAGAGAGAAAAGAAAAATATAACGAACCAGTATACACACTAGTACTGTCGAAAGATGTGTTGAAGAATGACAGAAAAGAGGCGGGTTGGGTTAGACGGGGCAACATGAGATGTAGATCAATATGGATGTGGACAGGAAGGAGGAGAGAAAGGAAATTAATTAGCATATTGTGTAACACGTCAAAGATGAGCGAAAAAGCAGACCCATGGGGAAGAAGGGCAAGGACCAATGAGGGAAACTCACGCTTTGTATGCCTTTATAATCACGGTGAAACAATCCGAAATATCCTCTAAGGCTTTCGTTGACGGTTTCTCGGACTTTGTTGGGGTGGCTTCAGGGTGTCGGGTACGAGTACAGGGAGGACGAATCGGGCAAGTTGGTTAGAGAGGCAGAGGAAAGAAGAAAGACATGTTAGTCGAACCACCTAATACGAAAAGATCGCACTAGATCTCTGAGAGATTCTTGAAATGCAACTTGATCTGCTTTTCTGAGCTGCTCTCTAGAAAACATTAGTGTAAGCGCAGTTGAAAAGTGGACGGCAAACACACCATTTTAATCCCAAGAACCTGTGATGCATGTGATGGGTCATATATCATGTTCGCAACGAGCCAAGAAGAACGAACATTGTTCTAAACAAAGTGTTATCCAAAGGAAGAGAAGAAAAGACCAGAAGACGCACTTGCTCGACACCTTTGATCGTTTCGTTGACGTGGACTTCGTCGGACTCAGTGAACGGTTGACAGAAGGAAACACATGTCACTGACGCCAATCATAGTGATCTGTCTGCTTCTAACAGTCCCAGACCGAGTACTTCCTATTAATGACTCTAGTCTCTAGCCCGCATGGTACGATGTGTAGAACAACAGACAACGGAGACTTTTCAGTCCTATGAACATATTCGCAGAATCCACGGAAGACAGAAAGGTTGTATGTAGGCTGTGGATTGGTTAAATGCATTGTCATGAAGCAAGAAAGACACTCACAGGCGAGCATAGATACAAACCTCTCCTAAAGTCGCCCATCAGCGTTTTTAGCACCGCCTAAGACATTTACAGCGGTTTATTGGGCACTATCCAGCACTTCTTGGGCGCTGGACAATGACGACAATGACGAGGAAGCAAAGCAGGAGGGAAGAAAGGACGCTGGCTGACGTCGTGGTTATCGATGTCAACGGTCATGGTCCTTGGTGTTGGGATGTCGAGTCTAGATCCTCATGGCATTGGTAAATACATACATACAAAGGTCCTTATGACCGGCTCTTTGTAATCTGTACCTACATATTCATCTATATTACTTGTTGCCTCTCGCACACCCTCGGTTCCTCTCTGGTATCTGTTCTTAACACTTGGATCTGGTCCAGACTGAGTGTGTCGGGAAGGGCAAAGACTGACTTGGAGGTAAGATGTTTGCAATGTTACACTTACTTTGACAAAAATAGATAAATAACTGGGGAAGTGCTGGCCTCTGCAGGACAACATCTCTCCCTCTCATTTTGCATTTAAATGGGCCAATGATGGGTCCATAACAGAAATAAATCCTTGGTAAACTCCCCTCAAGTTTCAACTGACAGATCCTTCCTATCATCCTCCACAAACTCACTTGCCTTAAGTGGGTTAGTGAAGCTCATGCTGGCATGGACAAATCTGACATGAGAACAAGTCAGCAGTGCACTAAGAGAAATTGCAAAAACACAAAGTCTCAGCATAAGCTGTTGGAGTAGGGATATCAGCGGCATTCTAGGCTATTCCACTGTGTACTCTGAAAAGTCACAGAGCCTAATGCACTCATTGTCCAGCCTATGGCCTTGTGTGCTAGAAGTAAGAAGATAATCTGGGGTAGCCTTAGCATCAAACAGAGCCAAACTGGAGTTCAAGTGGATGTGGAGGGATCAAAAATGCCGCATAACAGAAACTGGATGTCCATGTAGGCACAGAGGAGCCAAACAAAGCCAAACCACCACCTAAATGGTGAAAAAAAGTATCATACAGAACAAACCTCATTTCATTTGGATTCATAATATCTCCTTGGCTAGACCACCTATCAATGTGTGGTTTCTCTCCCTATCATTCTGGGGTAAAATGAAGCCAGAATGACCCCATAACAGGAATCAACCCTTGATCAACTACCCTCCACTCACTTATCCTCCCCCTTACTCCCCACAAACTCATATCTCCATGTCCAGATGACCTATCAATGTGAGCTTGCTTTCCCCTTTTCTCTTGATTTAAATGAAAGTAAAATGGCCCCACAAAACAAGTCAGCCCATGGTCAATCCCCCTCCACTCGCATACCCTCCCCCTGACCCCGCCAGAGACTCATATCTCCATGTCCAGACCACCTATCAATGCGGGGTTAGATTCCCTCTTTTCTTTAAATTGAATGAGGTCAAAATGGCCCCACAAACCAAATAATCTCTTGGTCAACCCCCTTCCACTCACATACCCTCCTGCTGACCCCTCCAGGGACTCATATCAGACTCATATCTCCATGTCCAGACTACCTATCAATGTGGGGTTTGTTTTCTCATTTGCTTGAAGTGAATTGAAGCCATAACAGTGTCCACCCAAAGGCCTTAACTTGATTTCTAATTAACACTTTACTTCATCTGAATCTTTTGTTAAGCATTAATTAAGTCTTAATTTGTATACACGTGATAATACACAGCCACCAAAATTTTTGAGAGGATTTTTCATTACATTATGAGGCACTCGACATCTATGAAACATGGCTAGGACGAAAGGAGAGATGTGGGACCACTTCTACCAGACTCCTGACAAGCCAAATGGCACCTTGGCTGCATCCAAAAACTCACACCTAATCACGTTGGTTCCAATGAAAGGGCTGTGGGCCAATGCTGTGCGTGGGGAGAATGAGGCCGTCTCCATTCATCCTACCCCATTTAGATACCTCAGTCAGCTCTAAATGCCACTCACTTGTATGATACAATGAGAAGAGATAGAGAAAGGCAGTGAAGTGCTACCTTTAGAGAATAATTGATATAAGTATGAGAGATGAGAGGAGACATCATTTAAGCCACGAGAGAACAGGCACTAAAAGATATATAGATGCACCTGTTGAAGCACTGGCTTTGAAGGATACCTTGAAGAGTCAAAGCAGCTTTGGCAGCTGGAACCGAGGAAGGTATTGAATTACATGAAATGGAGAAAAATGCAACGCACTGGGAGACGGACAAAAAATTCGAAGCAGCTCTGTGAATGAGTGGACATAACGCGTTACTGGAGTCCCTGGTGCATCAACGGAGGAAGATATTGGAATGAGCAGGCGAAAAGTGGCATGTTAGCTCTCAATAAGGAGAACGGGCTTATATACGTTTCATGGAAGGAAAGGTATTAACACAGCCACATGGATAAATTCGGTCCAACCCGTTTATCGGACGGATAGACGGGACCGTTTAAACATAGCCACAAGCAGGATCGGCTATGGTTGCTCACATACTTGGAGGCACAAAACCTTGTCGCAATTTGAGTGAGAAGGCGAGAAAAGCTGCTCAGGATATACGGAAGGGAGACCAGAAGAAGAAAAGAAAGGGGAATAGGTCACAAGAGAGCAGTGGAGAGGCAGACAAGGAAGATAACACTAATACGGGTCCAGCACCTTCAAAAAAGCGAAAAGTTATTGACCGTGTCAAAACCCATCAATCACAGCTGAAGGTGCTCAAGGGAATCAGCATACCATTCACCGAAGAGCAAAAGAAGCTTATACACGCCCAATTTCTATGGGCATCTGCATCTGCAAGCATATCCTTTGAATGGATTGACGATCCAGAGGTCATCAAGCTTTTCCTGATGTTTTGGTCAGTGGCGGGAGATGTGATTCCCTCAAGCAAGGTTTTGAGGGGTCAGGTTTTGAACAAGTAGTTTGAGCGAGTTGAGAATGAGATGAAGGAAGAGCTAAAAGACCAGAAAGTGACTGTAACGTGAGTATCAATGATTTACGAACTGGATTGTAGTACTCATGTTTTCCCTCAGATCTGACGGCGTCAATGGCATATCGAAGAATTCCATCACTGGGATAAGTGTCTCTGCAAAGCTGAAGGTGAGCAAAAACGCAAATTAAACGATTTTCAGGCTGAAGACAAGGTGAAACAGCCCCACCTAATTGACCTTCTTGACATAACTGCGGACAAGAAAGACGGACAATCAATGTGTGAGGCATTTGAAAAGATGGTGGATGGCGTAGACAAAGATTACACTTGTAGAGCTGTCGCTGTGGGCACAGACAACGATGGAGGGAGCAGGGCAGGAAGGGAGTTACTTGGGAAGACAAGACCGTGGCTATTTGTGTTCCCGTGCGGTGCCCACTAGGTATGCTTCCTCTTCACACGTCAAACTGGGGAAAGATGCCACTGCTTCGCATGGCAAATTACGAGGCCCAAGATAATATGACCAAAAAAAGGTCATCGCTACTAAGGAATAGGCAACATACTGAATCTGTCCCTCCAAACTCAGCTTCCGGTATACCGTAGTGATCTTCGCATACCTTCCGATCTCTCCCAAATCCATAGACGCGTCACTAAACGGAAATAGAAAGGATGATTGGCATATGAAGGAATAAATGAATAGGGAGGAGGGACGATCCATGTCCAGCGAAGCTGGCAAACCCGATTACTATTTTTTCTATCTCATTCTAATTTATCATGCACGCTAATCGTCCTTTTCCTAACTCTATCACAGGCCATATCTCTAACCAGATAACCAGAGCCTGACCAAACCATGAAACCCGTCCAAAACTCCAATTACAATGAAAATTGATGAAAAAGGGAAGACGAAGAGAACTACGCCCACTTCGTTTCTGAGAGAGAGCGTTAATGGCATCAGCTGCAGCATGACGTCGTGGTCGTCAACGTCAACAGTCCTTGGACCCGGTCCAGACCGAGTCTAGACTTTTCGGTTGTCGGGAAGGGTAGAGACCGGCCTAGGGGTGGGAGACTGAACCCGTGGAAAATTTTTCGAGGTCGACCTAAGTTAACTCAGCCTAAAGGCCTCGTAACTTAGACTTTTGATCGCCGTGACTTGACAGGGACAGCTCGTTCTCGTGGACTACTTCCAAATACATGCTGCTGGAAATCAAACTGCCGAGGAAGCAACAGGTGCCATTGGATGGCTCAACAACCATGGTCCTGTTCGCAAGATCTTTGATGAAGGCCAGATAGCACAAAACCAGAGTGCTCTGGCTTATGCTACTGCAAATATGACATGTTGGACAACTCACCAGGCTGCATTCCATCGTCTTCAAGAGCTACAGCAAATCCTTCACAAAACAGCATTCAATAATCATGATGCAATTATCGCAGCCCACATAGGAGCCACCGCATCAAAGAGCAATGCTGAAATCACAGCTTTGAGATCAGCAGCGGAGGAACAGCTGGGTTTACTTGAAGACCTGAACTTTTGGCGACGTCTTTCTGACCTTCTTGACGACATCGAGCCAATTGCCTATGCAACTAACATTTGCCAGAGTGATGATGCACGACCAGATGTTGTACTCTTGGCTTTTGTTGGTATGTTTCTCTATTTTAAAACCATGCAAACCGTCGGTTATCATCAGAGATGTGCAAACGTCTCGAACGTCAATGGAAAACTTTCAATCAGCCCCTGATGATCGTGGCATTGATTCTAAACCCTTACAAGTGTCTTGAGAGGTTTGGGTCAGAATCCAGGGCAAACACTTTTGAGACAAACAGCATAGGGACCGAAAACCTTATCAATATGCTAATAGAAATGATAGGAATGACAACGCTCAACGAGACAGGAACCAGAAACCAAATAATGGCCGTCTTTTCCGAATGGTCGAAGAGGAAGGTGATCAGAACTCACGACTATTCAAGATGGTTGAGGTAGAAAATTCACCGAAGAATTCAGAATCATCCACCAACGACTCAGACTCTAGTGACCAGCATGTATGGGATCGTTACAATAGAGAATCATCTGACTCAGACAGGAACGATGCCCAGGATTCCAGCGATCATGGACCTTGGGGACGTTCTCAATGGACAAGTGATGCCGCTGATGAGAATTATCTAGATAATGAACGCACTGGATTCATGCGAGAGGAATATAATGACGATAGCCCTCAGGAAAAATCACCGTTGTATGAACACATGGGTACCATCTGTGCGAATCATGATTCTGAGTCGGTATCTAGCTATGATACTTGCCCAGATCTACACTCTGTCTCATCCTCCGAGTCAAGTGATGATGAGTATGAAGGCCCTGACTCTGAAAGCGAAAGCGAACCGGAAAGTGTGCTCCGATTGGACTTTGGAGAATACTTACGAGCAATGAAGGTTACTAAAGAGAATGAAGTATACCCATCATTGAAACCTGAACCCAAAAAGGCACCTCGTACAGGGAAAAGGCCCATACGTACCAGTGAAGAGAATCGATGCTTGGCTGCATTCGTGGAATTTAATGGTGTACAAGCATTCGCTTTATTTGATTCAGGAAGTACATCTGATGCGATCAGCCCTGACTTTGCCCGGAATGCAAAGCTACGCATTTTCCAGCTAGAAAACCCAGTAACCCTTCAGTTGGGTACTAAGGGAAGCCGCTCACGAATTACTTATGGGTGTACATCCCCATACACCTTTAAATCTGCTAATGACATAGTATCTTCCAAGGACTATTTTGATATTGCGAATATTGACCGTTATGATGTCATTCTGGGAACAGTCTTCATGGGAAAACATGGATTATCTCTGCATTTCGAGGACGACACAGTGCAATTGAAAGGCATCCCCATACCGACTCTGTCAGAAAAAGAAGAAGTACAGGAACTCACCCGACGATATGCGAAGAATATCTCATTAAATGTCCAACCGAAGGATTGTGAAAAGATTGAAGTACGAAAACGCCCTAGAAAGTATGGTGTGATAACACCTTCTAAATTGAATCTGAAAGGCAAATCTAAGGAAAAGGTCCAACATTGACTATATGGTAGCCATAACCTTGCCAAAACTGATCGTGTATCGCCTCCATGGAAATCCAATGTAACTATTGAAGTAATCGATCAGGACAATGAAAATGCCCGAGTTGGACTAAATAGACATTTACCAGTCTTACTCGACCTGTATGATGCTGTATCAGTTGACGATCTGATACATATTATTGACCAAGTGACTACAGGAAATTATGCTGACCCTTCTTTTAATAAAAACCTTCACGAGGTAGATGAACTTGTACAGGAATTTACGAATGCCAAGTGCCCTGATCTCAATATTAAATCTCACGGAAATGCACAGGAAAAACCCTCTGTTGATGAAGCTCTACAAGCAAGTGCAGATTTATTCAGTGCTCGTCTGGAAACAGAATCCGCTTTCACGGAACACGGGAAATTCACTGACGAGGACATACCAAGACTGCGAGAACGGGCATCTGGTTTTTCAAGCTACTACTCAAGCTACCCGAGCTTGAGTAGTAGCTTGAGTGTAGCTTGACTCTCCTTTTTGGGTGTAGCTTGACTCTCCTTTTTGGGTGTGGCTGTGCTTATGCTACTGTAATCAACTTCACTACACTTCGTTTCACAACAAGTTACTCACATTTGAAGGGCCATTCATCAAGGAGATGTACATTTTACACACCACATGTCTCATTGGAAATTGATTTAGCTTCTACAGAGTCAATTACATACACTTTAAAATTGCAGTCTCATTTTGTGCAAGTCTTTGCTAGATTTTTCTAACTGTGTTAGACAGCTTGCCTTGTGAATATGGTGACCCGGAGAGAACAGGCAGATCCTATGAGTGAGGTTTTAGTATACAAAGGCAATGCCAGTCATTTTACCAGTCAAAAAATAGTCTAGACATATTCAAGAGGATTTAGGGCACATCAAAGGCATTTTAGGGGCATATAAAGTAGCTGGTGGAAGCTTGAGAGTAGCTTGGGGTAGCTTGAGAGCAGCTTGAGTAGCTTAAGTGTAGCTTGAGGTGGCTTGATGAGCGTGGCTTGAGTGTGGCTTGAGGTGGCCTGTGTGGCCTGGGTGTGGCTTGAGTGTGGCTTGAGTATAGCTTGAGTATAGCTTGAGTATAGTAGCCCGAGGGTAGCTTGACTTTCCATTTTGGGTATGACTGTCCTTATTCCAGTCTAGTCAACTTCACTACACTTCATTTTATATTAAGTTACTTGCATGGAAAGGGCCATTCATTGAGCAAATGTATATTGTACATACCACATTCTTCATTGCCAATTGGTTTAGCCTGTAATGAGTTGAGTACATAAACTTTAAAATTGCAGACATACAAATATGAAAGGGGTGTGGGCCAACGCTCCGCATGGCGAGTACGAGGCCGCAGGGTTCAGCCTCGGTTAATTATTCAATAAAAATTAAACTATATTCTCATTTTCACTACAGACATAAAGGACCACTACAGCCTTCTTATGCGCAAAGAATTCTAGAGCGTTGCTGTGAGCTTGGAAATCTGGAGATAATTTTGTCGGTATACCAGTTCCAATGCCGTCGTAGACCCATTCATTGGCACCATCAAACATTCTAGTGATAAAGTGATCATTTCCAAAATAAATAATTCCATTTATGTGATACTGTCTTGACTCAGCTCCTTGAGGCACATGTATGATATTCTGAATCTCCATATCGCACTCGTAAGGTATTGACATTAGGAAAAATTTGGGGAATCTTTGGAATGTGTATTTTCGAAGCATGTCTGAGTGGCAAGAGGGACATTGATCAGCCCAAGGTTCCACAAAATGAGACACACAATCTTGAGTTGACTGATAACTACCAGTTGACCGAGTCAACAGAAGATTGTGTTGTGTCCTCTCTCGAAGTGAGAAGTGGCTGTTATAGCAGACAACTGTTCTCTTAGTGGTGGGACTGACTGAACGCATCAACTCATGCAAGACATCACTTGTGTCTGCATAGGCCCCAGCAGGAAAAGCATCAGGATCAAGAATAGAAAGCTCTCTTCGTATTTGATCTCTGATATCAGCGTAGTTTGATGAGTTTGACTGGAACGTGGCTGAAAGCTCATTCATTAAAATTGAGGAGAAATTATCACTTTCAGCAAGAAAAGCTGCTCTTTCTGTTCTGAACAAATGATAAAGAAGCATGAGAGCAGAGTCATATGCACAACTGTTTGCAGACCATTTCAAAGTTGGATAATCACAAGTTACAATAAGTCTGTCAGAGTTATGTGATGTTGGATGAATAGTTTCTTCTGAAGGAGTAGGACTTGAATGTAGACTAGGGTGCTCAATAGGAACAAAGTTTCCTAAGGTCTTCTTCACTGGTGGTGTATTTTCTTTTTCTAGGATTTTCCATGAAATATCCTTGTGTAATGTGGATTCAAACTTCTCATTTGTGTCCCATACTAGACTCTCATGAAGCTCATCAGGTGTATGGCTCTTACCAAAGTGTGACCTATATTGTTGTATCAATGATCCTCTGAGGTCTCCAATAATTGAAGGTGGTAATTTGCGATTTTCGCGCAACTTAGTGATATCATTTAGAATTTCCAACTCCCTCAGTTCCTGACGATATCCACCTTTATCCTTCACACCACCAGTAATATGATTAACATTAAAACCTTGTAGAATTATGGTGCCATCTGCACTGGAACTTCTTGATAACGCAGTATAAATGGCTCGGAAATCACGACTGTTATATATATCTACTACGTTAGGGTCTCGTGTTTTTCCTTGGGAGGCAAAATCAGTCATTGCAAAGTTAGGCAGAACTTCTACCTGAGTCCGGGAGATCTGAATGATTCGGTCATCAGGTAGTTTACAGTTAATACGCCTTGTATTTGGGGTAATAGGAACAACATTGAGAGGAAGGTCTTTGAACTGGACATCTGTTGAGGGCTTTTCCAATTTAACATATAGCACTTTGAGAACTAGTTGACCATGCCTTCCTTTACCAGCTTGCCAGCCATGAACAGTGCCTTCTTGACCCTTGGTTATACAGAGCTCAGTTGCGCCATTGAAGCGGATCATTACAGGTAGTCCTTTGCATAAAGATAGAGTTGCAGGAATCTGCATATTGTTGGTAGAAGGTGACTGTTTCCAGAGCTGCTGCTGTACTTCATCATTGATTTTGTGCTTTGTAGCCTTTCTCCGTTTACGTTTTCGATCATGAGTTTTTGAGGGAAGTTCATCAAAAACAACTTCCTCATCTTCAGAGAAAAAGTGTGCAAGCATTTGACCAGTCTCTGCTGCAAACCGTTTAGTTCCTAGTTCATTAGCTACGTCTTTATGTTTATTGTAAGTCAAAATAATTGAAGTGTTCTGGAAACGAGGGTTATCAATAGAACGAGATTCATTGGAAGGATCTGAGATCAAAGACCGCAACAAAGTAATATCCTCTGCAGTGCACTGTTTATATCTCATATTTTCTAAAGCTTGACGAAATTTTACATCTCTGATAGAACTTCCGGTCTGCCGACAGTTTTTTCTCAGGAGCACTACAGTGTTGATTTGATGCCATAAATATTTCCCAATACTAGCATGTTGGTCTGATGAACTGGTTCCTATGGTATGGCTATACAGTGATACATTTTCACCACCCATAGCTGGAGGCAATTGAGCAAAATCACCAGCAAATATCATGTTCATGCCACCAAATGGAAGCAGAGGGCGATTCAAGGCAGAAGCAATTTTAGCACTGATTTTATACATGTCTTTACAAGAAAGCATTGAAACTTCATCTAAAAATACATAATCTACTCCACTAAGTCTGGAACAAATCTGTGATGCAGACATCTTCCAAAACTCGCCTTCCTCTGATGAATTAATACCAAACACAGAGTGATAAGTGGAACCTTGAAGCAAAGCAGCTGCTGTGCCAGTTGGTGCAACTACTATCATGCGTTGGCTCTGAAGCCTTCTCTTGAAAAATTCTCTCAGAGTTTTCAGCACTTGACTTTTACCAGTACCTGCCATGCCACCTATATACATCTTTAACTGGTCTGAAATAGAACTAACTGCATGGTTTGCAACAATACGAAACGCCCGTTCTTGCTCTAGATTCAAACTAAATTCAAGACATAAATCATCTATAAGTTTTTGAGTCTGATTGCTTCGAAGTTTCTCTTCAAGCATATGTTGATCAAGGACTTCTACCTGGTCAGGATATTTATTAGGAAAGTTGTATTGCTGGTCTTTGTTTTCCTTCAGTTTATTTGTTATCACATTTGACTTCATTTTTGCAATTTCCAACCTCCATGCAGCTGGACTCATTGAAGGATAATCAAAAGAAGCTGGTATATGGCTTTTCAAATCACACTTTGCATTTGTCCATCCCGTATTGGCCAGTAAATCTGTCATCTCTTGCATGTCTAACTGCCTGCGTCGTTCCCGAACACCTAGACTGTCATCTGAACATTTAAATGGATCAAAATGAATTCCATCATCAAAGTCAGGCTCAAGCTTTGAAGGATCAATTCCTAGACTCTGTGCCTTTCTCTGTGCATGGTAGTCATCTCTCGAATCTAAACATTCAAATCGAAGTTCAAAATTATCCATCAAGAATTTTTGTTGAGCAGAAAATTGATAGTCAAGGAATGCACTATCCCAAGTCTCCTTTTTCTCCTTGAGATCTTTTCCAGTTCTCCACGGTTTGAAAAATGTCAACATGACTGAACAGTAGTATTCCCTGTCACCCTTATTCCTTCTCGGTAGTGAAGGTCCTATGAAATTAGGTACAATATTTCTCTTATCATGAATGCGCAAGTAATGGGTGCTAGCTAAGGGATGTTCATGCACAAAAGGATGTCCTTTCTTTGGCAGCACGTTCTTTGTCAAAGGTTTATTTGCCAAACTTTTTTTCAATGTATTTTGAGGTCTATATGTATCTTCTTCATCAGAGAAAGATGAGTCTTCACTACTACTATCATAGCGTTCTGAGATCTCATCATCAGGGTCATTGACATCTCTTTTATTTGCTGCCAGTTTGACACGTTCACATTGGCATACCCATTCATATAATGTCATCTCGCTTAAAGCTTCTGGACGGTATATATAATCAAAAACTGAGGAAAAGCCTACTAACTTACCATTATGTTGGATCACAACTACTTTTTCATGATTTTTATTTTCAACCTGCAGCTGATCTGGTTCCTGCCAAAATCTACGAGCTTCACTGACAAAGTCTTTCCAGTAAAATGATTTGAACTCATGACTTGTGTAATGATCTGGTTTATCTAGAAGATACAAAGCAATCATTGGTGCCCCTAGCTCCATCTTGACTGTCAATAAGTTGACAATTTGTGTAATAATTTTTCTTGCCTTTTCATGGCGAGGTAAAGTACCAGTCAGCATCTCGGCATTCCTTTGTAGAATTGTACGAATAACTTCAAAAATCACATGAGTGTTCAGATTCCATTTTGTAATATACTCAGTCACATATAAGACAACAGCCTTGATTGCTGTGCCTGATAGCAATGAAGAGACATCTGAGTTACATCTGAGTAGATATGTGACTGTTTGGTTATAGGTGTTAATCCAAGCTTCTGTCTTTTTCATTCTCAGGGCACCAGTCTCAGTATCAACCTGCGTTGTTGGAAATGTTTCTCGTGGAAACCTGGCTTTGCAAGTGCCAAATTTATTGTCAAGACAACCTAGGTAATCTTTGCCTACCTTTCTTGTTCCTTGCTTGGTTAAGGTAGATTTGCATTTGTGTATATGAGTTCGGCTTAGAATATCGTCCACTTCTTGCTGATATTTGGCAGTCCAGGCCTGACATGGCTCACAGTTTTCAGTGCTGGTACATAAACACTCTATTGGAGGACACTGAGGCAAAGAGTACAAGGGATTAACATAATCTTCATTTCCTGAGGCAGTTTGAAGATTTTGTTCAACTTCTTCCTGAGTGCCAGTCATGAAATCTCCAAAATGAACAGATCCTAAGTACTCAACTATTCTTCTTTGGAAATCATTTTCATTTTTTAATATAGCATCTCTTATCTGTTGTGGAGACAGACTGTTTGCAATCCAGAGAAGCATATGAAGATGGAGAGTCAATCTTCCTTGCTGTTCAATGGTGCCAAAATAGCCTGAAGTTTTTCCAAAAACACCATCATGGTCAGTGTCAACTCCTAATATATGCTTGATAAACATCTGAACCATAAAATCAAAGAACTTGGCACCAGCAACAGGATTATTAATAATTTTCCTAGTTCTTTCATCATTAGGAAGATTAAGATTCAGGTCAAAAGTCTCATCAGAGATAGCATAATACAAACACAAAGGATGAGTTAGGTCAGATGGTGCAAAAGTAATATACCAAGATGGAGCCCCAAGGTATGAGATTAGAGACCAGAGCTCAGTTCGCAAGAATTTTTTACTGGACATAGATCCTTTAACTGTACCACCTACGTGGTCCAGATCTTGAATAACCTCATAGCACAATTTCTCTTCTTCTGTTTCAGGCCGTACTATTCCACCTTTGCTCAGTTTGTCTATCAAAGTGTTCAATACATGTGGATTCAAGTTTAAAATACGATCTGCAATTGCAGAGAAGCTTTCTTTTTGTGTGAGTGCAAAGCCATTACTTGTAGTCTTTTTGACTTGTTCATGGCTAAAAGCTACAAAGCTAAACAATGGATCACTCTGGAATCTCTGATCATGATAGTTCATAAAGTATTTTTTGTGACTTTTTTCAGAAAATGATTTAAGTGTGGTCATGCCAATACTACCCATGCCATAAGGGAAAAGCCAGGGGAAAATGGAGGGATACAACAGGGGATTGTTGAACACAGTAGAGCTTTTCTCACTATGTCCAACAGCAAGAAACTTACCTTGTGATTTTAAATAAGCTAAAGCCTTAGCTTTCTGGAGCTCCACAGAAGTATTCTGCAGCTGTTCACCTGTGATCCCATGCACTACAAATGGAACGCTGCCTAGCTCAGTTCCAATTTCTAATTCATTGTCATGAATACTTGTAGCTTCAGGTATTCTGTTACCTTCTGACTGCATCTCTTTAAACGCTACAGTGACTGGTGGTGTATCCTCAGGATACTTATTGAGATTGTCCATCGAGATTTTTACATCTTCATATGCAGGATGGTTCAATCGAAGCCAAGTTAAAGCTTCAAACACTTGTTTACGTCTAACAAGCATTGGAGTTCGTTTATAGTCTTTTTCTGTAGGTTTGCAAGGTCCAGTAAACATTATTGCCAAAACTTCGTCAAGATCTTCTGGTGGTGGAGGCAGAACATCATAAACTTTCATAACTGGTGAGTCAAAGGCTATGACATGAGAAATCATCTTTCTCATACCTGAAGACACACGTACAAAACAACAATTGGTCCGTACCTTTTGAACAAGTAATTTCTCAACAAAATTTAAGCACTGTAACTGAGGTGGAATATTTCCAAGCCAGAATCCATTTGCCAAGGAAATTCTCGGAATTTTTCCATCTCTTAGAGAGACTCTACAATCAGTACACACTCTGGAACATGAGTCATCTATAACAGCCCCAGATACACCAGTTATCTCATCAGAACTGGTTTGTCGCTCTTTCCGGGTGACACCAGTAACTCTAAGGACATTGAGTAGCTTTTTTACTTGCTTAATTGGCAGCAGCGTAGACATCAGCTTAAGCTGACCACATACTGCACATCCACCTTCTTCCACTGCTGATCTAGAAAAATCAGCACACCAGTCATGTATAATTTTTTTCATTAGATTTTCTGAAGGAGGCAAAGGAGGAAATGAAGCAAGAGGTTTGACTTGAACAGGGTCAATAGGTTCAAATATGGCAACAGGGCTTGTGCATTCTGAGTCACATACATGATCACTTAATAAGCCTTGAACTTGAGACTTCACAGTGTTTGAAAATTGAACATTATGAAATCTAGCTAACTGTCGTAATGATCTAAAAGTCAGAGACTGACACAATTTAGTTGGTGGTACAAATGCATATAATAGTAAAGGATTGGCTGCTGAACTTGAGACAGATTCAGAAAAACTGTGAAATCGATACATTGTAGAACCTGGATTATTTATACTGCAAGGAAAAAGTAAATATCTTTCCAGATCTGAAAATAAACATGTAGGTGCTGCCCCTTTGCCACCACCCAGGAGAGAACGATGGTAAGATTTTTCACTTTCACTTTGACTAACTGTTAATTCAGGACGTAAATGTACCAGAAAATCAAGTAAGTGAAGGAGAGAATGATAGTGAGCAATATTAGCTAGAGATATAATGGCATATTTACACAGTATAGCGCGTGATTGTAAACACATATCAATGTTACATGAAGCTTGAAATTGCCAAGGTGAGCAAAGGTTAGTAGAATTTGAAAGTAAACGGTAACCAATGAAATTGAAGGTCAAATCTTCCCAATATTGTCCGAGCAGACAAGATGTTGTACAAGCGCTGATTGATTTGAGTCTAGCCAAAAAGTCATGCCGATAAAATAGTGATCTTAATAGAAACAAGTGCGTCAATCGAGATGTCGCTGCAACACTCTGTCGGAAACATGCCAACACACTATTATCAGGAGTAATCAAATAAAAAGTATCATCAACAAGCCCATAGGCAGTATATGAACGCTGAACAAAGATCATAAAATGCTTTACATGGCCAAGTACTTGATCAATAATAGTATGTCGCAAAGGTTGATTGACAACAAATCTAAAAAAGAATACCAGATCACCAGATGCTATGAAGTGCATTCTCACTCTAAAGGTGGAACGATAAACATAGGAAGAGATTAAGACATTAGCTTTGCGAGACGAAATCAAGCTACAGTCATTCTGTAAGTTGAATGGGTGGGATAGCTTTGAACTATTATAATCGAGTGACGTTGAGCCATACAATGTTGAGTCGTAATACTGGTATGGCATTAGGCCATACGGCATTGAGCCGTTGTATTGGAATGACGCAGGGTCATACAGCGTTGAGCTGTTATCTTTGGATGGCACTGGGTCAAACGGCGTTGAGCCGCTATATTTAGATGGCATTGGGCCAAACGGCATTGAGCCGCTATATTTAGATGGCATTGGGCCAAACGGCGTTGAGCCGTTATATAGAAATTGTATAGCAGAAAGATTCGAGCCAGAGTAACGATCATAGTCAACAGAACTACGAAAGAGGTTGCCATAGCCAAGAGCAGTCAAGAGTAGTGCAAGCAATGTAGCACAAAACACGGTATATGTGTTAAGAGGGTACATGATGGTATGAAAGGAGAGACGAAATGAGCCGCGAGCCTCACGGCAACCCCTACACTCGATGAAACACGAAATCGGCAAAAAAGCCGCGAGAGTGAGTCGTGACTCGGATCATAGCCACGGACGCAATTTGAGAAAGCCACACTAGTACGATGGACTCAGCATAAAACCACCAAACAGAAATACTGAACTCTCAGCAATCCAAATGTAGTGATGGACGTAAGCTCGTTCCTCAAGCAGTCCCAATAACAGGCTCTGAGGCTACAGCCGTTGGATGAAAGAAAGGGAAAAAGCCGCCGCGCGATGCCCCTCTCGGATGTATTTACCCAGAGCCGCTGACAAAAATGTAGTTGGTATATTCGACTACCTGTAACTAAGGTGATGCTTGGTACATATCCGTCCTGAATGGCATAGGTGGGATCCCTGTCGTAGATACAACGCCATCGTGATTAGCATCCTTGGTAGACGACCCATATTAAGAACCTACACTCAACAAAGCCACCCATCTCCGTTCCCAATGTGATGAGGAGAGTGAAAAGTTGAGATAGACGACGGATGGAAGAGAGTATGAGGACATAAACGGGAAAAATAACTCCTGAAAGTTGACATCGTCTGGATTATCCCGTGAAGCTATCCAGCGGCGAGAGGGATAGAGGATACTGAAGATCATTGATGGAAAAACCGACTGGGAGGTAGGAGAGTATAGGGTTAGGCGATCGATTGAAGATGGAATAGGATACGTAGGGACGGTGGTCCTTCATGGTAATAATCATATGTTAGCATGCAAAAACATTTCACGACGGATGAACTCACCTAGAATCCCTATTATATTGCGCCATTACCCCTCCCTCTCTGTCACTTCATGTCTCATCTTAGCCCTTCTTGGGTTCGATGATCCCCAGATTCCATCGCCTAACTCACCTTCCCACCTTCTCACCAGTCGTAGTCCACCTTCAAATCCCGTGGACACCTCTTCCTCTTAGGGTTCGCGTCTAGCCAAAAATTAGACGGTTATCACGACTGCGTTGACGACGGTATCTGTGAGCTGAAGCCGTCCCATCCAAGCCGTTGACCCATAAATGATAAATCAGCCTTGTACACCAGACACGTCATCCAGCATCCAAAACCGACAACTCGCTGCATCTGGGACTTGCAGACGCTGATGATGAGTCTCAGATGCTCGTTACGTATACCAGTCGTTGATGGGTGAAGACAAGGGAGTGGAGGAGAGCGTTGAGAGCGTGGACGGTGGGATTATTGGGTTCTACATGGGGAAACGTGGAGATGTTGGATAGTACTTGATGGATCCTGGGTGTAAGGAAGGGGGATGATAGAAACGCGTGAATGGACAGTCGTATTGGAAGGGGTCGAATTGTGAAACCTGGAACAATGATACTGTATCGATCATCCTTAGTCTATATTGTCACAGACTGAGTAAAAAAACCTCACTTTCTCTGCTCAGAATCTCAATTTCCGACCTCATCGACATCCTCCACACATGCCTAGTACCTACCATGGCAACGAACGTTAATGTCTCCCTCCGTATCCAGATTCCTTCACATATCAAAAACATTGTCAGAGCGGTCTCTAAACCGAGCATATTGCGGGATCGATCGCCGTTAGAGTGTTAGACAATGGAGCGGATATACGTAAACGTGGCGGATATGATGAGGGACAAATCGGAAAGAATGGCACGGAAAAAACCGGGAACAACTTGTATAGCCACAAGTAGAAACTGAGTGTTAAGAACTCAGCCTCATTCTTCGGCCTCGTAATGCTGCTTCCGAGTCTCAGAATTCTGAACAGGTGAATAATTAGAAGAAAAGAGAATACATAGCGTCAAGTGATAAAACAAAAACCCAAAACCCAAACCCAAAAGACCAGAGAAGACGAGAGAGAAGATAGACTCGAGAGAGACTATCACAATCCCACGTACGAAGACGAAAACTGAAAAGCAAAAAGCAAAAGCAAAAACGCAAAGAAACTTGAAACGTAAGAACCAAGTATGAACTCTGAAGTAACAGATAACCCGATACTACTTAACAACACCTGGCGGAGTGAAGACAAGCTTGACCACACCAAGGAAAAAGACAACAAAAAGAGGAAAATCTCAACCCCCCAGAATGATAAACACTCACTCACCTATACTTAACACCTTGGTCCCAGTTCTGCACCAGTACCTGCACTCTCAGACTCCACTCTAAACAGTCCATTAACGAATGTGAGACAGGATCCCCCCCATTGATGTTCATTTGAAAAGACTTTCCGAGGGCTGAGTCATGTTTTTGTTTTTGTTGTTGAGGAGCAAGGACTGTGGGTTGGGGGGGAGATTAGAATTGGATGTTGGACAGAAGAAAAGGAAGAGAACGGAAAGGGATGTGAAAAGTGTTGGTGGTGAGGAAGGGGGATAGGAAGGGGGAAGGGGAGGGAGGAGTGAGCGATGTGGGTAGTGTGGTGAGCGGAGAGAAGGGGAATGAGGGAAAGGAGGAGAAGGGGGAGGAGTGTATTACCCGAGCTAAGATCAGAATCTGATACGCCGGGGGTTCAGGAGGCAACCCGATGTACGTAGTATGTAAGCTAATGGTACAAAAGAAGCAGCGTCAGTATCAGCAAATGCATTATATCCACAACGTCTAACTAGGAACGCCAACAGAAACAAAAATGAAAATGGGAATGAGAAAGAGAGCGAGAAAGAGAAAGAGAAGGAAAGCTGACCCGACAAATGAGACCAAAATGGAGCAAGGGGTACGTGGGTGACCTCAGGCGAGGAAAGAGAGAAAAAGAAAAAAATAAATCGAAAACCAAAACCAAAACCAAAACCAAAACCAAGAATCCAAAACCCACCTGTGTCATAAGCCCACCCGTCGTAATCTCATACACTAACTCAAGTCTTCCTGTGTAGCGGGATAGGTTGAAGTGCCTCCTATGTCTAGGCTGCCAGTGTCTACATCAGAATTATCGTATGCGCATTGCGGTGTGCACATTGCGTTACTGTGAGGGTGAGCGGCGGGGAACGGGGAATGAGGGAAGAGGATGAGGAAGAAGGGAAGGACGAAAGGATGAAAAGAACGAGGAAACGGGTCAGAATCATGACATCGGCAAAGATACAGAAAAGACGACTTGACTCACCCAATTACCGGCATCGCCTTCCCCTTCTCCTCTTTTCTCTGGTAACACGTCAACGCATACCCAACCACACCCCCGTAGTCCTATTCAGTATACTCTTCAACCCGCTAAATTAGTCTGTGTTGACCAAGCCTCCGATGGGGACATAAATTCCACCCGAGGTTTTCGAGTCCCTTCTTTCTCTCTTTTATCCCCCCTGCCAGTTGACTTGGATCCCGATGACGACGAAGCGGAAGACGTGGAAGACCGAGACCCTTTGCATGAATGAGCGTCAAAACCAGAGAGGAGATCGTTTAGGTATTGATGGAGGATGGGATTGAGATATGCGTCGGCGGTACAGCCGGGGCCTCGAGGGACGAGTTTGGTCATGGGGACCAGGTTTGCGCTCTGGGATACCTGTTAAACTATATGGGCATTTTACCGGCGAACGGCAGGATACAAAGCAGAATGAACCACATCGTACCCACCTGTGTAAGTCCCACTTCTCTTGCAATAGACATAACGAGTCTCTCGTGCTGGGGGTATGTGTAGAAGTGCGCAAAGACGATGGCGAGGGAGCGGTAGCCTGAGGAGTGGAGGTGTTGGGGGGTTTGCTTGATGGCGGGCGAGTCTGTAATTTAAAGGTGTTAAGCGATGCAAGGAGACGGAGGACTGAAGGAAACAAAAGGAAAGAAGGAACAAGAGAGAAAGAAGGGAAGACGTAAAGGGAAAAAAGGAGAAAGACCCACCGTGCTTCTGAATAACCCTCACCGCCTCCCCACCCACACCTCTTACTACCTCCCCCGGACCCTCTGCATACCCAACCACATCTCATCCTTTACCCGTATACCCCTTCTTCACTCTTCCATTCCCATCCACGAAAACCACCTAATGTTCCTCCGCCGCCGAATCACTCGTATACGCAACCAGCGTTACTCCTTCGGCTACGATTTTGGGACGGAATTGGTTGTTTATGAGAGCCACGGGTGATGAGAAGGAGTGACGGGTGCGTTTGGGCTTGAGGAGGGCGTTGGTGACGATGGTTGTCAAGAGGCGGATGTAGTCTGGAAGGGGAATACTCAACCTCTTCCACTCCCTAAATCCATCACCCACCACAATGACTTAAAGGCCCCCTCCAGCCCCCTACACCTCGAACACTTTCATAGGTGACCCCCCCCCTCTATACCGTATTTGGCGGGAGTGAGGACGACGTTGCAGGAAGGATGAGGCACATGGGGATTGTTGGTGTTAAGGTATGGGAAGGGAGCAGGTGGTATAACGTTGAAGTCTGGGTAGGGAGTGGGCCCAGGGCGGGTTAAGGATGAGGATGAGGTCGGTCCAGGAACATTCCACGAAACGTATCGCCACATTCTCCGAGATGCAAGTTGAAGAAAATGATCTGAAATGCAATGGCATTATACTTCCTTAAACGGGGTGATGATATATATATCTATTTCTGACTTAACATACCTCAGTAGCGATTGTGAGGACATTTTGTTAGTGTCAATCTTGTACCCCAAAGGCAAGCTGAAGGCCCTCAATGTTGACAACTATTGCTGCATAATAGGATAGGCCATACGCACTGGGACTCCTTACTATCATGGTAATATATATTACTCATAATAAAGTCAATAGTTTATATCACAGGACACTTTAGAAACACAATCAGTGCAGTGATCAAACCTCTCATATAATATTTGGTGACTTTGACATAGCCTTGAATATTGTACTTGGTAATTGGCAGAAAGTACTTACTGAGTTTCGAAAAAAGCTCACCAGAGGACGCACAGGTATAAATAAAAAGTATTCATTTTCATAAGAGACTACGGAAATTTCAGGTATTCACTATAAACATTTGTGCAGGAGAAACAAGTAATTCACAGTAAAATTTCATTTTTGAAGATTTTTAAAAGAGACAACTCCATCATACATCCAGAGAATATAATCACCTTTCAGATACAAATCAAAAACAAACTACATATTCCAGAAGAGTGGGCAGTAGATCTGATGGTCTGCTGGTTCATTGTCCATAAGTGGAAAGGGAATTTCAGGGTCCTCTTGAAAGATAGTGAAAATAGGATCAATTGGAGTTGCTCCTTTCTGTATCAAGAGGTCATATATTTCGCGTTTGCCTTTAATGGCAGCAGCCTGAATGGGACTACCATATTGACCACCTCGGGAGTTAATATCTGCTCCATTATCAAGTAGTATTTCTACCAATTTGACATAGTCACAATGAGGATCCCAAAAAATAGGTGCAAGGGAAGCAGCTTGGAGAGCAGTGCCATATTTGCCTCCTTCGACATTGACCTTTGCTCCATTCTCAAGCAGAAGCTTGACTATCCCTACTTCTCCTCCATATGAAGCACCCTGGAGTGCATTGCCAAATCGACCACCCTGAGCATTGACATCTGCCCCATTCTCAAGCAGAAGCTTGACTATGTCTACTTTTCTTCCAAATGAAGCAGCCTGGAGTGCATTGCCAAATTTACCACCCTGAGCATTGACATCTGCCCCATTCTCAAGCAGAAGCTTGACTATGTCTACTTCTCCTCTATATGAAGCAGCCTGGAGTGCATTGCCATATAGTCCATCCTGAGCATTGACATCTGCCCCATTCTCAAGCAGAAGCTTGACTATGTCTACATTGCCTCTCAATGAGGCAGCCTGGAGTGCATTGCCATATTCTCCACCCTGAGCATTGACATCTGCCCCATTTTCAAGCAGAAGCTTGACTATGTCTACTTGTCCTCCACATGAAGCAGCCTGGAGTGCATTGCCATATACTCCACCCTGAGCATTGACATCTGCCCCATTCTCAAGCAGAAGCTTGACTATGTCTACTTCTCTTCTATATGAAGCAGCCTGGAGTGCATTGCCATATTCACCACCCTGAGCATTGACATCTGCCCCATTCTCTATCATTGATGATATCATATTAGGCAGATTAACCATACTGGCATAATAAAATGGCAGAGCAGACCCTGCAGCAGCCCCCCAAAGATAATGTGTCGAGTGCATCCATGTCAAGCAGGATGTATTGGTATCTGTGAGCAAATGTAAACTTAAACACTTGACTGGATCTCCCAATGGTTGTAAATTTCTGACATGTTCTGTCCATCCCTTCACAGCATAATCTGCTAAAGGAAACAGTGCCCAGTCTATATGTCCATCTTTTCCACAAACCACTAGATAGATTAAACAACATTGAGCAATGAATTCATGTGCCAGCTGATCATTGATCTGAAAAAGCTTTGCTGAACTTTCTTTGATTTCTTCTGAAACAATATACTCCTTCACTGATGGATGTCCTAGTTGTAGGATTACTTCTTGTTGAAGATCCCAGGGATACCCACGAGTCACTTGTTGGACCACAACTAATGTTGAGCTGATAATGTTGCACAATTGATGTCCCTGTATGGGCTCTGAATCATCTAAACTTTGTTGCTCAAAATCAATTCGAAGTATTTCTGGCACCATTTTCATAGTCAACTCTTCATATCCAAATAAAAGCCATTTCAGTATGGCCTGTGCATCCTCTTTATGCTCTTTTTTGATATCATTCAACGCCTGCTCATAAGTTTCCTCCAAGGTTTTTGGTAGACTTTTCAGAGCTTTCCTGATGGCTCGCCCTGACCCTAGCTGGTGGAAATATTGAATTTGGCAATCTACCCATCGAATCCTTTACAGTATTAGCTACTAAACAGATTGAATCAGAAAAATAATACTTACTGTCCATGAGAACCATGCAACAGGACCTCTGTTACTTCCTCTTTGATATTGACAAATAATGGCCTGGATTGAAGAGATTGTTGGATATATATCTCTATATCTCCCTCTACAACCTCTGGGTTGAGAGATATCTCATAAGTACCAGCTTTCATCCCAATATGATTAGCTGGATATCTGCAGCTGACACAAATATGAATCTTTAAGCCTGGCACCAGTAGCTGCTGAATAAACTCTGTCACTGGATGCTGCTCCTTATTGTCACATTCATCAAATGCATCTACAAAGATGAACATAGAGGAAGACTTCTGCCTGAGAAAATCCAACAAGGTAGACTTCATAGCATCAGCTGGCATTTGAGTCCTTCCTGAGCTGTATTTCTCATAAAGATTCATCAACTGAGCTTGATTGAATTGAAGGCCCATATCCAGCATAAGAGAAGCAAGCATTCCTTTATAGGTTGCTTTGGCTTTGCTTTGATCTCGAGTATCAAAATAGAAATAGAGGACATCATGATTGTCAGCCTTAAGACTGGTAATTGCTTTGGTGCTAAAGGATTGAAAATTAATGGATTTTCATAGAATTTCTTTTTTGAAAGTCAGAATACTTACAGCAGAAAAGTCTTTCCAGAACCAGCTACAACAGATCTCAGCCAGGGAATTGGTCTACATTGAATTAAGTCAAGTCTACCTTTGCCTTGAAGCCAGAGTAGGCCTCCACTTTCTTTCCATTGAATCAATCTGGAGTCCTTGAGGAGCCACTCTCCAGTGCCCTTTGTCATCTTATCATATGCAGCATTGAAATTGAAAGATGAATCAGGTGCATTGATCCACTTCTTGATGTTATCCACTATTGATTGTAAGTATACAGTTCTAGTTTTTCACAAATTATTCAGAGTGAATTAACCTACTTGCATTCATATCCACCATGACAAAAGTATTATTTCCTCCTGTGTTAATTGATGATCAAATAAGTTGTGAACAATAAAATATTGGTTACCTGTCTGAATATTATTAATATTGTTTGAGTTGACTGTCTGGCGATAATCATTGTTGATTGTCTGGTTGTGGTTACCCTGGACATTGTTCATATGCACATCTCTCCCTGCAGTGATCCTTGGTCCTTGTGGAATTTGACCATCGAGATAAGTTTCATTCTCAGTTGCTCTACCAACTGGACCAGTATCTGGATCTACATTTCGTACAGAATTAAATTCACAGTTGATTTTCTGAAGTCTTATTGACACTAACCTGCTAATACCAGTTTTTTGCGTTTGTTTTGTTCAGTCACGTTGTCAATGCCTCGTTTCATCTTTCGAACGGTGGTTGCACAGTGCGAGAAGCTTGAAAAGTGTCTAAAGTCACATGAATGTTTATAAGAAGCGCAATGCAGCATCAAAGATAAGGTCTCGCAAAAGACCTGCTGACCTTGATGTAATAAGATCTTCACAACTTGGTCTTTAACGCTCGATAGAGTGGTTGATGGCAAAGCGCAAGAAGTTTTGAAAAGTGTCTGAAGTCACATGACCCTTTATATGCAGCGTACTAGAGAATCAAAGATAAGGCTTTGCGAAAGACCAGCCAACCTATGTTGTTAAGATCAAGAGATATTATTTCCTGGGACTTTTCATAAGTGCCGAAGAAGGAAATAAAAAGTAGCAGGACTTGAACCTCGCTTGTCTACTACTGACGACATCCGCAGCGCATTACCCAGATATTCTATCCGTCCTGTCTTACCAGTAGTTTTTCTAGTATACCCTCGTCTCGGTATTCTATCCAACCACCATCACCGTCGTACCATCGTGGAGATGACACCACCCAATCGCCTGAGCCGTGCATATTCCCCTTATTGAACTTATTCCTTTAGTCTCTGTTTTGCTGTAGGTATATCATATCATAGTCTTTAACAATCCTCTCCATTGTCCTCGCTTTTCTATGGCTAGACTAGAGTGCATGACGATTGCGTGTACGTGCGTAGGTAGCACGCTTATCAGAGCCCACTTTTCATCGGGTCCGTATGTTTATTGAACTGCCTTACCATTGCACTAAATCTTAGTTGCTCGCAGTGCTATCCCCAAATTTCTCGCCACCTGCATATACTATTTGCATCGCAAATCTTGTTCGATCTACAGTGCGCGATGGATATTCAGAGCCGAAGATGAATTTGTAACCTGATGTCTTTTGATTGACATCCACGAGGAGCTTTTTCGGCGAGCTTATGTTACTTATTCCATTTGTATGAACTATTGTATAAATCTTTCTCGGAACCATCGTAGTCTCTTCAAAATGCATTGAACGCCGATTCGAAACGAATACTACTAGCCTACTACTAACCATATCTTACAGGCAAATCGCAAACTGTCTTCTGGTCCCAATCACGATACCACTTACCCTTTCGATATCAGATAAACTTGAACAAAACGACAAAACGACGAAGCTTTTGGCCATCTGATGTTAATCCTAATCAAATTTCTGCTAATCTACATCGAAAGGACTTTCAAGGAAGACCATTTCCATTCCATTCGCGCAAGTAGATTGAAATCTTCGTCTTCCCATGTATACAGTATGCGAGAGGATAGCGGTTTAGCGGGCCGTTTTTCCTGTTGACTGGTATGGCTGTGAGAGGGGGGTAAGAGAAGGAGGAAGCGGGGAGGGAGAAAAGGTTCAGCTCAGCTTCCGAGTCTCAGAATTCTGAACAGATGAATAGAAGAAAAGAGAATAGCGCCAAGTGATAAAACCCAAACCCAAACCCAAAAGAACAGAGAAGACGAGAGAGAAGATAGACGACAGAGAGAGACTATCACGATCCCGCGTACGAAAGCGAAAACAACAACAAAAACAAAAACAGAAACTTGAAACATAAGGACCGAGTATGAAGTCTGAAGTATCAGATAACCCGGCATTACTTAACAACATCTGGCAGAGTGAAGACAAGCTTGACCACACCAAGGAAAAAGGCAAGAAAAAGAGGAAAATCTCAACCCCCCCAGAACGATAAACACTCACTCATCTATACTTAACACCTTGGTTTCGGTTCTGCACCAGCACCTGCACTCTTAGACCCCGCTCTAAACAGTCCATTAACGAATGTGAGACAGGATCCCCCCCGTCCCTCGCCCATGCAGCTACAGTGTTGATGTTCATTTGGGAAGACTTTTTTCGAGGGCTGAGTCATGTTTTTGTTTTTGTTGTTGAGGTGCGAGGATTGTGGGTTGTCGGCTGTGGGGGAGATGAGAATTGGATGTTGGACAGAAGAAAAGGAAGAGAACGGAAAGGGATGTGAAAAGTGTTGGTGGTGAGGAAAGGGGGGGGGAAAGGGGAGAAGGGGGGAAGGGGTGAGTGATGTGGGTAGTGTGGTGAGCGGAGAGAAGGAGAATGAGGGAAAGGAGGAGTGTATTACCCAGCTAAGACCAGAATTTGATATGCCGGGGGTCTAGTAGGCAACCCGATGTACGTAGTATGTAAGCTAATAGTATAAAAGAAGCAGCGTCAGTATCAGCAAATGCATTATATCCACAACGTCTAACTAGGAACGCCAACTCGGTTTTTCATATCCAGACCATGAGTAGTAAACAGCTTTCTTGGATCCACCAACTGTAACCAAGGCAGCATCGTGGTCTTCCTCTGACCTCCCCCATTCCTCACCGCGCCTAAGTCCCTCCACGAATGTTCTGCCTGCCATTCCCATGCTTTTCAACCTACACAATACTAAGTATATGGAACTAAACCCAATGCTGATTGCAGGCATATAACTAGTACATTTACCACTATATCAAGTGATAACTACACAATAACGCCAATTTTTCTATACATGTTCATTCCTCTGCTTGTCCTTATCGACATTTGGAATGGGGCCTCGTAACTTGCCATGCGAAGCAGTGGCCCCTTACCCCAGTGAGGAAACGGGTCAGAATCATGACATCGGCAAAGATACAGAAAAGAGGACTTGACTCACCCAATTACCGGCATCCCCTTCCCCTTCTTCCCCTTCTCCTCATTTCTCTCGTAACACGTCAACGCATACCCAACCACACCCCCGTAGTCCTATTCAGTATACTCTTCAACCCGCTAAATCGGTCTGTGTCGACCAAGCCTCTGTCGGGGCCGTAAATTCCACCTGAGATTTTCTCGTCCCTTCTTTCTCTCTTTTATCCCCCCTGCCAGTTGACTTGGATCCCGACGACGACGACGAAGCCGAAGATGTGGAAGCCCGAGACCCTTTGCATGAATGAGCGTCAAAACCAGAGAGGAAATCGTCTAGATAGTATTGACGGAGGATGGGTGTGAGATATGCGTCGGTGGTACAGTCGACGCCTCGAGGGACGAGTTTGGTCATGGGGACCAGGTTTGCACTTTGGGATACCTGTTAAACTGTATAAGCATTTTACCAGCGAATGGTAGGCTACAAAGCAGAATGAACTACATCGTACCCACCTGTGTAAATCCCATTTCTCTTGCAATAGATGCAACGGGTCTCTCGTGCTGGGGTTATGTGTAGAAGTGCGCAAAGACGATGGCAAGGGAGCGGTAGCCTGAGGAGTGGAGGTGTTGGGGGGTTTGTTTGATGCTGAGTGGGTCTGGAATTTAAAGGTGTTAAGCGATGCAAGGAGACGAAGGACTGAAGGGAACGAAAGGAAAGAAAGAACAAGACAGAAAGAAGGGAAGAATCAAAGGGGAAAAGAGAGAGAGAGAAAGACCCACCGCGCTTCTGAACAACCCTCACCACCTCCCCACTCTCTTACTACCTCCCCCGGACCTTCTTCATACCCAACCACATCTCATCCTTTACCCACATACCCCTTCTTCACTCTTCCATTCCCATCCTCACCAGGACCGTCCTCAAAAACCACCTAATGTTCCTCCGTCGCCGAATCACTCATGTACGCAACCAGCGTTACTCCTTCGGCTACGATTTTGGGACGGGATTGGTTGTTTATGAGAGCCACGGATAATGAGAAGGAGTGACGGGTGCGTTTGGGCTTGAGGAGGGCGTTGGTGAAGATGGTTGTCGAGAGGCGGATGTAGTCTGGAAGGGGAACACTCAACCTCTCCCCCTCCTAAAATCTATCACCCACCACCACGACTTGAAGGCTCGATCCAGCCCCCTACACCTCGAACGCTTTTGTAGGTAACACTCCCTCTATACTGTATTTGGCGGGAGTGAGGATGACGTTGCAGGAGGGGTGGGGCAGATGGGGATTTTTGGTGGCGAGGCATGGGATGGGAGCGGGCGGTGTAACGTTGAAGTCTGGGTAGGGAGTGGACCCAGGGCAGGTTAAGAATGAGGATGGGGGCGAGAACGAGGTGTAGTGAATGTCGAAGGGATGGGTGATGACTGTAAAATGCGTAAGAACACAGAAAAAGCAATAACCTCGTCAGTCTAAACTCACTGTATCCAACGGCAGTCGCATCCCTGATGATTAGCCAGTTGCGTAGGGTGACCAAGGGTCGCTATCTCGAGTATATCTTCACCAAAACATGTCGTCCTGTTTACAGCGTCGGTTGAAGGAAGGACAGACCATCAAAACAATGAAGAAGAAAAGAGAGAAAGAGAGAAATGCGAAAGAAAAAGGTGAAACAATTGTACATACCAGCGTAGATAGACTTGTTACTGGCTTGCCGTCTTTCACGGTCGCTGTCGTCGTCGTGAAGTGTGAGTGACAATTGGTTGTAGTTGTATCCTGAGCTGTAGGCGTCAGAGTAAGGGCATTTGTATCCCCCCAGAGTTAAACAGGCAGTGTTGCCGAGGTCCGGTTCGGGTCAGGTCCGGCCAAAAGTTTCTGGCCCTCGACCCGGACCTACGGGGTCGGTCCACCTTCTTGTTGGACCTTGACCCTGGACCTGCTGGACCCGGTTCAAGAGGGTCCGCACATTCAAAATTTTTTCTCGAAGGTAAAGCCATAAAAAGTGCTCCAGTCCATAAATAATGTATTTTACTACTAGTATCTATGTAAATTGACAATACTTACTGTGATAACGGAGCCACAATGCGTCTGCGCATTTTTGGAGCTGTGAGGTCATCCTCGGCATATTCCGAGTACAGTTATTTTGGGTGAGAAAACGAAAGAAAACGAACTGAGGCGACCACATGGCAGCTCAGGTCACTATATGTACTACGAAGAAGCTCAAAAGAAGGTCGACGATACCATTTCAAGTCCCTAAACTTGGTCATACCGACACTTGAGGTCCTGGGTCCGGTCGGGTCCGGCCCTCCTCTGCAGCCTCTGGCCCTCGACCCGGACCTCTAGGTCCGGGTCAGGTCCTGCATAGCCACTGGACCTGGACCTCGGGGTCGGTCCGGGGTCGGTTCAGGGCCAACAGGGTCATGGCCCGGACCTCGGCAACACTGTAAACAGGAAGACGAGAAAAACAGAGTGTAACGCACACTGAAATCAGAAAGCTTCCATGTTTACATTTGTTACTTTCGGAAACCTTTGGAAAACGTGTGAGTGACAAATGTGAAGAAGTGAAGGTGTTATGACGTCATTTACACTGTGAAAATGCCAACTGTGATAAACAGTCTCAAACGCGTTGGCTATCACTCCTGTCAGCGTCCTCACAGAAGCAACGACATCATTGAAGGTCAGACTCGAGGGATCTATGCAACAGAATGCTATCGTGGTGACCCGGGCCATTTGGATTTTCACTAAAACAGAAGAAAATCCGCTCATCGTTCATCTCTCATCAAACTTGTCAGTTGCTCGCCAAGACAACAGCTCTTAAATATACATCTATTATCACCTAGTAGGCTTTTTTCGCAAACTAATTGGAAGAAGACTCGATAAACGAATAGGGAAAAGCACGGGTAAGTCACGGGCCATAACCCACAAATGACGGCGAATCGGAAATGATGGTACCCTCCATTGATTGAACAGCGTTTGATATGTGTTCCCCCAGTACTATCGGCGGTAGTGTCTAGAAGTATGTACATAGGTAGGCAGGTTGACCAGACGGCGGGTTTGCCATCTACTGCAGATATTGAAGGCGTGAGCTCGTCCTCTCACTGTCGGGTGGGTCCAGGAACGTTCCACGAAACGTATCGCCACATTGTCCGAGATGCGAGTTGAAGAAAATGATCTGAAATGCAATGGTATTATACTTCCTTAAACGGGGTATTTATTTCTGACTCGACATACCTCAGTAGCGATTGTGAGGACATTTTGTTGGTGTCAATTTTGTACCCCAAAGGCAAGCTGAAGGCCCTCAACGTTGACAACTATTGCTGCATAATAGGATAGGCCATACGCACTGGGACTCCTTACTAGCATGGTAATATATAGTACTCGTAATAAAGTCAATAGTTCATATCACAGGAGAATGTAAGCTCTCACATCACTTTAGAAACACAATCAGTGCAGTGATCAAACCTCTCATGTAATGTTTAGTGACTTTGAGAGAGCCTTGAATATTGTACTTGATAGTTGGCAGAAAGTACTTACTGAGTTCCGAAAAAAGCTCAACTGAGGACGCACAGGTATAAATAAAAAGTATTCATTTTCATAAGAGACTACAGAAATTTCAGGTATTCACTATAAACATTTGTGCAGGAGAAACAAGTAATTCACAGTAAAATTTCATTTTGAAGATTATTAAAAGAGACAATTCCATCATACATCCAGAGAATATAATCGCCTTTCAGATACAAATCAAAAACAAACTACATATTCCAGAAGAGTGGGCAGTAGATCTGATGGTCTGCTGGTTCATTGTCCATAAGTGGAAAGGGAATTTCAGGGTCCTTTTGAAAGATAGTGAAAAGAGGATCAATTGGAGTGGCTCCTTTCTGTATCAAAAGGTCATATATTTCTTGATTGCCTTCAATGGCAGCAGCCTGAATGGGACTACCATATTGACCACCTCGGGAATTAATATCTGCTCCATTATCAAGTAGTATTTCTACCAATTTGACATAGTCACAATGAGGATCCCAATAAATAAGTGCAATGGAAGCAGCTTGGAGAGCAGTGTCATATTTGCCTCCTTTGACATTGACATTTGCTCCTTGCTCAAGCAGAAGCTTGACAGTGTCTACACTTCCTCCAAATGAAGCAGCCTGGAGTGCATTGCCATATTCACCACCCTGAGCATTGACATCTGCCCCATTCTCAAGCAGAAGCTTGACTATGTCTACATTTCCTCTCTGTGAAGCAGCCTGGAGTGCATTGCCATATACTCCACCCTGAGCATTGACATCTGCCCCATTCTCAAGCAGAAGCTCAACTATGTCTACTTCTCTATATGAGGCAGAAGCAGCCTGGAGTGCATTGCCATATTCACCACCCTGAGCATTGACATCTGCCCCATTCTCAAGCAGAAGCTTGACTATGTCTACACCTCCTCGAAATGGGGCAGAAGCAGCCTGGAGTGCATTGCCATATACACCACCCTGAGCATTGACATCTGCCCCATTCTCAAGCAGAAGCTTGACTATGTCTACATTTCCTCTAAATGAAACAGCCTGGAGTGCATTGCCATACATTCCACCCTGAGCATTGACATCTGCCCCATTCTCAAGCAGAAGCTTGACTATGTCTACTTCTCCTCCATATGAAGCAGCCTGGAGTGCATTGCCATATAGTCCATCCTGAGCATTGACATCTGCCCCATTCTCAAGCAGAAGCTTGACATTGCCTCTCAATGAGGCAGCCTGGAGTGCATTGCCATATTCTCCACACTGAGCATTGACATCTGCCCCATTCTCAAGCAGAAGCTTGACTATGTCTACATAGCGTTCCACTGAGGCAGCCTGGAGTGCAGTGCCAAATACACCACCCTGAGCATTGACATCTGCCCCATTCTCAAGCAGAAGCTTGACTATGTCTACTTCTCCTTCAAATGAAGCAGCCTGGAGTGCATTGCCATATGTTCCACCCTGAGCATTGACATCTGCCCCATTCTCAAGCAGAAGCTTGACTATGTGTATATTTCTCCTGTTCTTTGAAGCAGCACTGAGTGCATTGCCATATTCTCCACCCCGAGCATTGACATCTGCCCCATTCTCAAGCAGAAGCTTGACTATGTCTACATAGCGTTCCACTGAGGCAGCCTGGAGTGCAGTGCCAAATACACCACCCTGAGCATTGACATCTGCCCCATTCTCAAGCAGAAGCTTGACTATGTCTACTTCTCCTTCAAATGAAGCAGCCTGGAGTGCATTGCCATATTCACCACCCTGAGCATTGACATCTGCCCCATTCTCAAGCAGAAGCTTGACTATGTGTATATTTCTCCTGTTCTTTGAAGCAGCACTGAGTGCATTGCCATATTCTCCACCCTGAGCATTGACATCTGCCCCATTCTCAAGCAGAAGCTTGACTATGTCTACATTTCCTCTAAATGAAACAGCCTGGAGTGCATTGCCATACATTCCACCCTGAGCATTGACATCTGCCCCATTCTCAAGCAGAAGCTTGACTATGTCTACTTCTCCTCCATATGAAGCAGCCTGGAGTGCATTGCCATATTCACCACCCTGAGCATTGACATCTGCCCCATTCTCAAGCAGAAGCTTGACCATGTCTACATTATCTTCCAATGAGGCAGCCTGGAGTGCAGTGCCATATTGACCACCCTGAGCATTGACATCTTCCCCGTTCTCTATCATTAACAGTATCATATTAGGGAGATTAGCCATGTTGGCATAATAAAATGGCAGAGCAGACTCTGCACTAGCCTTAGGAGAATAATGCCTCCAGTTCATCCAGGCCAAGCAGGATGTATTTGTATCTGTGAGCAAATGTAAACTTAAACAATTGACTGGATCTCCCAATTGTTGTAAATTTCTGACATGTTCTGTCCATCTGTTCACAGCATAATATGCTAAAGGAAACTGTTCCCAGTCTATATGTCCATCTTTTCCACAAACCACTAGATAGATTAAACAACATTGAGCAATGAATTCATGTGCCAGCTGATCATTGATCTGAAAAAGCTTGGCTGAACTTTCTTTGATTTCTTCTGAAACAATATACTCCTTCACTGATGGATGTCCTAGTTGTAGGATTACTTCTTGTTGTTCAAAATGGTAAGTCGGATGATTCCAGCGCGTCACTTGTTGGACCACAACTAATGTTGAGCTGATAATGTTGCACAACTCATGTGCCTGTATGGGCTCTGAATCATCTAAACTTTGTTGCTCAAAATCAATCCGAAATATTTCTGGCAGCATTTTCATAGTCAACTCATCATATCCGAATAAAGACTATGTCTACATCTCCTCTATATGAAGCAGCCTGGAGTGCATTGTCATATTCTCCACCCTGAGCATTGGCATCTGCCCCATTCTCAAGCAGGAGCTGGACTATGTCTACATTTCCATGATATGAAGCAACCTGGAGTGCAGTGCCATATCTATCACCCTGAGCATTGACATCTGCCCCATTCTCCATCATGAACATCATCATATTAGGCAGATTAACCATGGTGGCATAATAAAATGGCAGAGCTGACCCTGCAGCTTCAAGAGAATGTGCTGACTTCATCCATGTCAAGCAGGATGTGTTTTTATCTGTGAGCAAATGTAAACTTAAACACTTGACTGGATCTCCCAATTGTTGTAAATTTCTGACATGTTCTGTCCATCTGTTCACAGCATAATATGCTAAAGGAAACAGTTTCTGGTTTATATGTCCACCTTTTCCACAATCCACTAGATAGATTAAACAACATTGAGCAATGAATTCATGTGCCAGCTGATCATTGATGTGGAAAAGCTTGGCTGAATTTTCTTTGATTTCTCCTGAAACAATATACTCTTTCACTGATGGATGTCCTAGTTGTAGGATATCTTCTTGTCGATCGGTCTGGTAAGTCAGATAATTCCAGCGAGTCACTTGTTGGACCACAACTAATGTTGAGCTGATAATGTTGCACAACTCATGTCCCTGTATGGGCTCAGGATCATCTAAACTTTGTTGCTCAAAATCAATTCGAAGTATTTCTGGCACCATTTTCATAGTCAATTCTTCATATCCAAATAAAAGCCATTTCAATATGGCCTGTGCATCTTCTTGATGCTCCTTTTTGATAGCATTCAATGCCTGCTCATAAGTTTCCTCCAAGGTTTTTGGTAGACTTTTCAGGGCTTTCCTGATTGCTCACCCTGACCCTAGCTGCTGGAAATATTGAATTTGGCAATCTACCCATCGAATCCTTTATAGTATTAGTGTCTAAATAAATTACATGAGAAAAATAATACTTACTGTCCATGGGAACCATGGAATAAGGCCTCTGTTACCTCCTCTCTGATCTTCGAAAATCACTCCCTGGATTGGAGAGATTGTTGGATATATATCTCTATATCTCCCTCTACAACTTCTGTGTTGAGAGATATCTCATAAGTACCAGCATTCATCCCAATATGATTAGCTGGATATCTGCAGCTAACAAAAATATGAATGTTGATGCCTAGTCTGAGGAGCTGTTGAATAAAATCTGCTACCAAATGCTGGTCCTGAATTTTACATTCATCAAAAGCATCCATAAAGATATAGATAGATAAAGATCCCTGCTTTAACAGGTCCAACAAGGTAGACTTCATAGCATCAGCTGGCATTTGATCCCTTCCTGAGTTGTATCTCTCATATAGAGACTTAAGCTGAGCTGAACTGAATTGAAGGCCTGTATCCAGCATAAGAGAAGCAAGTATTCCCCTATAGGTCATCTTGGCCTTGCCCTGATCTCGAGTATCAAAATAAAAGTAGAGGACATCATGATTCTTAGCCTTAAGACTCGCAATGGCTTTGGTGCTAAAGAATTAAAAGTCAATGGTCATAGGATTCCCTTTTGAAGTCAGAATACTTACAGCAGGAAAGTCTTTCCAGAACCAGCTAGAACAGATTTCAGTCAGGGAATTGGTCTACATTAAGTTAAGTCAAGCCCACCTTTGCCTTGAAGCCAGAGCAGGCCTCCTTTTTCTTTCCATTCAATAAATCTAGAGTCTTCGAGGAGCCACTCTCCAGTGCCTTCTGTTATTTTGTCATAAGCAGCAATGAAATTGATAGATGAATCAGGCGCATTGATCCACTTCTTGATGTTATTCACTAATGAGTGTAAGTATACAGTCCTACTCTTTCACAAAGTAATTCAGAGTCAAATAACATACTTGCATTCATATCCCCCATGACAAAAGTATTATTAATATTGTTCGAGTTGACTGTCTGGCGATAATCATTGTTGATAGTCTGGTTCTGGTCCCCCTGGACATTTTTCATATGCACGTCTCTCCCTGCAGTGATCCTTGGTCCTTGTGGAATTTGACCATCAAGATAAGTTTCATTCTCAGCTGCTCTTCCAACTGGACCAGTATCTGGATCTACATTTCATACAGAATTAAAGTCACTGTTGATTTTCTGAAGTCTTATTCATACTGACCTGCTATTACCAGTTTTTTGCATTTGTTTTGTTCAGTCACGTTGTCAATGCCTCGTTTCATCTTTCGAACGGTGGTTGCACAGTGCGAGAAGCTTGAAAAGTGTCTAAAGTCACATGAATGTTTATAAGAAGCGCAATGCAGCATCAAATATAAGGTCTCGCAAAAGACCTGCTGACCTTGATGTAATAAGATCTTCACAACTTGGTCTTTAACGCTCGATAGAGTGGTTGATGGCAAAGCGCAAGAAGTTTTGAAAAGTGTCTTCTGAAGTCACATGACCCTTTATATGCAGCGTACTAGAGAATCAAAGATAAGGCTTTGCGAAACCTCGTCTCCGTATACTATCCAACCACCACCACCGTCGTACCATCGTGGAGATGACACCACCCAATCGCCTGAGCCGTCCATATTCCCCTTATTGAACTTATTCATTTAGTCTCTGTTTTGCTGTAGGTATATCATATCATAGTCTTTAACAATCCTCTCCATCGTCCTCGCTTTTCTAGGGCTAGACTAGAAATGCCGATTGCGTGTACGTGGGTAGGTAGCACGCTTATCAGAGCCCACTTTTCATCGGGTCCATACGTTTATTGAAATTTGAACTGCCTTACTATTGCACTAAATCTTAGTTGCTTGCAGAGCTATCCCGAATTTTCTCGCCACCTGCATATACTATTTGCATCGCAAATCTTGTTCGATCTACAGCGCGCGATGGATATTCAGAGCCAAAGATGAATTTGTAGCCTTATGTCGTTTGATTGACATCCACGAAGAGCTTTTTCGGCGAGCTTCTGTTATTCCATTTGTATGAACTATTATATCAATCTTTCTCGGAACCATCGTAGTCTCTTCAGAATGCATTGAATGCCGATTCGAAACAAATACTACTACCCTACTACTACTACCATATCTTACAGGCAAATCGCAAACTGTCTTCCGATGGTCCCAATTACCACTTATCCTTGCGATATCAGCCAAACTTAAACAATCCGACAAAACGACGAAGCTTTTGGCCATCTGATGTTTTGAACCCTAATAAAATTTCTGCTAATCTACATTAAAAGGACTTTCAAGGAAGACCATTTCCGTTCCATTCGCGCAAGTAGATCGAAATCTTCGTCTTCCCATGTATACAGTATGCAGCTTCCGAGTCTCAGAATTCTGAACAGGTGAATAATTAGAAGAAAAGAGAATACATAGCGTCAAGTGATAAAATGAAAACCCAAAACCAAAAGAACAGAGAAGACTCGAGAGAAGATAGACTCGAGAGAGACTATCACAATCCCACGTACGAAAGCGAAAACTGAAAAGCAAAAACAAAAACACAAAGAAACTTGAAACGTAAGAACCAAGTATGAGGTCTGAAGTATCAGATAACCCAGTACTACTTAACAACATCTGGCAGAATGAAGACAAGCTTGACCACACCAAGGAAAAAAGCAACGAAAAGAGGAAAATCTCAACCCCCCAGAACAATAAACACTCACTCACCTCACCTTGGTCCCAGTTCTGCACCAGTACCTGCACTCTCAGACTCCACTCTAAACAGTCCATTAACGAATGTGAGACAGGATCCCCCCCATTGATGTTCCTTTGAAAAGACTTTTTCCGAGGGCTGAGTCATGTTTCTGTTTTTGTTGTTGAGCAAGGACTGTGGGTTGGGGGCAAGGGGTCTCCAAAATGATATGACCAGACCAGACGTTCCTTTTTGGTCATAAGGTCCGGCTTGACCCCCCCCCTCCCCTCTCCTTCCCAAAAATGGTAAGTGATAAGATAAATATGGCTTACAAATCATGAAATCGGATCAATTTTTCCTCCTGGCTACCTCATAGGCCCTCTGCTAACCTACAGATGCTGTGGATTAGTGATATATTCTGTGTGACACCTATCATATTGAGGTAGCAAATCATTTTCTGACAATGTTTGTGATGTGGCACCAGTGGTGACATCACTGATCATGGGAATTACATCCCATTTAAAGGTGAGATTTCATTGTTACAGGCCAGAAAGCTCATTACACATGGCTTTTATGGGTCCTGAGTATGTTTTGTGCACTTTCAGATCCAAATGGCTTCATAAAGTATGTCTATACACCCTTCATGTGATGGTGTACCTTTTGGTCATAAGGTCTCTCCAGACCCCCCTCCCCCCCAAGGTCTGGTCTCAGGTAGACCAACTGAAGACCCCTTGGTTGGGGGGGAGATTAGAATTGGATGTTGGACAGAAGAAAAGGAAGAGAACGGAAAGGGATGTGAAAAGTGTTGGTGGTGAGGAAAGGGGGGGGGGAAGGGGGAGAACAGGGGAAGGGGTGAGTGATGTGGGTAGTGTGGTGAGCGGAGAGAAGGAGAATGAGGGAAAGGAGGAGTGTATTACCCAGGCTAAAACCAGAATTTGATATGCCGGGGGTCTAGTAGGCAACCCGATGTACGTAGTATGTAAGCTAATAGTACAAAAGAAGCAGCGTCAGCATCAGCAAATGCATTATATCCACAACGTCTAACTAGGAACACCAACGGAAACGAAAATGAAAACGGGAATGAGAATGAGAGCGAGGAAGAGAAAGAGAAGGAAAGCTGACTTGACAAATGAGACCAAAATGGGAGCAAGGGGTATGTGGGTGACCCCAGGTGAGGAAAAAGAGAAAAATAAAAAAATAAACCGAAAACCGAAAACCAAAACCAAAACCAAAACCAAGAATCAAAAACCCACCTGCATCATAAACCCAGCTGTCGTAATCTCATACACCAACTCAAGTCTCCCTGTGTAGCAGGATAGGTTGAGGTGCCTCCTACGTCTAAGCTGCCAGTGTCTACATCAGAATTATCGTATGCGCATTGCGGTGTGCACGTTGCATTACTGTGAGGGTGAGAGGCGGGGAACAGGGAATGAGGGAAGAGGATGAGGAAGAAGGGAGGGACGAATGGACGAAGAGAACGAGGAAACGGATCAGAATCATGACATCGACAAAGATACAGAAAAGAGGACTTGACTCACCCAATTACCGGCATCCCCTTCCCCTTCTTCCCCTTCTCCTCGTTTCTCTGGTAACACGTCAACACATACCCAACCACACCCCCATAGTCCTATTCAGTATACTCTTCAACCCGCTAAATCAGTCTGTGTCGACCAAGCCTCCGTTGGGGACATAAATTCCACCCGAGGTTTTCTCGTCCCTTCTTTCTCTCTTTTATCCCCCCTGCCAGTTGACTTGGATCCCGATGACGACGAAGCGGAAGACGTAAAAGCCCGGGACCGTTTGCATGAATGAGCGTCAAAATCAGAGAGGAAATCATCTAGGTATTGACGGAGGATGGGTATGAGATATGTGTCGGCGGTACAGCCGATGCCTCGAAGGACGAGTTTGGTCATGGCGACCAGCTTTGCGTTTTGGGCTACCTGTTAACCTATATAAGCACTTTACCGACGAATGGCAGGATACAAAGCAGAATGAACCAGATCGTACCCACCTGTGTAAATCCCACTTCAACTCTTGCAATAGACATAACGAGTCTCTCGTGCTGGGGTTATGTCTAGAAGTGCGCAAAGACGATGGCGAGAGAGTGGTAGCCTGAGGAGTGAAGGTGTTTGGGGGGGTTGTTTGATGGCGGGTGGGTCTGAAATTTAAAGGTGTTAAGTGATGCCAGGAGACGGAGGACTGAAGGAAACGAAAGGAAAGAAAGAGCAAGAGAGAAAGAAGGAAAGACGCAAAGGGGGAAAAGAGAGATGGAGAAAGACCCACCGTGCTTCCAAATAGCCCTCACCGCCTCCCCACCCACACCTCTTACTACCTCCCCTGGACCCTCTGCATACCCAACCACATCTCATCCTTTACCCGTATACCCCTTCTTCACTCTTCCATTCCCATCCACGAAAACCACCTAATGTTCCTCCGCCGCCGAATCACTCGTATACGCAACCAGCGTTACTCCTTCGGCTACGATTTTGGGACGGAATTGGTTGTTTATGAGAGCCACGGGTGATGAGAAGGAGTGACGGGTGCGTTGGGGCTTGAGGAGGGCGTTGGTGAAGATGGTTGTCGAGAGGCGGATGTAGTCTGGGAGGGGAATACTCAACCTCTCCCCCTCCTAAAATCCATCACCCACCACCATGACTTGAAGGCTCCATCCAGCCCCCTACACCTCGAATGCTTTTGTAGGTAACACTCCCTCTATACTGTAATTTGTTGGTGTCGAGGCATGGGATGGGAGCGGGCGGTGTAACGTTGAAGTCTGGGTAGGGAGTGGACCCAGGGCAGGTTAAGAATGAGGATGGGGGCGAGAGCGAGGTGTAGTGAATGTCGAAGGGATGGGTGATGACTGGAAAATGCGTCAAAACACAGAAAAAGGAAGAACCTCGTCAGTCTAAACTCACTGTATTCAACGGCAGTCGTGTCCATAAGGTGTCACCCTGATGATTTAGACAAACCGTCAAAACAATGAAGAAAGAGAGAAACACGGAAGAAAAGGGTGAAACAATTGTACATACCAGCGTAGGTAGACTTGTTATGGGCTTGCCGTCTTTCACGGTCGCTGTTGTCGTTGTGAAGGAAAACGTGTGAGTGACAAATGTGAAAAAGTCGAAGGTGTTATGATGTCATTTAGACTGTGAAAATGCCAACTGTGATAAACAGTCTCGAACGCATTGGCTATCACTCCTGTCAACGTCCTCACAGAAGCAACGACATCATTGAAGGTCAGACTCGAGGGATCTATGCAACAGAATGCTATCGTGGTGACCCGGGCCGTTTGGATTTTCACGGAAACAGAAGAAATTCGCTCTTCGTTCATCTCCCATCAAACAAGTTGTCAGTTGCTCGCCAAAACAAAAGCTCTTAAATATACATCTATTATCACCTAGTAGGCTTTTTTCACAAACTAATTGCAGGAAGACTTGATAAACGAATAGGGAAAAGCACAGGTGAGTCACGGGCCATAACCCACAAATGACGGCGAATCGGAAATGATGGTACCATCCATTGATTGAACAGCGTTCGATATGTATTCCCCCAGTAATATTGATGTTAGTGGCTAGAAGTAAATTCTCAGAAGTATGTACGTAGGTAGGCAGGTTGACCAGACAACGGGTTTGCCTGTTGGAATTAAATGATAACGATCAAGTTACTAAGTTACTATGCATACGGCATCAATCAGGTACTGCGGACATATGGTCAAATGATCATACAGATATACTTAGACTATTTATATTATTATACTACTCTGATTAATGATATATACTTGAGAGTTAAGCGAGATACGTTCGCACACTCTTACCCCCACTTTGTGACTCTCGCTAAGATTATTCGCTACAATAACCTAAGTCTAATAGGTTATGGGCCCCGCCTAGCTTGCTATAACTTCAATAAACACTTGTTCTACTCTGCTTTACTCTCTACTCATACTCTGTTCCTGGACTAGTATATGACTAGTCGACAAACTCGATCTCAAGGATCAGTCCCAGATATCCCACTTCCTACTACCAGTCGCCACTCTAGTGCACACCCCTCTGGTACCCAAACTCCTACTCCGCCCATATCATCTACTTCGCAAGCACAACCACTTGATCCTCTCATTCAAAACCCTCTTCCATTCGCACTTGATCCCATTATGTCTGATGCTGGCGAAAATACTAGGACTAATGTCCGGGATACTGTCCCTACTCCATCATTATCTCCTCCATCTACCCCTACTTCATTGGTTGCATTATCTATGCCCGAAAATACAAACCCCAACTACGTGATGCCGCTCAGCGACATCAACAAAGCTTTTGATTCCTTGACAGTTCTTACTGGCAGTGAAAATTGGAAGATGTGGTACTTTTGCGTTAATAGCGCTTTACAGGTGATTCGTCACCAACACTTTAAAAGTTCCGGGTTACATCCTGGTAATACTGTCAAACTAGCCTGTTTTAACACTATTACAGGCAAAATTGATGATAAAATCATGATCCACTACATTGAAGAGTCGGATGCGATAGAGCTTATCAAGAAGCTCAAGCAACGTTTCGACCCTTCATCCACAGTTCAAGAGTCTAACGAGCTGTGGAAACTCTTCAACTTATGTAAACCAGTCTGGGAGTTTGATAAGCTCCTCGACGAAGCTCAGGATCTGTGGGCTTCTATCAAGAAGAGAGACATAGATGTCTCGGATCAAGTCTTTTACTCAGCTCTAGTGGGGATTATTCCTCCACACTATCACTTTGTTCGCAGTTCTTACGAAGCAACTGTGGATGCAGCTGCAGCTACATGGGATGCCACTACTGCAGCTGAAGGGGAGAAACCTGTATACACAGCTGTCGACCTCATTGCGCGGCTAAAGAAGGAATTCACTAACTATCGTTTGAGCAATGCTCAAACGTATCCTTCGAAGAAGTCCGACAAGAAGTCTGGTAGCACTAGTCAAGGCGGTGCTTAACGATCGGACAATTTCATTGGCGTTATACACGAGAGCGCCAAACTTTACTCCATCACAACTAAAAAATTGAGTGATAACGTTGCTACTTTAAGTTTATATGAACTTCACAAACAAATTGGTCATATGAGTTATACAAATCTAAAAACATTACTAAAAACAGATAAATCTATTATTACAATCATTATTGATGATTGGACAGAAACTCAATGCGAAGACTGCATCATCAATAATATACATAGACTTTCTGTTCCGAAACAACGTACTTCAGAATTAGCAGAAAACTTCGGAGACCATTTTCATATTGATATATTTGGTCCATTACGAACTGCCTCTATTGAAGGCTACAAATACTGGTTAACCATCGTTGACGACTGTACACGTTGGTTAATATTATCTCCACTTAAAACAAAAGACGAAGCCTATACCCAATGGGTTACATTTACTACTGAACTATTTACACAATATGGTATCAAAGTTAAAATTCTACAATCAGACAACAATGCCGTATTTACTTCGGGTGCGTTCAAAAACTACCTGAAAGCACAAGGTACAATTGCACGTTATACAGTTCATGACACGCCTCAGCAAAATGGAGTTGCTGAAAACATACATCAACATATCATGAATGGTATTCGTGTTAATCTGCATACTGGAAAACTACCTAATTGTTTATGGTGGCATGCAGGACTTTATACTCTCCGAAAACTGCATTAAAAATGCAAACTCCCTATTTTAAATGTTACAGTGTTAACGCAAACTTAGACAATCTACATAGCTTTGGTACACCTTGCATTGTATATGACGAAGCAAGAACTAGTAAAGTAACTCCTAAAGGAAAACGTGGAGTTTGGTTAGGCTTTGACGATCATTCAAAAGGCCATTATGTCTACTTTGGTACTAAAGTGAATGTAGAACGCAACTTGCAATTCTTAACGTCCAAATCGCAAGTTGAAGGGGAGTTACAAAACAAAAATCAAGAACCATTAGAAACTACAGAAGAAAATACAAATGAAACTCCAACTTCTCAGGAACACGAACCTGAACCAATGGATGTCGACGAAGACGAAACTAAACAACCTGATGGCCCAAGACGATCAAAAAGGATCCGAGAAGCCAGAGGTTTACTCTACGATGAAGTTGAACAAAACATTGCTTTCTTCTTAACAGAATTCAATGTTTATTATGCTGATAACGTTGGCGATCCAATTTCATTTAAGGATGTACTCAATCATCCACAACGTGATGCATGGTTTGATTCCATGAAAGCTGAGATAGAATCTCTAGAAAATCTAGGAACCTGGGAATACATCAAACCTCCTGCTGATGCGAATATCATTGGTTCCAGATTTGTCTACAAAACTAAGTACGAACTTGGCAAACAGACCAAATTGAAATCTAGACTAGTAGCACAAGGCTTTAGTCAACAAGAAGGCATTGATTACTACGAAAATGATATCTTTGCCCCTGTAGCACGCATGAGCAGTACATGTTTTATACTTGCTCTTGCAGCTTCATTAGACTATGAAACTACTCAGATTGATATTAAATCTGCCTATCTTTACGGAAACGTTACTGACGAGGAAACATTATACCTTCGTCCACCTCCGGGTAATTTACTACCTAACTTACCAGAAGGCTACGTACTTAAACTCAGAAAGACTCTATATGGGCTGAAACAAGCTGGTTGTCGATGATATGAAAAATTATGCAATATTCTCATAAAGTTACTAGGACTTAAGAAGTCTACTTACGATAATGCGGTATTCTACCGATATCATGAGAATAAACTCATTTTAATACTATCTTGTCACGTCGATGACATTACTTTATGTACTATCAACAAAGTTACTGCACAAGCTTTCGTTATTGCACTTAGTGGACACGTCCAAGTCACTGGATTCTCAGTATGGAAATTCAACGAGATAGGAATAATCATACTATTAAACTCTGTCAGAAACATTACATTGAGAATATTCTCAAACGATACAATTTTGACCAATTACATGCACACCGTACACCTATGCTACCCGGGCAAAATCTTAGCCCTAGACCTGGGAGTGAACCGCAACGGGACGCCGCTGCTATCAAACACTATATGTCACTAGTTGGTGGTTTACGATATGTCGCTGACTGCACTAGGCCAGACATTGCATATTGTACTGGTCAACTAGCAAGATACCTTAATGATCCAGGTGAAGAGCATTACGCTGCAGCTAAACAATGCTATCTTTATCTAAAAGGAACTTGTGATTACTGGCTCAACCTAGGGAGCCCTACTATTACTTCTACTTATGGATTTGCCGACTCTGATGGTATGTCCACGTATGGCAATAAACCAATCATGGGCTATGCATTCAAATTTGCTGAATCGCTTATTTCTTGGTCAAGTAAGCGAGGCACACTGGTAACTTTATCAGTTACTGAGGCTGAACTATGCGTACTCGCACATGCCTCACAAGAAGCTATTTATTTGAAAGGTTTTATAGAAGAAATTCTAAATGCCGAACAGGAGCCAGTACTTATCAACTCAGATAGTGCATCTACTTTGGCAATTATATGTGCTCCTGAAGAACAACATACTCAGAGAACTAAGCATTTCAATATCCGTAAAAACTTCCTTACTGATCGGATACATCAACGATACATATGAGTTAAACATGTGTCAACTAATGATCAACTTGCGGATATACTTATGAAAGCTCTCTCCACTGATAAGATCAAGCGTTTCTCCCAATTACTAGGGATATCCGCTTGAAGGGGAGTGTTGGAATTAAATGATAACGATCAAGTTACTAAGTTACTATGCATACGGCATCAATCAGGTACTGCGGACATACGGTCAAATGATCATACGGATATACTTAGACTATTTATATTATTATACTACTCTGATTAATGATATATACTTGAGAGTTAGACGAGATACGTTCGCACACTCTTACCCCCACTTTGTGACTCTCGCTAAGATTATTGGCTACAATAACCTAAGTCTAATATTGCCATCTACTGCAAATATTGAAGGCGTGAGCTCATCCTCTCGCTGTCAGGTGGGTCCAAGAACGTTCCACGAAACGTATCGCCACATTCTCCGAGATGCGAGTTGAAGAAAATGATCTGAAATGCAATGGCATTATACTTCCTTAAACGGGGTAATGACATATATATCTATTTCTGACTCAACATACATCAGTAGCAATTGTAATTTGTGACGGCATTTTATTGGTGTCAATCTTGTACCCCAAAGGCAAGCTGAAGGCCCTGAACGTTGACAATCATTGCTGCATAATAGGATAGGCCATACGCACTGGGACTCCTTACTATCATGGTAATATATAGTACTCGTAATAAAGTCAATAGTACATATCACAGGAGAGTGTAAGCCCTGCCATCACTTTAGAAACACAATCAGTGCAGTGATCAAACCTTTCATGTAATGTTTAGTGACTTTGAGAGAGCCTTGAATATTGTACTTGATAGTTGACAGAAAGTACTTACTGAGTTCCAAAAAAAGCTCACCCGAGGACGCACAGGTATAAATAAAAGGTATTCATTTTCATAAGAGACTACAGAAATTTCAGTCACTATAGACATTTGTACAGGAGAAACAAGTAATTCAAAGTAAAATTTCATTTTTGAAGATTTTTAAAAGAGACAATTCCATCATATAACCAGAGAACATAATTACTTGTCAAGATCAAAACAAACTACATATTCCAGAAGAGTGGGCAGTAGATCTGATGGTCTGCTGGTTCATTGTCCATAAGTGGAATGGGAATTTCAGGGTCCTCTTGAAAGATAGTGAAAATAGGATCAATTGGAGTTGCTCCTTTCTGTATCAAGAGGTCATATATTTCTTGATTGCCTTTAATGGCAGCAGCCTGAATGGGACTACCATATTGACCACCTCGGGAATTGATATCTGCTCCATTATCTAACAAGGTTTGTACTATTTCACAATAGGCTTTTAATTTCGATGAATAAGGCATGACACAGGCTGCCTGCAAAGCAGTACCATCCTTTGCTCCTTCAATATTGACATCTGCTCCCTTCTCAAGCAGAAACTTGACTATGTCTACTTCTCCTTCATATGAAGCACCCTGGAGTGCACTGCCATATTCTCCACTCTGAGCATTGACATCTGCCCCATTCTCAAGCAGAAGCTTGACTATGTCTACATTGCCTTGCCATGAGGCAGCCTGGAGTGCACCCTGAGCATTGCAATCTACCCCATTCTCAAGCAGAAGCTTGACTATGTCTACACTGCCTCCAAATGAAGCAGCCTGGAGTGCTGTGCCATATGCTCCACCCTGAGCATTGACATCTGCCCCATTCTCAAGCAGAAGCTTGACTATGTCTACTTCTTCTCCATATGAAGCAGCCTGGAGTGGATTGCCATATTCTCCACCCTGAGCATTGACGTTTGCCCCATTCTCAAGCAGAAGCTTGACTATGTCTACACCTCTTCCATATGAGGTAGAAGCAGCCTGGAGTACACTGCCATATTCACCACCCTGAGCATTGACATCTGCCCCATTCTCAAGCAGAAGCTTGACTATGTCTACTTCTCCTCCATATGAAGCAGCCTGGAGTGCATTGCCATATAGTCCACCCTGAGCATTGACATCTGCCCCATTCTCAAGCAGAAGCTTGACTATGTCTACATTGCCTTGCCATGAGGCAGCCTGGAGTGCATTGCCATATTCACCACCCTGAGCATTGACATCTGCCCCATTCTCAAGCAGAAGCTTGACTATGTCTACATTGCCTTCCTGTGAGGCAGCTTGGAGTGCAGTGCCATATTCACCACCCTGAGCATTGACATCTGCCCCATTCTCCATCATTAATGATATCATATTAGGCAGATTAAACATGCTGGCATAATAACATGGCAGAGCTGACCCTGCAGTAGCCTCAAGAGGATAATGTGCTGACTTCATCCATGCCAAGCAGGATGTATTGGTATCTGTGAGCAAATGTAAACTTAAACACTTGACTGGATCTCCCAATTCTTGTAAATTTCTGACATGTTCTGTCCATCTCCATGCAGCATAATGTGCTAAAGGAAACAGTTCCCAGTTTATATGTCCACCTTTTCCACAATCCACTAGATAGATTAAACAACATTGAGCAATGAATTCATGTGCCAGCTGATCATTGATCTGAAAAAGCTTGGCTGAATTTTCTTTGATTTCTCCTGAAACAATATACTCTTTCACTGATGGATGTCCTAGTTGTAGGATATCTTCTTGTTGATCGTTCTGGTAAGTCAGATAATTCCAGCGAGTCACTTGTTGGACCACAACTAGTATTGAGCTGATAATGTTGCACAACTCATGTCCCTGTATGGGCTCAGGATCATCTAAACTTTGTTGCTCAAAATCAATTCGAAGTATTTCTGGCACCATTTTCATAGTCAATTCTTCATATCCAAATAAAAGCCATTTCAATATGGCCTGTGCATCTTCTTGATGCTCTTTTCTGATAGCATTCAACGCCTGCTCATAAGTTTCCTCCAAGGTTTTTGGTAGACTTTTCAGGGCTTTCCTGATTGCTCGCCCTGACCCTAGCTGCTGGAAATATTGAATTTGGCAATCTACCCATCGAATCCTTTATAGTATTAGTGTCTAAATAAATTGAATGAGAAAAATAATACTTACTGTCCATGGGAACCATGCAATAAGGCCTCTGTTACCTCCTCTCTGATCTTCAAAAATAACTCCCTGGATTGAAGAGATTGTTGGATATATATCTCTATATCTCCCTCTACAACTTCTGTGTTGAGAGATATCTCATAAGTACCAGCATTCATCCCAATATGATTAGCTGGATATCTGCAGCTAACAAAAATATGAATGTTGATGCCTAGTCTGAGGAGCTGTTGAATAAAATCTGCTACCAAATGCTGGTCCTGAATTTTACATTCATCAAAAGCATCCATAAAGATATAGATAGATGAAGATCCCTGCTTTAACAGGTCCAACAAGGTAGACTTCATAGCATCAGCTGGCATTTGATCCCTTCCTGAGTTGTATCTCTCATACAGAGACTTAAGCTGAGCTGAATTGAATTGAAGGCCTGTATCCAGCATAAGAGAAGCAAGTATTCCCCTATAGGTCATCTTGGCCTTGCCCTGATCTCGAGTATCAAAATAAAAGTAGAGGACGTCATGATTCTCAGCCTTAAGACTCGCAATGGCTTTGGTGCTAAAGAATTAAAAGTCAATGGTCATAGGATTCCCTTTTGAAGTCAGAATACTTACAGCAGGAAAGTCTTTCCAGAACCAGCTAGAACAGATTTCAGTCAGGGAATTGGTCTACATTAAGTTAAGTCAAGCCCACCTTTGCCTTGAAGCCAGAGCAGGTCTCCTTTTTCTTTCCATTCAACAAATCTAGAGTCTTCGAGGAGCCACTCTCCAGTGCCTTCTGTTATTTTGTCATAAGCAGCAATGAAATTGATAGATGAATCAGGCGCATTGATCCACTTCTTGATGTTATTCACTAATGAGTGTAAGTATACAGTCCTACTCTTTCACAAAATAATTCAGAGTCAAATAACATACTTGCATTCATATCCCCCATGACAAAAGTATTATTAATATTGTTCGAGTTGACTGTCTGGCGATAATCATTGTTGATAGTCTGGTTCTGGTCCCCCTGGACATTGTTCATATGCACGTCTCTCCCTGCAGTGATACTTGGTCCTTGTGGAATTTGACCATCAAGATAAGTTTCATTCTCAGCTGCTCTTCCAACTGGACCAGTATCTGGATCTACATTTCATGTAGAATTAAAGTCACTGTTGATTTTCTGAAGTCTTATTCACACTGACCTGTTAATACCAGTTTTTTGCGTTTGTTTTGTTCAGTCACGTTGTCAATGCCTCGTTTCATCTTTCGAACGGTGGTTGGTGGCAAAGTGCGAGAAGCTTGAAAAGTGTCTAAAGTCACATGAATGTTTATAAGTAGCGCAATGCAGCGTCAAAAGATAAGGTCTCGCAAAAGACCTGCTGACCTTGATGTAATAAGATCTTCACAGCTTGGTCTTTAACGCTCAATAGAGTGGTTGATGGCAAAGCGCAAGAAGTTTTGAAAAGTGTCTGAAGTCACATGACTCTTTATATGCAGCGTATCAGAGAATCAAAGATAAGGGTTTGCGAAAGACCAACCAAACTATGTTGTTAAGATCAAGAGATATTATTTCCTGAGACTTTTCTTAAGTGCCGAAGAAGGAAATAAAAAGTAGCAGGACTTGAACCTCGCTTCTCTACTACTGATGATATCCGCAGCGCATTAACCAGATATCCTATCTGTCCTGTCTTACCAGTAGTTTTTCTAGTATACCCTCGTCTCCGTATTCTATCCAACCACCGTCACCGTCGTACAGTCGTGGAGATGACACCCCACCCAATTGCCTGAGCCGTGCATATTCCCCTTATTGAACTTATTCCTTTAGTCTCTGTTTTGCTGTAGGTATATCATATCATCATAGTCTTTAACAATCCTCTCCATCGTCTTCGCTTTTCTATGACTAGACTAGGTGTGTAGGTAGCACGCTTATCAGAGCCCACTTCTCATCGGGTCCGTACGTTGATTGAACTGAGTGCCAAGCTCGTGCTTCAATCTGCATCGTCAAACAAAAGTACTGCTGTCAAAAAGTGTCCGCCTTACCATTGCACTCAATCTTAGTTGCTCGCAGTGCTATCCCTAATTTTCTCGCCACCTGCATATACTATTTGCATCGCAAATCTTGTTCGATCTACAGTGCGCGATGCATATTCAGAGCCAAAGATGAATTTGTAGCCTTATGTCCTTTGATTGACATCCACGAGGAGCTTTTTCGGCGAGCTTCTATTACTTATTCCATTTGTATGAACTATTGTATCAATCTTTCTCGGAACCATTGTAGTCTCTTCAGAATGCATTGGATGCCGATTCGAAACAAATACTACTAGCCTACTACTAACCATATCTTACAGGCAAATCGCAAACTGTCTTCTGGTCCCAATCACGGTACCACTTACCCTTTCGATATCAGATAAACTTGAACAAAACGACAAAACGACGAAGCTTTTGGCCATCTGATGTTAATCCTAATCAAATTTCTGCTAATCTACATCAAAAGGACTTTCAAGGAAGACCATTTCCATTCCATTCGCACAAGTAGATTGAAATCTTCGTCTTCCCATGTATACAGTATGCGAGAGGATAGCGTTTTAGCGGGCCGTTTTTCCTGTTGACTGGTATGGTTGTGAGAGGGGGGTAAGAGAAGGAGGAAGCGGGGAGGGAGAAAAGGTTCGGCTCAGCTTCCGAGTCTCAGAATTCTGAACAGGTGAATAGAAGAAAAGAGAATAGCGCCAAGTGATAAAACCCAAACCCAAACCCAAAAGAACAGAGAAGACGAGAGAGAAGATAGACTCGAGGGAGAGACTATCACGATCCCGCGTACGAAACCGAAAACGAAAACGAAAACGCAAAAAAACTTGAAACGTAAGGACCGAGTATGAAGTCTAAAGTATCAGATAACCCGGTACTACTTAACAACATCTGGCAGAGTGAAGACAAGCTTGACCACACCAAGCAAAAAGGCAATGAAAAGAGGAAAATCTCAACCCCCCAGAACAATAAACACTCACTCACCTATAATTAACACCTCGGTCCCAGTTCTGCACCAGCACCTGCACTCTCAGACCCCGCTCTAAACAGTCCATTAACGAATGTGAGACAGGATCCCCCGGGGCCGGTTACAGTGTTGATGTTCATTCGGGATTTCGAGGGCTGAGTCGTGTTTTTGTTTTTGTTGTTGTTGTTGTTGATGAGAAGAGCGAGGATTCTGGGTTGTGGGGGAGATTAGAATTAGATGTTGGACAGAAGAAAAGGAAGAGAAAGGGATGTGAAAAGTATTGGTGGTGGGGAAGGGGGGTAGAAGGGGGGAAGGGGAGGGAGGGGTGAGTGATGTGGGTAGTGTGGTGAGCGGAGAGAAGGGGAATGAGGGAAAGCAGGAGAAGGAGGAGGATTGTATTACCTGGGCTAGGACCGGAATCTGATACGCCAGGGGTTCAGGAGCCGGTATAGGTAAATCTGCAGACACCCCGTGCAGACACCCTGCAAGGCTGCAGACACCCTTCGCATAGCATTGTAGATTACTGTATAGGACTATATGTACCATACCATATATATATGTGACCTACAGGATGATTTTAAAGTTGTGTATTAGCTGTACACAGAGTGTAAAAATCTTCAAAAAAAGGAGTATAAGCACAGCCACAGATTTTTTCCTGAAACATTCTTACAGATTTTCTCTATTCAAGATATCAGGAGAGTATCTATACATTCTCATGAGTGTATATCAATGTGAATCTGTAAAGCAAGGACACTCAAGATATCTCATAATGCTTTGAGATGCTTGCTACCTGCATTTCACTACTGATCTTTGAATATCCTATTATATCAAACAATTGGTAGTATTTGGCTCATGTCTGAGCATGTTTCTACAAGATAATACATTATAATAACTTCAAGACAATTTGTACTCATTGTAATTTTTGGGAAGGGTGTCTGCAGGGTGTCTGCAGGGTGTCTGCATGTGGCTGTGCACATGCAGACACCCTGCAGACACCCTGCAGACACCCTTCAGACACCTTGCAGACACCTTGCAGACACCTTAAGTAAAGGTAGATAGTCACATCAGACACTTGCTTGTGGCAGTTAATGACCCTGTAGTAGAAATAATACCAAGTTATTGCCGTTTTCGAAAAAGTTCGCGCGCGCGTCACTTTGGTTAATTTTCGAGTTTTTGGGCTCGATTTTGTGAGAGCTGCAGCTCGCTCATTTCCCCACCTTTGCCTTCATTTTTAGCACAAAACAACATTATTTCAGCGTCTCTAGGGTATGGTGTACATAGCTAGACCTGTGATACACTTGTTGTCATACTCACTTTTCGGGCTCCCTCTACTGTATCTGAGCAAATGTGTGATATCTGCGGAGAGTACAGGCAAGCTAAGGCTGTCTAGCAAAGCCCAGGGAGTTTATGCAGGGATCTAGGAAGCAACTAAAGTGAGAACAATGCCCTAGTCACAGATAATTGCAGCCCGCTATTCCACATGTCATCAACTTCTGCTTTGTTCCTCTACCACCATCATGGTTCGCGGCTGGCCACTTTCAGACAATCTGCGACACACTCTTATTCACCTAGGACATCATCTACCTCTCTCCAAATCAGAAAGTGTCAGAGTCACAAGTCTGAGACTTAGGTATGTGCATGAATGGCCATCATTCTTGTTATTCATAGTAGGTAGAAGAAATGTGTGTACTATACAAAAAACTAACTAGAGCAATGATTTTGACAAGGTATGAGTCAGTAGTGATAAGAATCAGAGTGTCTGCAGGGGGTGTCTGCAGATTTCTGATACCCGTTCAGGAGGCAACCCGATGGTACATAGTATGTAAGCTAATAGTACAGAAGAAGCAGCATCAGTATCAGCAAATGCATTATATCCACAACATCAAATGAAGACGGGAACAAGAATGAGAGCGAGAAAGAGAAAGAGAAGGAAAGCTGACTTGACAAATGAGACCAAAATGGGAGCAAGGGGTACGTGGGTGACCCCAGGCGAGGAAAAAAATAAACCGAAAATCGAAAACCGAAAACCGAAACTGAATCCAAGAATCCAAAACCCACCTGTATTGTAAACCCAGCCGTCGTGATCTCACACACCAACTCAAGTCTTCCTGTGTAGCGGGATAGGTTGAGGTGCCTCCTACGTCTAGGCTGCCAGTGTCTACATCAGAATTATCGTATGCGCATTGTGGTGTGCACGTTGCGTTACTGTGAGGGCGAGAGGCGGGGAAAGGGGGATGAGGGAAGAGGATGAGGAAGAAAGGAGGGACGAAAGGATGAAAAGAATGAGGAAATGGGTCAGAATCATGACGCCGACAAAGATACAGAAAAGACGACTTGACTAACCCAATTACCAGCATCGCCTTCCCTTCTTCGCCTTCCCCTCTTTTCTCTCGTAACACATCAACGCATACCCAACCCCAACCCCGTATGTAGTCCTATTCAGTATACTCTTCAACCCGCTAAATCAGTCTGTGTCGACCAAGCCTCCGTTGGGGACATAAGTTCCACCTGAGGTTTTCTCGTCCCTTCTTTCTCTCTTTTATCCCCCCTGCCAGTTGACTTGGATCCCGATGACGACGAAGCGGAAGACGTGGAAGACCGAGACCCTTTGCATGAATGAGCGTCAAAACCAGAGAGGAGATCGTTTAGGTATTGATGGAGGATGGGATTGAGATATGCGTCGGCGGTACAGCCGACGCCTCGAAGGACGAGTTTGGTCATGGGGACCAGCTGTGCGCTTTGGGATACCTGTTAAACTATATAAGCACTTTACCAGCGAATGGTAGGATACAAAGCAGAATGGTACCCACCTGTGTAAATCCCACTTCTCTTGCAATAGACGCAACGAGTCTCTTGTCCTGGGGTTGTGTAGAAGTGCGCAAAGATGACGGCGAAAGAACGGTAGCCTGAGGAGTGAAGGTGTTTGGGGGGATTGTTTGATGGCGGGCGGGTCTGGGATTTAAAGGTGTTAAGCGATGCAAGGAGACGCAGGACTGAAGGAAACGAAAGAAAAGAAGGAACAAGAGAGAAAGAAGGGAAGACACAAAGGGAAAAAAAAAGAGAAACACCCACCGTGCTTCCGAATAGCCCTCCACCTCCCCACCCACATCTCTTACTACCTCCCCTGGACCCTCTGCATACCCAACCACATCTCATCCTTTACCCACATACCCTTTCTTCATTCTTCCATTCCCATCCTCACCAGGACCGTCCTCGAAAACCACCTAATGTTCCTCCGCCGCCGAATCACTCGTATACGCAACCAGCGTTACTCTTTCGGCTACGATTTTGGGACGGAATTGGTTGTTTATGAGAGCCACGGATAATGAGAAGGAGTGACAGGTGCCTTTGGGCTTGAGGAGGGCGTTGGTAGCGATGGTTGTTGAGAGGCGGATGTAGTCTGGAAGGGGAATACTCAACCTCTTCCACTCCCTAAATCCATCACCCACCACAATGACTTAAAGGCCCCCTCCAGCCCCCTACACCTCGAACACTTTCATATGTGACCCTCCCCTCTATACCGTATTTGGCGGGAGTGAGGACGACGTTGCAGGAAGGATGAGGCACATGGGGATTGTTGGTGTTAAGGTATGGGAAGGGAGCAGGTGGTATAACGTTGAAGTCTGGGTAGGGAGTGGGCCCAGGGCAGGTTAAGGATGAGGATGAGGGCGAGAACGAGGTGTAGTAGATGTCAAAGAGGTGGGTGAAGACTGTAAAATGCGTCAGAACATGGAAAAGCAATAACCTCGTCGGTCTAAACTCACTGTATCCAACAGCAGTCGTATCCATAGGATGTCACCCTGAAAATTAACCCAGTTGCGTAGAGTAAACCAGGTGAGGATATCTTCTCCGAAACACGTCATCCTGTCTACAGAGTCGGTTGAAGGGAGGACAGACCATCAAAACGATGAAGAAGAAAAGAGATAGAGAAAGGTGAAACAATAGTACATATCAGTGTAGGTAGACTTGTTACGGGCATCGTCATGTTGAAGGAAAACGAGTAAATGTGACAATTGGTTGTAGTTGTATCCTAGGCCGTAGGCGTCAGAGTAAGGGCATTTGTATCCCCCCAGAGTTAAACAGGAAGACGAGAAAAACAGAGTGTAAAGCACGCTGAAATCAGAAAGCTTCCATGTTTACATTTGTTACTTTCGGAAACCTTTGGAAAACGTGTGAGTGACAAATGTGAAGAGTCAAAGGTGTTATGACATCATTACCGGGCCCCTTCGTTCTTACACTGTGAAAATGCCAACTGTGATAAACAGTCTCGAACGCGTTGGCAATCACTCATGTCAGCGTCCTCACAGAAAGAACGGCATCATTGAAGGTCAGACTCAAGGGATCTATGCTACAGAATGCTATCGTGGTGACCTGGGGCGGTTGGATTTCAGCGAAAACAGAAGCAATTCGCTCTTCGTTCATCTCTCATCAAACTTGTCAGTTGCTCCCCAAAACAACAGCTCTTAAATATACATCTATTATCACCTAGTAGGCTTCTTTCGCAAACTAATTGGAGGAAGACTTGATAAACGAATAGGGAAAAGCATGGGTGAGTCACGGGCCATAACCCACAAGTGATGGCGAATTGGAAATGATGGTACCCTCCATTGATTGAACAGCGTTCAATATGTGTTCCCCCAGTACTATCGACAGTAGTGTCTAGAAGGAAATTCTTAGAAGTATGCACGTAGGTAGGCAGGTTGACCAGACGGCGGGTTTGCCATCTACTGCAGATATTGAAGGCGTGAGCTCGTCCTCTCGCTGTCGGGTGGGTCCAGGAACGTTCCACGAAAAGTATCACCACATTCTCCGAGATGCGAGTTGAAGAGAAAGAGCTGAAATGTAATGGATATTATACTTCTGAAGATGGTACAATGGCATATATATTGATTTCTACCTCAACTTACCTCAGAAGCGATTGTGAGGACATTTTGTTGGTGTCAATCTTGTAGCCGAAATGCAAGCTGAAGGCCCTCAACGTTGACAACTATTGCTGCATAATAGTATAGGCCATACGCACCGGGACTCCTTACTATCATGGTAATATATATTACTCATAATAAAGTCAATAGTTCATATCACAGGACACTTTAGAAACACAATCAGTGCAGTGATCAAAGCTCTCATATAATATATATTGGGTGACATTGACAGAGCCTTGAATATTGTACTTGATAGTTCGCAGAAAGTACTTACTGAGTTCCGAAAAAAGCTCACCAGAGGACGCACAGGTATAAATAAAAAATATTCGTTTTCATAAGGGACTATGGAAATTTCAGGTATTCACTATAAACATTTGTGCAGGAGAAACAAGTAATTCACAGTAAAATTTCATTTTGAAGATTTTTAAAAGAGACAATTCCATCATACATCCAGAGAATATAATCACCTTTCAGATATGAACCTACAGTCAAAATACTACAGTAAACTACATATTCCAGAAGAGTGGGCAGTAGATCTGATGGTCTGCTGGTTCATTGTCCATAAGTGGAATGGGAATTTCAGGGTCCTCTTGAAAGATAGTGAAAATAGGATCAATTGGAGTTGCTCCTTTCTGTATCAAGAGGTCATATATTTCGCGTTTGCCTTTAATGGCAGCAGCCTGAATGGGACTACCATATTGACCACCTAGGGAGTTAATATCTGCTCCATTATCAAGTAGTATTTCTACCAATTTGACATAGTCACAATGAGGATCCCAGAAAATAGGTGCAAGGGAAGCAGCTTGGAGAGCAGTGCCATATTTGCCTCCTTCGACATTGACCTTTGCTCTGTTCTCAAGCAGAAGCTTGACTATCCCTACTTCTCCTCCATATGAAGCACCCTGGAGTGCATTGCCAAATCGACCACCCTGAGCATTGACATCTGCCCCATTCTCAAGCAGAAGCTTGACTATGTCTACTTTTCTTCCAAATGAAGCAGCCTGGAGTGCATTGCCATATCTACCACCCTGAACATTGACATCTGCCCCATTCTCAAGCAGAAGCTTGACTATGTCTACATTGCCTGTCAATGAGGCAGTCTGGAGTGCATAGCCATATTCTCCACCCTGAGCATTGACATCTGCCCCATTCTCAAGCAGAAGCTTGACTATGTCTACATATCCTCTATATGAAGCAGCCTGGAGTGCATTACCATATCCACCACCCTGAGCATTGACATCTGCCCCATTCTCAAGCAGAAGCTTGACTATGTCTACTTGTCCTCTATATGAAGCAGCCTGGAGTGCATTGCCATATAATCCACCCTGAGCATTGACATCTGCCCCATTCTCAAGCAGAAGCTTGACCATGTCTACATCTTCCCTATATGAAGCAGCCTGGAGTGCATTGTCATATTCTCCACCCTGAGCATTGACATCTGCCCCATTCTCAAGCAGAAGCTTGACTAGGTCTACATTGCCTTCACATGAGGCAGTCTGGAGTGCAGTGCCAAATACACCACCCTGAGCATTGACATCTGCCCCATTCTCAAGCAGAAGCTTGACTATGTCTACTTCTCCTCCCAATGAAGCAGCCTGGAGTGCGTTGCCATATATTCCACCCTGAGCATTGACATCTGCCCCATTCTCAAGCAGAAGCTTGACTATGTCTACATTTCGTGTATATGAGGCAGAAGCAGCCTGGAGTGCATTGCCATATTCACCACCCTGAGCATTGACATCTGCCCCATTCTCAAGCAGAAGCTTGACTATGTCTACATTGCCTTCGTGTGAGGCAGCCTGGAGTGCAGTGCCATATCGACTGCCCTGAGCATTGACATCTTCCCCATTCTCTATCATTAACAATATCATATTAGGCAGATTAACCATGCTGGCATAATAAAATGGCAGAGCAGACTCTGCAGTAGTCTTCACAGAAGAATGTCTCCAGTTCATCCATGTCAAGCAGGATGTATTTGTATCTGTGAGCAAATGTAAACTTAAACACTTGACTGGATCCCCCAATGGTTGTAAATTTCTGACATGTCCTGTCCATGTCCCTGCAGCATAAGATGCTAAAGGAAACAGTGCCCGGTCTATATGTCCATCTTTTCCACAAACCACTAGATAGATTAAACAACATTGAGCAATGAATTCATGTGCCAGCTGATCATTGATCTGAAAAAGCTTGGCTGAACTTTCTTTGATTTCTTCTGAAACAATATACTCCTTCACTGATGGATGTCCTAGTTGTAGGATATCTTCTTGTTGATCGTTCCGGTGAGTCAGATAACTGTAGTGAGTCACTTGTTGGACCACAACTAATGTTGAGCTGATAATGTTGCACAACTCATGTCCCTGTATGGGCTCAGGATCATCTAAAATTTGTTGCTCAAAATCAATCCGAAATATTTCTGGCAGCATTTTCATAGTCAACTCATCATATCCGAATAAAAGCCATTTCAATATGGCCTGTGCATCGTCTTTATGCTCTCTTTTGATAGCATTCAATGCCTGCTCATAAGTTTCCTCCAAGGTTTTTGGTAGACTTTTCAGAGCTTTCCTGATGGCTCGCCCTGACCCTAGCTGGTGGAAATATTGAATTTGGCAATCTACCCATCGAATCCTTTACAGTATTAGCTACTAAACAGATTGAATCAGAAAAATAATACTTACTGTCCATGAGAACCATGCAACAGGGCCTCTGTTACTTCCTCTTTGATATTGACAAATAATGGCCTGGATTGAAGAGATTGTTGGATATATATCTCTATATCTCCCTCTACAACCTCTGGGTTGAGAGATATCTCATAAGTACCAGCATTCATCCCAATATGATTAGCTGGATATCTGCAGCTGACACAAATATGAACCTTTAAGCCTTGCACCAGTAGCTGTTGAATAAATTCTGTCACTGGATGCTGCTCCTGATTGTCACATTCATCAAATGCATCTACAAAGATGAACATAGATGAAGACTTCTGCCTGAGAAAATCCAACAAGGTAGACTTCATAGCATCAGCTGGCATTTGAGTCCTTCCTGAGCTGTATGTCTCATAAAGATACATCAACTGAGCTTGATTGAATTGAAGGCCCATATCCAGCATAAGAGAAGCAAGCATTCCTTTATAGGTTGCTTTGGCTTAGCTCTGATCTCGAATATCAAAATAGAAATAGAGGACATCATGGTTGTCAGCCTTAAGACTGGTAATGGCTTTGGTACTAAAGGATTGAAAATTAATAGATTTTCATAGAATTTCTTTTTTGAAAGTCAGAATACTTACAGCAGAAAAGTCTTTCCAGACCCAGCTAGAACATAATTTCATCAGGACATTGATTTGCATTAAATTAAGTCAAGTCTACCTTTGCCTTGAAGCCAGAGTAGCCCTCCACTTTCCTTCCATTGAATCAATCTGGAATCATTGAGGAGCCACTCTCCAGTGCCTTTTGTCATCTTGTCATATGCAGCATTGAAATTGATAGATGGATTAGGAGCGTCAATCCATGACTGAATTGCCGGACCTTTAAGATAAGTGAAAGATATTTCAGACTGCAAGTTCAATTGACTCTTTGAGCAAATCTTACTGTCATTGGCATTGCGCATGATCTGACTTAGATTGATGTTTCCTCCTACAAATAACATGAATATGGACAGAGACAATTTTGTCAGATCAGAGAGCATGCTTACCTGCTTGAATAGTAGCATTGGTGAAATCTCTGTGATCATTGTAGACATTGTGGGAGTCGACAGTCTGACTATTGTCAGTATTGAATGCCTGGTACTGATTCCCGTGAACATTGAGAATATTGAAGCTATTTCCTCCTGTCGTAATACTCTGACAGTCTGAAAAAGAGTGAGCAACAAATGATTTGCTAACATGTCATCAGCACATACCTCGTTCCATTGCTTTCTTTTATTGCAGCTCAAATGTTCGTTGATGTGCAAGCAGTTTGAAAAGTGTCTAAAGTCACATGAGTGTTTATGAAGCACAGTGCATCATAAGGTCTTGCAAGAGACCTGCTGACCTTGATGTAATACAGTTTGGACGCCTAGATAAGATCTTCCAGCACGATGTATAGCTTAGTCTTTAGTGCTCGATGGGGTAGTTGATGGCAAAGCGTGAGAAGTTTTGAAAAGTGTCTAAAGTCGTATGAGCCTTCATAGGAAGCGCAACAAAGCATCAAACTTAATGTTTTGCGAAAGACTAGGTGACCTATGTTGATAAGATTAAGATCTACCATGCACAGCGTGCAAGAAATACCCAAGACCAACAAGACCCATAATCCCTTTTCCAAACTGGACTCCGTCCTTGATGGACATTGGACGGACAGTTCGAGCACATGCACTGCCAGAAAATCATTTGACCATTTCCACACAATGTCGGCTTTGGTGTGGGGGATACGAAGTCGCACGAAATGATAGTCCTGAGGTAGAAGTGGGATCCAGCGAGGTGAGTACTTTTTTTCACTTTCTCCCCTCGCCATTGCACTCAATCTTAGTTGCTCGCAGTGCTATTCCCAATTTTCTCGCCACCTGCATATACTATCTGCATCGCAAATCTTGTTCAATCTACAGTACGCGATGGATATTCAGAGCCGAAGATGAATTTGTAGCCTTATGTCTTTTGATTGACATCCACGAGGAGCTTTCTCGGCGAGCTTCTGTTATTCCATTTGTATGAACTATTGTATCAATCTTTCTCGGAACTATCTTAGTCTCTTCAAAATGCATTAAACGCCGATTCGAAACGAATACTACTAGCCTACTACTTACCATAACTTACAGGCAAATCGCACACTGTCTTCTGGTCCCCTTTCGATATCAGACAAACTTGAACAATCTGACAAAACGACGAAGCTTTTGGCCATGTTATGTTAACCCTAATAAAATTTCTGCTAATCTACATCAAAAGGACTTTCAAGGAAGACCTGCACTCTTTGTGCCTGCCTACCGAGCCTTTCTGTGTTTAATCTGAGCCTTATTGATCCCCGATCTTTGACCTTTCGGTAGACGCAACTTAATCACGTTACTGTTTCCCTCTTCTCTCTTACTTCTTTGTCCGGGATTAGACCAAGTCCCCTTATGTCCTCGCTTGGACATACCACTCTCCTATAGTAAGAAGAAATGAACACTCACAGAAAGCTCAAGTGTCTAACCCTTTCAATCTCATCGGCAGGGGGGCAGAGAAACTCAGGATAAAGCTCGAATTCATTCCAATTAATCTTGGGGTGGTCAATTATGGTTGAGTGGATTGTGTTCTGGAATGATAGATATGATAGATATGTGGAAAATTAGCTGGAGTTTGGTGAGATAAAGATAAAAAATTGAACTCACCTGAACTGGATCCCTAACTCCCTTAACCAGGTCCATACCATGGCCAAGTCCACATTTCGCAATTGGTACAGCAGGAGTGTGGAGTAACGATGTTGTACTGGGTGTCGACACAGAGTCAGATACCAATGAAGATTTCTTTGCCCTAACAGCCGCCCACCCAGTCCTACCTCTCGATATACTGACTGCCACCTGGTTAGTGAAAATTCCGGGTAGAATTTGAGCAACAGAAGAGTTAATTGCTTACAACGTTCACAGCTCATTTCCTCGGAAAGTTGCCGAAACTTTTTCGGAAAATTCTGCATCCTTCAGGCGCCTTCGGAGCAATTTCCTCTCACCTTTCTCATAATTTCCCTCAGTTTCTCATTTGCATGTCAGACAGATTGTGAGGGAAAAGACATATATTGAGCATGTAAGTACATACTGGCTATGAAGATACTAGCTCAGGCTAAAGCTCAGATTCATTCCAATCAATCTCAGGGTGGTCAGTTATGGTTGAGTAGATTGTGATCTGGAATGATACATATGATGGATATGTGGAATGTTAGTGGAGGTTGCTGAAATAAAGACAACAAACTGAACTCACCTGAACAGCAGGCTCGGTTAGGATTCAGGAGACTCTAAGATGATCAAGTAGTGAGGGAAGGTACTTGATCAGGGCAAGCTTTCGCGTTACCGAGAAATACCAGGGTCTCGAGCACTTGGTGAGCACCCTGGCGTCAGTCAAGGCCGAGAAACAACACAATAAGCAAGCTTGCGCATTGCAAATGATGCTGACTTACAGATGTAAGGTCGAATACAGGTGTGTATTGAGAGGTAAGAAAGATTATTACAAAGTAGATACAGAGATACTTATATATGTAGGGGGCGAGTCATTAGAAATGTATAGAATAGCAGGGAACGTTTGTCAGAATGTTGGAGAAGTGAAAAAAAAGAAAGAGAAAAGGATGCCCGAGGCATGCCCGAAGCCCCAATTACGCAGTGAGTACAGTAGACTGAGACGTAGCCGACTCAAAGAAAGAAAATACAAGATACTTACAACCAGGTAAGGGTCGTTCCATCACAGCATCCCTGACCGTCTTAACCAGATCCACACCATCTCCATCTCCGAACTCATGACCACATTTCGGAATCGCAGCAGGAGTGTGGGGTAACGATGACGACCACAAACTGGGTGTCAACATCCGCACAGAGTCATATACCAATAATGATGACGATGACGGTGGGTTTGGTGACGCAGAAATAGAAGCAGACAACGCAAAAGTCCAAGAAGAGTGTGAAAACCTGGGGTCGGGGCCTTGGCTTCTTCTTCTATGGGTGCACACTGGCATCCACACCTACACCCATACCACTGTCAACGTCCATCTTGATGTTGATATTGACATTGGCATTGGCATTGACTTTGACTTTGGGGTGAGCTTCCTCGTCCTTCGCGGCACCAAATCCAAATCCAAATCCCGCTTCATCAACAACATCCTCATCCATTTTGATTTCGATTTCCATAGCGATAACCTCTCCATCTTTCCCTTTCCCAATTTCTTTCGCAATACCATGACCATGAGCAGGGACGGGTCCATACCCTCAGTCCGACTCCTACTCCCTTGAGTGGAAACCTGGAAATCTCCTCCTTCCCCATGCCCATGTCCTTGTCGCTTTTCAAGTACCGGTATCGGTTTTAGACCTGGTAGTGATATTAGACATGGCATGCGTTTGCGTTTGCATGAAAAAGGGCATTGTTGGTATCCATATTAGACGTTGACGCTGGATGTGGTGGTATTGGTATGGGTATTAGGCATGATATATGTACCTGTGTGTGTTAGAGAGCTGGAGTCGGAGTCGGGGTCGAGTCAGGAAGACATGTAGATGGAAACCTGGGACAGTTTGCGTTGGCGTTAGAGGTACAGCATCAAGATTAGCGTTCTGATTAGAGGGTAGGGGAAAGTTTGCATTTGCGTCAATTTGATGGCCGATTTGGTTATTGAGAGAAGAGGAAGAGTTGGTAGTCGTATAGGTATAGGTCCCGCAAATTCCATACTATGCCGCCGCCGAGCCTGGGGCTGCGACTGTTACCAACTTCCACTTCCACTACCACTCTGACTTGAGCTTCTCCTCATATCTGCAGGATGAGGGACCCATCCCTCATTGACGAGCATACCCGTACCACTTATACCCATACCCATACCCATACCCATCAGGAAAAGCTTCATATACATTTTCATGCAGTAAAGGAATGAAAAAGACAGAAAAACGTATAAAAATGCATTAAATTGCAAGATTACGCATATTATGCTCCTCATGCAAGTCCTTTCTTGAGTTCCAAAACTTATGCACAATTATGCACATCTCACGCAACAGAATGCATAGATTATACACCTCTACTCAACAATATACACAGTCAGATATCATTCTAGTTATCACATCTGACACAATAAAGATGATAGAAAGAAATGTATTGGCAACTACTGCAAGTACAGTCATAACGACGAGCTACACTATCTAATAGAACAGTATCCACACAACCTACACACATCATCAAACAAAAGCCTGTACAGAAGAACTATCAGCGTGAGGAAGAAAGGATAAGGAGTGCCGCTCACATACCTGAGCATACGTCAATGAGTCACGCAATAAGACCTAGAAGTGAGGGGTCAGGAGGGGTCGGCAAGACATATCTGGACACATACGGTGTGCTAAATCCCAGTGACCGATAGGTACAACTCAGCAAGCACCGAAGACGAGGCAACAGAAAATATCAGACGGTGGAAGAGACGCAAAATAAGGAGTGCCGCTCACATACCTGAGCATACATCAATGAGCCACACAATAAGACCTAGAAGTGAGGGGCCAGGAGGGGTCGGCAAGACATATCTGAACACATATGGTGTGCTAAATCCCAAGGCAACAGAAAATATCAGACAGTGGAAGAGACACAAAAGAAAACAGAAGACGAACCAAGCGGAGCACAGAACAATCAAGGGCACCGGCTGAGCGACATCTGTCAAGGACAGTCCTAGCAGACGCTGTACCTAGTAGTGATGTAAAGACAGAGACGTGGAGTTATGAGAATTTGTACGGTGTAGAACATGAGCAGAAGACATACCATAGCGCCATCAGCCAGATATACGCAGAATACAAAGAGGCGACTTGTAGAGAGTACATGCGGGCTGTTGGAACGTACAATGCATCCCAAACGATGGTTGCTCTTGCTGAGGGCGACGTTGGAAGAGCGTAGACAGGTTAGAGATCGTATGGGAACACCGCTATGATGTACCTTGAGTTGATGGAGGCGGGACTTGTCGAAGTCCAAAGTTGAAAAGAAATGGAGTCAACTTGGATCAGGTGACCGTTTGTTGACATCAAATTCGACCAACTGTACAGTTCTTCCATCGGAGTTTGAATTCTTCAGTCCGGCGTCTATCAAGCTTCATTCTCCGGTTGCGTTCGGGCTCGCTGTTGTATGGTACCTATGATCATACATGTACTTTTTTTGCCAAAGCTCCCGTTTCTGGGTAACCAGCTCCTTCAAGTATTTAGTTAAACTTGAAGTTCATTTTCCGTTGCTTTCATCGTTGAGTACTTATCGTTTTTTCAAGTATGACGTGCCTTTCTTAGTCTTGCTCCGTGCAACAGGACCCGCAAGGTGTCCCTTAGCCCTTTAGTCTTTCGGTATGCACTCTATCTTTCTTTATTTCCTCAACTTACTTATATCATAGTTTATACACACTAGCACTATCACACGTACTACATAGGGGCACTCGCCGTCTCGAAAATTGATTTTTCAGGGTGCCGCCTGTTCCAGTGCATCCCGCATCAGCCTAATCTCTTACTCTGTCATCCTCTGACTACGTCTCAACGCGAAAAGCAAGATAAGTAGATGGGACATACTCGGAGCAGATGGGTTCATGGGTAATAAATTCAAAGATGGAGCAATTGGTAGTCTTGCACTGTTGTTTTCTTACACATCGCATCATAAGAGTGGGATGTAGATGTTGCAACGGTATGCTTTTTTTATCCAACTTCAAGCATGCACTATGCAGTAGGATGCATAAAGTTGCTCTGAATGCATAATCATTCAACTTGTCTCAAAATTTATGCAAAACGCAGTATAAGCTATGAAAGTTTTTGCATTTTTACGCATAAAATGCATAATTATACAATTATTGCATGAAGATGTATATAAGGCTTTCCCTGATGCCCAGCCAGTGGAGGTACCAGTACCCCCCTACTCCCCTCTGTCTCCGTCTGCGTCTCCCCCTCCCTCACCTAGGCTCTCTCTACCTCTCTCCTCTTCCATATCACCTCTACATCTTTCCGAGTATTCATATTCATATTTGGTCACCCCTCTCTCCCATGATGACGTTGCTACTCAAGACATCGTTTTCGTTCGAGTCGGTCAAGCTCAAGCCCCTCCTGCTGGCTTGTGGCCGCGATATGGATAAGTCAGGGTGCGTGGTGTTGATGTTGGTGTAGGGTGAGGGGTATGGGTAGATGTAATCTACGCCAGCTTGTGTTCGGGAGGGGGATGAGGTTCGGATATATAGGAAAGTCAAACCTCTCCACCAAAAATAGGTATAGGGTTCGTTTAGACGGTCTGGTTCCCTCTCCACCTGTACCTGCGAAGTTGAAGATGGCCATTGTTGTACTCGTCGTTAAAGGGGATAAGATGGCCCAAGGGCACGGCGTACAGTCCCTCGCTGGAGTTCTGACCGGACACGTGTATCCTGAGACCCAGGACTACCACCAAAAACGGTAATGGAAATGGAAACGGGGACGGGGATGGAAGAAGTGACGACAATAGGGTACGGGTTCCCGTGTATATTGAGTTTGGTTGGGAGGATGTTGGCATTGGCGTTAGTATGAGGTATATGCTGAGGTGTAGACGTGGATGTAGACGTGGGAGTGGGAGTGTGAGGCAGATATATTGATGTGGAAGGAAGGGGACCAAGAGTGTGAGCGGTAGACCTGAAGCTTGAGATTGTGCTTGTAGCCATGGGTATGGGTACCACACCAGGAATAGAACGCAGAGCAGGAGTACTACCACTACTGCCACTCCCAGGTCGAGAATCTCAAGCCCTCCCCCCTCTTTAAATCCATCGCCCACCCCCATGATTTAAAAGCCCCCAAACCCCTACGCCTCCAACACTTTCATATGTAACACCCCCTCGATACCATTTTCGGCGAGAGTGAAAACGGCGTTGTGGGGGGTGGAGGAGCACAGGGAGATTGAGGGTATTGAGGTATGGGAAGGTGGTGGGTTTGGTGTCAAGATACGGAAAGGGAGTGGTTTGGAATAGGATGAGGGGGAGAATGAGAATGAGTAATAGATGCTGAAGAGGGGACTGTAAAATGCGTCAGAACATAGAAAGGAATAAAGTTGTCAGTCTCAACTCACTGCATCCAACTCAGCCAACTGCATAATCCTTTTCAGACCTAAAACGACCCCCTTCTGTTCTCGGGTGTTGTGGTGTTGGGTTCAGCATTGGCCATAGCAGAAGGGCTCGGAGTCGTAGTCATCGTCCCTGGGACCTCCATCTCCACCTTCTGCGTCTGCGTCTGCATCGGGTCTCTCCTTCTCAACTCCAAGTTCTGCTTCTACTCCAACTCCAGGCTCCAGTCCATCCGCCTCATCCGCCTTTGAAGCTCTGGAGGTGTCAACGAAGATCACAACGCGCAACCTGGGTCCATAGGATGTCACCAAATTGACAATTAAGTCAAGTTGCGTAGAGTAAACCAGGCGGGGATATCTTCAAAACACGTTGTCCTGTTTACAGAGTCGGTTGAAGGAAGAGTGAGCCGAGATTGAAACTGTCAAAACACAAAGAAGAAAAGAGAGAGAGAGAAATGCGGAAGAAAAAGGTGAAACAATTGTACATACCAGCGTAGGTAGACTTGTTACGGGCTTGCTGTCTTTCATGGTCACTGTCGTCGTCGTGAAGGAAAACCAGTGAGTGACAATTGTGAAGAAGTCAAAGGTGTTATGATGTCATTACCAGCCATTAACTCTGTTCTTTCTTAAGGCTTATACCCACTTACCACATCAAGAACCCTTTCAACGCCCCTTCTCGAACAACGAAATTCCAGTAGCTCAATCAGTTTGGCCTGATACCAATGGCTGTAAGGGCGTGCTCATGACTGAGGCAAGGCGAGTCAATGCGGAAGGTGCGAGGACTCGGATGCACGTTTTGAAGGTATGTTTTCGATCCGGTGAATGTGTCGTTGAGACTCATTGCTGAGGCAAGGTTAGGGCATGCGGAAGGAGGGAGGATGCATGTTTTGAGGGTCCCCTACTCTCATAGAGGGAGAGGGGATCGATATCGCGAGTCATGACTCGAGCTGATAATACTCATAAGTGCCGAAGAAGGAAGTAAAAAGGAGCAGGACTTGAACCTCACTTCTCTACTGATGATATCGGCAGCGCATTAACCGGATATCCTATGCATCCTATCTTACCAGCATTTCTAGTATACCCGCGTCTCCGAATTCTATCCAACCACCATCACCATCATGGAGATGTACGTGTGTAGGTAGCACACTTATCAGAGCCCACTTTTCATCGGCCCTGTACGTTTATTGAACCGAGTGCCAAGCTCTGCGTGTGTGCCAAACTCGTGCTTCAATCTGCATCATCAAATAAAAGTACTGCTGTCAAAAAGTGTCTGCCTTACCATTGCACTCAATCTTAGTTGCTCGCAGTGCTATCCCAATTTTCTCGCCACCTGCATATACTATTTGCATCGCAAATCTTGTTCGATCTACAGTGCGCGATGGATATTCAGAGCTGAAGATGCATTTGTAGCCCTATGTCTTTTGATTGACATCCACGAGGAGCTTTTTCAGCGAGCTGCTGTTATTCCATTTGTATGAACTATTGTATCAATCTTTCTAGTCTCTTCAAAATGCATTGAACGCTGATTCGAAACGAATACTGGGATAAGGGGGCACTGCTTCGCATGGTAAAACTGAGCAGAGTCCAACAGTGAACCAGCTATCGCCCAACATTCTCCAACATTTTCTAATCCCTTCCTCCAACTCTCTAACCCGGATCTGGAATGGCATAGTGAGTTCTCAAAGACGGTCTTGGCGAGCCGTCTCGAGCCTGACACTGAGCCTGACGCTGACACTGACACTGACACTGATACTGAGCCTCACACTGACACTGACACCTGGCTGCTGCTGGGGTTGCCTAATGATATAGAAGGGCTAGGTGTGTAGAGTGGGACGTCGTTCCGAGTTTGAGTACCAAGTATAGATACGTCATGATAAAGCTGAAAGATTATTAAACATTGACAGAAACATAAGATATAAGCAGGAACAGAAAAGTCGGCGCAATGTTCGGCTAATTGCAAGGCCATTCAGGAAAGAAAAAAAAAAGGTACAAATCACGGAGAAAGACAAGGAAAAATATAAAGGACCAGTATACCAAGGGGGTCCGGGCCAGAGAATGCTGTACCGGGGCTAGGTAGGTAGGTTCCCTGGCGAAGCCCTTAAATTTTTTTTTTTTTACTGACTAATTTGGAGCTGGCAAGCATACTGGCAGGTGTCAATCTGGTGAGCTGTGAAGTTAAACACATAAATATATGCTCACCAGATGTTTTATGACAATTACGCAGTATCTCTGAGCGCGAGCCGGGTAAGGTTCCGACTGTCTGCCAAAGCACGAGACTTGAGGTCATGTGCACATACTATATTTGGCAGGTAAACTCATGTGAACTTACCTTATATATATAGAAGGTAAGGTAGGTAGGTTCCTCGACCGAGGCACTAAATTTTTTTCCGACCCCCGGTTGTTAATTTTTTTTTTCTGACCCCCTTGCAGTATACGCACCAGCACTGTCAACAGACATGTTGAGGGATGTCAGTTGTGATAGAAAATATAGGCGGGTTGAGGTAGACGGGCCAACACAAGATGCAGATCCCAATATGGATGTGTACAAGGAGGAGGAGAGAACGGAAAAATAATTAGCATATCGTATAACAGGTCAACAATGAGTAAAACAGCAGACGCATGGGGAAGAAGTGCAAGCACTTTACAAAATGATCTAAAATACCCTCTACAGCTTCATTGACAGCTGCTCGCACTTTGTCAGGGTGGCTTCAGGGTGTCGGGTACAAGTAGAGTGAGCATGAACCAGACGGGTTGTTTAGAGACACAGAGTAAAGAAAAAATGCGTGTTTTTCAGAACTGCCTAATACAAAAAGAAGAGAGATGCACTACATCTTTGAGAGCTTTTTGAAACACAGCTTGATCTACTGTTAGTGTAAGCTCAAACGAAAAGTGGTCGGCAAGCACACCATCTTAATCCCAAGAACCTAGGACAGGTCATACAGTATAATGTGTGCTCTAGCTGAGAGTTCTATGCCCAGTCTTGCTGCAGTCTGGGTCGGACCTGGCCCTTGTCAAATTTTCTGGCCCTTGACCTGACCCTCGAGGGCCGGGTCAGGCCAGGGCCAGTGGCTGTGTTGACCCTGCTGGCCAGGGTCAGGTTGGGTCGGGTCAGGTCCGGACCTATTTTTCAGACATCTTAGAAAAAACGCAGATAGGTACTTCAGCAGTACTTAATTTCAATGTATGTACATATATGACTTACATATGCAGCATTTGATGTTAAATTTAGGCCGAAAGTATCCAAGTCATTGCTGCAGAGCATGCGTAAAATCTCGGCACCTGCCGAATACTGTTCTTTTACCTCACACCTAACTCGAACGGCATGCATACTTATGCCTATATTGTTAATACACCTAGAATTACATCAGAAAATTTACTATGACTTTTTTTAGGTTACCAAACCCTGCCATCTCGATAGTCGAGGGCCAAGGGGGCTGACCCTGGGTCAGCCTCCTCACCAGCGCCTGGCCCTTGACCCAACCCTTGAGGGCCGGGCCAGGCCAGGGTCAGTGGCTGTACGGGGTCATCGGGGTCGGTCCAGGGTGGGTCAGTGGCCAATGGGGTCATGACCCGGACCGCGGCAAGACTGTCTATGCCAGCAACATTGTTGGTGAGATATGCAACAAGCTAAGTATTGTTCTAAACAAAGTGTTAGCCAAAGGAAGAGAAGAAAGAAAGTAGAAGGCGCACTTTCGAGCTAAATAATGACCCCTTCCCTCTTTGCAATCCTTGTTTGCTGGTCAGTACACGCTTGACACTGACATCCACGTATCATTTTCTTTTCTGCGAATGGCATCATATTGTGGATGTAGTACTCACTTCAAATTGAAGGTGACAGGAAAAGCCCAACCAGTATGAGAATGAAAACGGGGAGGATGCAGAAGAGCTACATCCACTTAGTGACAGTTGAGAGGAGGAAACACGTTATAATGAATGACTAATTGAAGATGCTGACCTGTTGTCCTCGGACTGAGTCTAGACTGATCATTCAGTTGTTGGCATCATAGAGACCGGCAATGTCAAGGTTGTCGATACACTCAAATAAACCACCCAAGCCACTCAAAAGACCAGGACAGATAATAGATTGAAGTAGAGATAAAAGAAGGTGAGCTAGCTGACTAGACTCAACACTGTGTAGGTAGATGTACAGAGTGGAGATGAGGTGAATGAACTAGAGAATCAGTTACAAAGGATCACAAGTATATATGAGAAAGTCTAAGATCTGTGATGAAATCGGTTGTGATGATTCCAAAGGGTCATTCTGGAGTTTTGTTCAGAATTAGGGGAATGTGGGATGGATGATTGTTTGCCTTGGTTAATTGGCAAGTAGCACATCCTTCAACATAATCACAAACAAATACTGACATACTGGGCCACCAAAATTCTCGACTAACCAATTCATATGTCTTAAATTGTCCTGGATGTCCTGTGGTAAGACTGTCATGATGCATCTTGACAATATCTCTTCATAGTTGCTGATCATAGGGTATGTGGATCTTCCCTCAGAACAACAGCATTCCATCCTCGTAGTTCCATTCCTGTAGGTTTTTGATTAGTGAAGGAGGACTGTTGTTCAATATAACTTCGAGAGCCCTCACAACTTCAGTATCCTTTTGTAGACAATCTCAAATTCGTCTTTTCAACTTTACATCTCCAATCGCAGTCACTGCTCCTGGCCTTGTAGCACGTATCCTGAAGAACTTTGGATCTAATAACACCCTGTCCTTGTTATCATCCTCTACCCCCTGTTTATGATCTGGTCATCAAGATAGTGGATCAGTTTGATTAAGAACCCCTGGTTTGTGGATGAGGATGAAGTTGAATCGCATAAGAAATAATGCCATTCTCGCTTGTCATCAGCTTAATTTCTGTGCTGTTCTGAAATATTCTAAGTTCTTGTGATTGGTTAAGATTTGAACAGTATGTGGTGCCCCTTCTAGATAATGTTGCCATGCCCCCAGCCCATGTATGATCACCAATAACTCCTTGTCATGGATATCGTAATTCCATTCTGTTTCTGATATGGATTTTGATAGATATGCGACTGGATGCCATTGATTGTCTGGCCCTTGTTGAGTTAAGATTCCTTCTGTAGCATAACCAGAGGAATCAACTTCAACTCTGTACAGCTTAGAATGATCAGGCATTAGGAGTGCCTGTGAAGAAGTGAACACATCTTTGAGTGCCTGAAGAGCTTCTCCTGCTTCGATAGACCATTTCCATGGTTCGTCCTTTTTGGTTAGATTGAAAAGTGGTCGATCAATTTTAGAGAAGTCTTTTATGAATTGACAGTAGAAGTTTCCAAAACTGAGGAATGATTGGACATCCTTGACTGATCGAGGAACTGGCCATTCAGTGATGCCTTTAACCTTAACCAGATCTATTGCCAATGTGTTGTGTGAGACAATTAGCCCTAGGAATTCTATTGAATTAGTTTCAAAGGTACATTTCTCTGGTTTTGTGTAGAGATCGTTATCTTGGAGTTGAGCTAGCACTTGTTTGACCATCTGTCACTGTTCCTCCAGGGTTTCCATAAAGATCACAATGTTGTCCATATAGATTACCACTTTTCCCAAGTCAATGAGATCCTTGAAAAGAGTATTCATCATTGCTTGGAATGTGGCAGGAGAATTCATAAGACTGAAGAACATCACCATTGGTTCAAAGAGTCCTCTGTTGGTTTTAAAGGCTGTCATCCATTCATCCCCCTTCTTGATCCATACATTGTTATACCCCAACTGAAGATCAATTTTGGAAAAATACCCGTGCTCCCTTGAGTTTGTCTACCAACTCAGATATGAGTGGTAAGGGATACTCATTTTTCACTGTTCCATGATTTAAGGCTTGATAATTTTGTACAGGGCATAGCTTTCTGTCTTTCTTTTTAACAAAGAAGAAAGGACTTGCCATAGGGGATTTTGGAGGTCTTATATACCCTTTGTTCAGATTTTCATCAATGAAACTATCAAGTTCCTCTTGTTTGATCAGTGATAAGGGGTAGATTTTACAAGGACGAGGTTTGAAGTCCATTTTCAATTCGATAGCATGATCCCATTCATTATGCACTGGTAATCATTCTGAATTTTGTTTATCAAAGACTCATAGAAACTCATGATATTGAGACAGAATCTTATCTGTAAGAGGTATATCTTTCTTGATTTCTTGAGTGTAAGGGGACAGTTTCCTTTTCCTTTCTCTTCTCCTTTAGGACTTGTTTGTTCTTTTTTTATCTGGACTCCATTGACTTGTTTACCCTTGTTTCATTGTTTCATCATCCATCATTATTGTTCATCATTTTGATCTCCCATCATTCCACTTTCTATTACTTCATTGCTGCTGTATAGTTTTGCAGATCTTTTCCCAGGCCTTCATACAAGTATATATACTCCTTCCCTGCAGGTGAGTATCCTTGAGTTTTTCTCTTTGGATCTCCTCCTGCAGGTGCGTAGTATGTTAGTCTTGTATCGTCTAGTGCTGATTTATATATACTTTGGATCTCCTCCTGCAGTTGTTGAGTGATTGTCTCATGTGTCAGGAGTCACCCTTACATTAAGATGCTTCTGCAAGTTCCTGAGCTTTGGTGAATCCTGTACGGATATTAATATTTGGCATCTCCAGTGATCCCAAATCCGATTAACTCTTCCATCACCTCTTTTTCCCATTGGTTTGGAATATCTTTTTGACTGTCATCCTCTTCGGTAAAGATTATTGTAGGCCCTGATGTATGGTGAAAAGATCAAATGGGGGTACAATGATGTCAGCCTGCGATTTTTGGTTGTACAATTGGTTTGAATCACCTGATTGGTTCTAGCCAATTGACTTGGTAATCCTTGTGATGAGCTCGCAGGTCAATGTTAGCTGGTTCAGCAGATTTTGGTTTTGTCCATAGGTTAAGAATAGGAGGATTCTCTAATGTACATGTTTCAGGACATCTGACCATATCCACCTGAGAAAATGACCAATCTATGTTTGGGTTATGCTCTTCTAACCAATCATGGTCTCCAATGTCAGTAACATAGAATTCGGCTTGTTCCTCATGATATGATTCCTTGTTTTGGAGTAGATCTGAAGTTTCTGAATGGTGTAATGTCATACTCATCCCATGGTATTTTTGGAACCATCAACATTGCATACAGGGAATGGATTTTTGATAGGAGATAGGGTCAAGTGATTTTCTTGTGTGAAACAACTGTTGATAATTATACCTTCTGCACCGCTATCCACTACAGCTTCTGCATTGATTTTCCTGCCAGTAATTTTGCTGATAAGTTCAGTTTTGAGTGTTATTGAAGGTACCTGTTGGTTATGAGTGACCACCAACATTCTCAACTCTGATGGAAAGGTATGTTCATGAGAGGGGTATAACACACAATATCAATTGTTCATATATTGTCCAGCATATTGTACAACTCCTCCTGACAACGTAACAGGGGAGTGATTCAAAAATCCAACTGACATAACATCCTTCAAATATACAGCAGCCTGCTCCTTTTCTTCTCCTTTCAAACCCTTGACCCTATTGACCATATCTGAAATATCCTTAATTACATTGTGAGATGAAGACAATGTTTGAGCTACTGTTACAGGTGGCAAACTAGACAATGACAATGAAGAAGTTGAACCTGAAGTTTCAGCTGTTTGAACAGCATGAGGGAACAAGGTACGAGAGGTATTTTGAGTTGTAGAAGATCTCGGGGTATTGTTTGGGAAAACCGGGCATTTGTTGCTCATATGACCAAGTTGTCTACATGCAAAGCATGCTCCTAATTTACGAAGTCAATCCCTTTCTTCAGGTGTCAGCTTGGGTAAAGGAGTGAAAGATGGTTGTACACCTGGTCCCATATTCATGAGCACATTAACACTTGCTACTGTCCTTCCTTCAGAAGGACTTGGATTAGCTCTTGATGTGGAAGAGGATTTCCAATGCACAGACCTCTCTTGTTCCTTCAACCACTCCAAATGAAGGTCCATAGCCTTCTCCTTGTACTCCTCGAAGTCATCCCATTTTGGATAAGTGTGTCCTACCACCTCACCATCTTGATAGAACTCCAACAGGGCCATTTCTCTGAAGTCAGATTCCTCTCCATATGTATCAAAGATGCTATTATAACTACTAATGTCTGTTCCTTTCATCTTAGCATTTTTGATCTTGGTTCTCGCTACATTATCCAATGCAAGAGCCTTAAAGTCCTTTTTGAACCTATCTTGAATCTGCTTCAAAGTAATCCATCTCCGATTCTCTGGTTTAACCTCTTCATCCTCTTCATCATTATCTTGTTCTGTAAGACGTTGTGATGCCCAATCTTCTCCTGACTCTCCTCAGTAGAGTACTTGGCTTTATTCATGTGCAAGTAGTTGTTAAACAAGGCTAGCCACCATTTAGCCTCATTACGTTCTCCATTGAAGGCATCAGATTTCCTTCCTTGTTCAGAAGTACTATTGGAGTTGTTAGGTGCTGCATCAGCCATAACTGAGTCGTCAGGTTCTGATGGATTGGGAGAAGGAGAAGGGGCTGGACGATGAGGGGCTACAGATGGTCCTTCAGTGGATGGAATTATAGGAGAGGAAGGGTCGTTTGGTTCTGATGGATCAGGAGAACTATTTACAGGGGACAAAGGTTTGGGACTTGTACTAGGTGGGGGTGCAGATGTAGAGGGTGGATTGGATATGGAGGAAGATTCTGGGTTTGGTTGAGTATTTGTAGGAGTGGATGTCCCCTGGTCTTGTTCAGTTTCAGAGTCAATTACTGGATGTGCTTTTTGAATTTCAAGTTCCTGGTTTTGTGTTATAACGTGGAGACCAGTTGAAACTACTTTGGAAGGGAGCCTTTGACTGTTGTATCTGTTTAAACACAGTTGACTGCTACAAGGTACCCAAGATTCATTACCACCTTCAAAGAAGTAAGCAGCATCTCAGATCGAGGGGGGGTGGAAAACATGTGGACAGTTTGCACAAGGAAGAGTTGGATCAGCAGATTCAGTCTGTTGAGGTGGCATAAACTGAGTTTACTTTGAAGTTAGAGATTGGGTTCAAGAATAATGGAGAAATGTGGGGTATGTGTGCTGTATTCTTGGAAAAACAAGGGTCCAGTGATCTTGACAACAGTCTCCTCAGTATCGAGGTCAAAGGTGACTCATAGGTACAAATAGATGGATAGAATAACATCACCTGGTATCAGTTTCCAAACCCAACACTTTGTACACACAAAGTTTTGATCGTAACTCCAAGGATTGGCCCTAATTCCTTGTCCATGACTGTACCAGTAACAGGTATGTGGTAGGTAGAGTGGAAGAGGAAGAGGAGGTTGGTAGTATTCAGGTGAATTATGGGGGAAAAGCAGTAGCCAGAGTGAACAAGATACATGGAAGGGAAAGACGATTGTTGCTACACCAGTTACTCAAAGTAGTATCTGCCAGCAATCGATGCAAAATCAAATTGCTTGAGATACAAGATGAAATGGGGATTCGAGATAGTGAGGTGGGTGTAGGAGAGTTCGTTCAAGTGTCAAGGTTGTCGATACACTCAAATAAACCACCCAAGTCACTCAAAAGACCAGGACAGATAATAGATTGAAGTAGAGATAAAAGAAGGCTAGCTAGCTGACTAGGCTCAACACTGTGTAGGAAGATGTACAGAGTGGAGATGAAGTGAACAAACTAGGGAATCTGTTACAAAGGATCACAAGTATATATGAGAAAGTCTAAGGGATGAGAAAGGGTTAATGGAAATAGAACAGTGGTGAGAACAATAAATCAAATATGGATAGATATAGGTACCAAATCATAGAGAAGTGATTGACAGTTATTATAAGGTTTGACAGAAATTATAGGGTTCGTTGAGTGTGAATCTGAGTATAAATTAATGAGGAAAAGCAATAGATAAATGATGAAGGAATTCCAGGTTTAATGACGAAGTAAAGGAAGAAGGAGGGCAAAGAACTGTAGCAGTTCATGACAGGCAATAGAAATTTGCAGGCATGGAAAAGTTTAAATTGAATTGCAAGGGTCACCTAAGTTATAAAATGGGATCTCAACTTAAGTTAACTCAGCCTAAAGACCTTGTAACATCAGAAACAATGTGAACATCAGTGAAGGTGTAAAAAAAGTCGGTCCTGGATGTAACATGCAGCAACATTGTTGTCAGGGTCTTTCAACAGTGTGCTGTGACCCTTAAGGGTCTAAGCTTTGAAGCTGATAGTGAAAATAACAGGAAATTTTGTGAGCATTGCCAATTTAGGAGACTATATAATGGACTTTGCATATAGAAATTGTATGAGTTGCATAAGGCAAGATAGAACTTGTGCAGCAGCAACTGCTGTGTGCCAGATTTGGCTATGACATCACTTCACTGGCCCACAGCAACTAAACAAATGGGCAAGATCAGTTCCTCTTAGGACAGAAGAAGACAACATCAAAGTCATATATCACATACAGACTTATGACGTTCTAAATGGAGGATGGTTTGTACGCACCTTTCATTGTGCAGTATTCAATGATGGGAACACTATACATATCAGGCTTGATACCTTCAACGAATTCACAGATGCCTCTAACAATCATGAATCAGCCTGGAAAATCAGAGAGTTGCCTGAATGTCCCTCTCTCATTCAATGTCTGCAGGTGCTGCTTCTAGAGCAGCTTAGCAATGGAGAACAAGAGCCAACCCTCCAACTCTACAAATTGCAGACATATCACCCACCCATCACATGCAAGTCCTACAGCACTGGAAGCAAATCCCTGTAAATACGCTGCCATACAGGGGTATTACAGCAGCCTTACTACAAGTCATTCAATAAGTAATACACCTTACATTACAGGAGTATTACAAACACATATATTTTTCAGAACAATCCTGTAAGACTGCTGTAAATCAGGGTGGATTACAGCAACATTTCAGTGTGACATAGTGTCACAGTAATACATTCTGTAATACTGCTGAGAAATACAGAGGTATTTCAGAGTGACACTGGAAGAAATTCCTGTAATTACCCTGCCATACAGGGGTATTACAGCAGCCTTATGACAAGTCCAGGAATTTCTTCCAGTGTCACTCTGAAATACCTTTGTATTTCTCAGCAGTATTACAGAATGTATTATTGTGACACTATGTCACACTGAAATGTTGCTGTAATCCACCCTGATTTACAGCAGTCTTACAGGATTGTTCTGAAAAATATATGTGTTTGTAATACTCCTGTAATGTAAGGTGTATTACTTATTGAATGACTTATTGTAAGGCTGCTGTAATACCCCTGTATGGCAGCAGATTTACAGGGATTTGCTTCCAGTGCAGCTGCTTCCATGTCTGCAGAGAACCCAATGCAAGACTCTGACCACGAGGATACTCCTGTGCCTGCTAAAAAGAGGAAGAGAAACTGAAATCACAAATGGCATGCAGGGAAAGCAGTTATGAGTCGTAATTAGATGTATGGGCATCTCTATAGAGATCCACCAGGGCTGGACATAGTTGGATGGAACTCAGATAGTCGGGCAGTCCTCAGCGATTCGTATTGGCCTCAGCTCTCTCACAGAGCATATTGGATCAAAATGACTCTAGCATTGTTGAAGGCACTTGAGTGAAATATTGTACAGTCATTGTCGAGAATCTTTGTCTCTCAAAAATACCATCATCTCATTACATCTTCATATCATATCATGCATTCTTGATAACAGACTACTCAGACACTGGAGGTGAGCTCATGGGAAGCCAACCTCTGGCTTCCTCACGGGAAGCCGACACAGAGCCGACCTTTCAACGCATCTGGTGATCAAACCTGTAGGGCCCAAGTACATAGGGTTAATCTACTCTGTGTACATAGATAGATCTAAAATCTAAGATTTGGCCGTTGCTAGGACCACTTAGTTTCCATGTGAGGAATACAAGGAAATCTTCAAAGAACTATATCTATATTACGAGGCCTCTTAAAGGCTAAGTTAACTTATGTCGACCTCAAAAATTTTACCACGACCTCAAACTCCCACCCCTTTTTGTTGCCACAGCCGGTCTTTGCCCTTCCCGACAACCAGAGTGTCCAGACTTGGTCTGGACCAGATCCAAGGACTGTTGACGTCAATAACCACGACATCATGCTAGCGTGTCAAATCAGTCTGCTTAACGCCCTTCTTCCCTCTCACTTTCCACTGATTCTCCCTCCCTTCTGCATAACCTGAGTTAGACTACATCAAAGGGCCTCGTAATTTGCCACGCGAAGCGATGGCCCTTTGCCCCAGTACATGTGTAGTCTGGAGTTTATGTTATAGGGCGCTGCGCCCACAAAAAGTGATTATGTAATCCTACCGGCATATCAATGGCATGCGTCTTTCAAGCTCGAATCCCTTCGCTTTTTCATGTATATGCTCAGAGAATTTGTACTATGTTGCCTGCAAAATTTGGTTAGGAATATTTGAGTATATGTACTTATTCCGAGCGCAAGAATTGCAGCAAACAAGCAGCAAAAGCTTCAGATGCAAGTGGCTGTACACTCACGGAATTGAAGCTTGCTCCGTATTACGAGTTCTAGCTCATCTTGTATCACATGTTACGAGGCCCTTTAGGCCGAGTTAACTTATGTCGACCCCTCAATTGAGTAGCAAAGGTTCTCACAGGTTCTAACTTTTACACGCCACCACAGCGCTCCGAAGTACCCGAACTGACGCTCGATACGTCATAGCTCATTTCTGCCTTGCCGCCCACCAACCACGACGAGCTTCAGGCGTATTTATTTTCCCTCAGCAGCCATCACAAGTCCAACTGCCACTCTCTGAACCACTATGGGCTCCTCCACCCAACGTTCAAGATGTCATTACAGAAGATATTAAGCTCTATCTAATTTCTTTTAGTCAATTTTACAGTATTACTTACTTATACAATGGGCCTCATAATTTGCCATGCGAAGCAGTGGCACCTTTCCCCAGTATATAGTTTCAGAAGCACTCAGTAATACTGTATTTGAAATAAAAATGAGAGAGTTACAATGAGAAGTGATCAAAATACTGGGGAAATCCCCCATGAGAATATTTGATGATTACCTCATAACTTTTCGCGGGCACAGTTCGGGGCTGCGCCAGAGCTTGTTGCATAAGCTAATGACACTCCCACAATTTTGGTTAGTCTTATGGTAATCTCGCAGTGCGGGCACCGCTGCAAAGTTATGAGATAATCACACAGGCTCCCACGCTCCTAGCCCGACTATTTCCAAGGGGAGGGCGGGCCGTGGTTCCGTAACATGGGGCCGGACGGTCAATCAGTCAAATGGTCCTTAAAAAAAAATTTGTAGCCACTTTTTTTTCGAGTGTCTTCTGAAGCATTCCAAGTCATTTTTCATGACAATCGTTGAAATTAAGGTCTCCCGCAGTGTATATGTAAGGATTCTTAGTGTTTGTATCCAATTTGGAAAGTTGTGATGGTTCTTAACATCCCACGTGCAAAATCCTTTCTGAATAACATTCATGTCAGACCCCCATCAGCAGGTTTGTTTCTATTTCTATAGAAAGATTTACTTTCCAGTAATATCGTGCTCCAGAGCTATCAATGTTATATTTTTTGAGCCAAACACACCCAAAACACACCTAGGTACCAATATGGTATACATTACCATATAGATACATAACTAGATTTTACAGGGAAGTCACATAAAAAAATGAACCTTACTTATATGATGCTGCTCCGAAGGATTTTGGTATGTATGCATTGATAATCATGGTGGTTCGAGCGATGGCGAGCCGAAGTTGCAGATAATGACACATCGTCATGCATGGGAATTACTAAATTTGGTATAATTACATAAGGAATGGTTGGTTGGTCAGCCAGCCAGACCTTAAAAAAAAATCAACCCTATGTCTTTAAGAAAAAGTCTGCCCCCCCTTGACTATTTCTCCTCTTACCGCCACTGCCAGCTACTTCCTGACCGCATTCTCACTAGAGCTGATTAGCAGCAGCCTTTGGATTTCTCCGAGCTGTCAAAATTTTTAGCCGCCACTTAGCTGAGGCTTAGTAAGGGAAAAACACTTACGCAAGCACTGTTGCGTCTAGAGCTCAACACCTCCCTTCATTCACCCTTCATTTAGTACTTCTACATACATACTCTACCTTCAGCTATTCACTAATACATGGCTCAGAATTTCGTACCTCCATATGGCTTTGCCTACAATCCCAATCCTTATACCTATCTTGTATGTTCCAAGGCTCTAGAATTGATGGGAGGAAAGCAACAATGGCTTGTAGCCTCTGTCGACAATGCTCACAGTCATTATTGTGGTCGTTGGGCATGAACAATGTACTGACAGGTGCCTCACGTTTTAGGGGCTGCCAAGCGGGTCGGCGTTCATTCAAACCAGAATTTAGTAGAGACTTGGCCCATCAGCATCTGGAAAACTCCGAAAACGCAAAAATGGGCACCGCTAATCAGCTCTACTGTGTGTTGGCTATTTTTACTTTCTATCCATCTTTACTAGTATATCTCTCAATGACGATGTCTTCAAAACCAACTTGGACCAATCCCGTCACCCTGGAAACATTCAACTCTGTTGTCTCTCTCTGTATCCCTCAATGACCCAAACTACACCTATCCTCAATGTTCTCAACAATGAACATGTACTTCTATTCACTGGAACTGGCTCTGGGAAATTGGCTCTTTTCACAGTACCACTTATAGTTCATCATGAACTATCACTCCATCGCGACAAATATCTGCCTCTCCCAGTACAGAGAAATTCTGTAGCTATTGTAATAACACCAATGAAAGGTCTAGCTAGCAGTATTGTAAGTCAAATTGAGGTTTTTCAGCAAAGGTGTTTCTAATTTTATGTTAAGATTCACAATCTTGAGAGCTTTGGTCTCCACAGTCTTTCATACTGCAGAGAAACAATCACAAAGTACTGAGTGGACAAGAAACTCAATCTCGTAAGTCTTGGGACTTGATCTGCGAATGGTGGGATATCATGCGTAAGGAAAACTTCAAAAACGATCTTGTTCTGTTTTGCGTTGATGAAGTACACCTCATCTGCAGATGGGGTCCCAAATCTCGGCCTGCTTTCGACAATATCGGTGCTCTCACTCATGGATTCCTTCCTGAATCTATTTCTATCATTACAGCTGACGAAATCTGTCAATCACTCGAACTGATAGGCAAGGGCTACCATCTCATTTGGCATTCTAACGAAAGAACCAACATGCACATCATACTTGACCCTCTCAAAAGCATTCCTAGATTGTTCCAAAGGGTTTTCATTTGATAAGAGTTGAATGGGACTTGAGAGGGGAGAGTTGGGGATAGGAAATGACGGAGAATTGACCAGCATATCTGGAGAGCCTGGATCAAAGTCCATGGCATCTGTACTGAGGTCCACTGGAACAGATTCCGTATGGGAAAACAGTGAGTCGAGAAGCAAATTCTGACTTGGTGTAACATTGCATTGAGTGCCAAGAGTCACATTTGTGTCTAGCCTAGCCAGAAAGGGCAATTCTGAAGGCATATGAATCCAGTATAGCATAGCGGTGACATCAGAAGGAGGAGTGGGGATAGAGGGGACATTTGCTTGAGTGAAGTATCTTCGGCAGGGTTTCTTGGCTTTCGGTGCTTCAATTTCCATGGTAGATGTATATAGAGGTAAATTAAAGACTTATGAGGGCAAACAGCATCAGAGTGAGGTCAGAATGAGGATCAGAACACACTGACAATGGCAGCAGTAAGGAAAGGGGTCGTGGGACTCTGTGTGATTATGTCATAACTTTACGGTACTGCCCGCACCTATTGATTTGCACCAGACTACATACATCACACAAAGTGTGTTAAGATGTATTGTAGGCTGGATACTCGAGACTAGATTTTGGTCAGTCATTAGACTGTAGAATTGCACCTCTCAATATGCTGTAGAGCTGGTAGATAGCATTGTAAATCTGTTATCTTCATCATATGAGAAAAATTGAAGAAAATTTTGCCATAGCATCAGGAAAAGGGTCAAAAAGCTGTAGCACTGGTGGCAGATACGTAAGTGCAACAGAGTGAATGTAGTACTAGGTAGCAAGCCCCTGCCAATATATATGACATTGTCCTATGTAGTCAAAGACAGGCTGATATTGTATCCATGGCCAATATAGTCAGCTCTGCAAATACTGTAGATGATGTAGCCAGTGAGGGTACCTATATTGTCTACATATGGCATTGTAGTCCTGGCCATGGCAATGTAGACTATGCCTCTCATAAGGCTCTGATCAAACTTTGCACATCATGGATGATAAATTGACAAAATAATTGTGATTGCCATACATATGTATACACAAGAATAAGAAAACAGGTTAAGTCAAGTCACTGTGTAATGCAGACAGGCCTGAAATGATGAAGGGAACGAAGTGTAGAGAGGGGAGGGAGGAAATCATGGATAAAAGTGTCATTTGTAACTGAGGAGAGAGAGGAGAGAGAGGAGAGTTCACAGAGCAAAAAAGGATCATGGTATTACACGAACATACCACCATCACCAGACCACCACCACCTTGTCGCAGTCCTCTTGTTGTCGTGTTATATACACGACAACGTATATGTATACTTGCTCTGTACAGCTGTTGACCATCAAAAGCAACCATCCTGGTCCATCCAGTACCCACCTGCCATCATGTCATCTGCATCATATCCCCATTCCACTCCCTACCCTCGCAAACCAAATTAATGTGGATTCCAAGATGCAGCTCAGTGGTTGCAGTTGCAGTTGCAGTTGCAGATGAAGTCGAGACTCAAAACCAGTCACTGGAAACTGTAGTGCAATCACATGTGCAGTTGAGTCATTTTCCATTCAAACTCTGTCAGAGCCGCTTGTATAAAATACTGTGCAGATAAATCAACCTTTGCTGGTTCTGCGCCCCCATCAACTTGTCATCTTTTCACTGATATGCCCTGCAAAGATCATTGGATTTGCCATGCGCTGCAGTGATACAGCTTTACAACTCTTTAAGGATTTACAGTCATCGCACGAACGTTCCAGACTGCAAGTCCAGCCAAGTTATTCATATGATGCATCAGGAAGAGGTCAGTACAAAGGACTGATCATTGGCATATGGAACGACAGCAAGAGAAGAGCTTGTAATGTGCATAATACATTTAACTAACTCACATCACAAAGACTTACGGGATCTGTCTTCTACTGTGATCTGACCGGCATAAGGATAGAGGCCATTGGTTGGCAGTGTCAAGGTCAAATTTGATTATTGAGGCCTAGCTGGAACCTGCAGAGACTGTCATTTCCACTACGACAACCTTCTGTGCCTTCACTGTCTGCCATTCCTCTTTTTGTTGGCTTCATAAGTATCTTGATCTGTTTACACTCAAAGAACTGATTTGACCCATGACATGCAGTGCAACGTTTGTACTCGAGCACTCAGGATTGATCACTGTGGTATGTAACAACGTCTAACTTCACCTTTTTGCAGCATGCTAATCACTTTGTTCTTTTGTTCTTTTAAACCTCTCCGCATCCTTCCTTGCCTCCATGTTCCATGTGCGTCTTTGCCTTTGCCACTGTATATGTATATTCACTACATATCTTGATGTATTTCATAGTTGTGATATTAATAGAGAGCTTGCGCAGAGCCACCTGCAGCCACGTGTGGCTTAGTAAGCATGCGCAGAGTAATTGGCTCGAAATCGTGTGGGCAAGTTGCAAAGCGTATATTGAGGTAGCTACAGTAAGTACATGCAAAACAAGCATAGGAAGTGATGGAGGGAGCATCCAGGAATAGGGATATGATGTACAAAAACTAGCATAACAGAGATTTGACATATATGAACTATGAGAGCTTGTGAGAGAAATAATGTGCTTCTCTGGACAGACAGATGAACTGGAAAGGATGCTGGGGTCAGACAGTATGTTTGATGAAAAAAAAGGATGATAGGTGAGGATATCTGGAGAGAAAGCGCAGAGTGGTGAGGGAGGATGCATAACAGCATCATTGCTTAGGGCCAGCTCAGAGATGCAGGGGACTGGACCATTCTAGGCATCCTAAATCAGTTTTAAGCCCAAAAAATACACAGAAAGCAGCATACACACCAGTGTATCCTGATGAAAGCTGCCAAATGTTCCTGCCATACTTCTGACATGTCCTACAGTACCATGGTGCACAGAGCTGCACAGTAAGTTTGTGGCCTTGATTGTGATGCCAACTGAGAATCAAAGAGGAAGGGAGGCAGTTGTTGGGCTGACGAGCGAGATATGGCTGCACTTGGGTTGCGCACACAATTTCGAGCCAACCGCTCTGCGCATGCTTACTAAGCCACATGTGGCTGCAGGTGGCTCTGCGCAAGCTCTCTAATGATAAGATGCTTTCTCATTTACAATTGGTTTGTTGGCAATTTGCTGGTGTATGTAAGTGGTCCTGATTTATTTGGAATGGAGGCAGTGGGAGAACTTTACTATGTACACTATATCATCTACATAGCACCACTTGCCGTAGAACTACATAATCAACAGCAGCTAAAATATAGGCTATGTAGTGCTCATAGAACAACATGGCTCAAGTTGAAGGGTACATAGTACTATATTTAGGGCCATCTGCTACAGGACTACTCCCAGTATGTAGTCTATGTTGAAGTATGTAGATTTTTCATTTTTCCTGATGAGAGAGGCTCATTTGTGCTGACTGGTTACACTTACATGTAGTTGTCAGATAAATGCCAGGTAGTGCCACTTGGCACTTTCAGCACTTAGACCTCAAGACTTCAGCCACACCTCGCTTCCAAAATTTCCAATGTACTAGCTATCAGTCTCCAAGCAATAATATTCAGATTTGTGGAAAGAGACCACGGGAAATATCTAGCTTACCTCAGCAAATCCTGGTGTGGCTGGGCACCTGGTTTTTCAAGCTAACAGTCAAGCTACTCAAGTCTCAGTGAGCTTGAGTTAGCTTGAGTGTTAGCTTGAGTGAGCTTCAGTGTGAGCTTGACTTCCATTTTGGGTATGGCTGTGCTTATCATACAACTTCACTACACTTCATTTCATAACAAGATTTGAACAAGATACTTGACTTTCATTGTGGCTGTGGTTATCCTAGCCTGTCCAACTTCACAAGATACTTACATTTAACTTCCATTTTGGGTGCAGCTGTGCTTATCCCAGCCTACCCAACTTTACACTTCATTTCATAACATTAAATGGCTCATTTGACTTCCATCTTATCCTAGTCTGCCCAACTCTTCACTACAATTCATTTCATAACAAGATACTTACCTTAAATGGCTTGCACTTGCATTTTGTGTGTGGCTGTGCTTATCCCAGCCTTCATTTTATAAAAAGATACTTGCATTAAATGGCATAAACAACACTTATCCTCTATTGAGTCCTTGAGTGAGCTTGAGTTGGCTTGAGTGTTAGCTTGAGTTAGCTTGAGTGAGCTTGAGTGAGCTTGAGTGTTAGCTTGAGTGAGCTTGAGTGAGCTTGAGTGTTAGCTTGAGTGAGCTTGAGTGAGCTTGAGTGTTAGCTTGAGTTAGCTTGAGTGTTAGCTTGAGTGAGCTTGAGTGTTAGCTTGAGTTAGCTTGAGTGTGAGTGGGCTTGAGTGTAGCTTTGCATTAACTTGAAGGAGTAGATATTGGGGACTCCCAGTGTAGGAGAAATAAGTAAGTCCCAGGAGGTCCCAAAAGGTGGCTAGGTGTCTGGGTGCTACCCACCCTTGAGCCAGAAGTGTCTAAACTGTGTGAGTGACACTACTCACACAAGGATCCAAACTTCAGGTGGATCAACCTACATGCCTACATGGCAACTAGACTAAAGAGAACAATGAGATAAAGACAGTTATGTGTTGCCAATGGCAACTGGCATGATGAATAAAAAAAATATGATGAAATGGCAAGGCTTGGCATGGTGCCAAATGGTGACAGTGAGTCTTGGTCTTGACACTGGGGAGTCCCAGGGAACATTTTGATAGAGTGTGTATAGGCCCCTGGTTACTAAGGCCTCCTAGGCAGGTTGATTAATGGGACCCATCCACTTTAACTAGGTACCTAGATATGGGTGCCTGAAGTGATAGCTTGACTGTGAGCTTGAGTGTTAGCTTGAGTGTTAGCTTGAGTGTTAGCTTGAGTGTTAGCTTGAAAAACTGGTGGCCCGGTGTGGCTTGTCCCTATGACAAATAACCAGACTACATACACATAACTATCTGTGTATCATCAGTCTGGTTCAACAAGACTAGGGCACGGTGCCCTATACATTCTGCAATCCAAATTGTAGACTCCATCAATCATTGCAAGACTGTCATGCATCATTCTGTTGATGTGTCCGATCCATCCCAATTCTCGTTCTTCCTCCCAGGCCATAAGGCCAATCAATTCTTTAAAGGCAACCTCATCATCATCCAATCCACCTCTCGTTCCACAAATCCTTCTCCACAAATCCTTTCCTACCTCGAATCTCGTGACCATAACTTTCCACTCTGCCCAGAGCTTTGGATTAAAGCCAATGGGAAAGTTCCTACCCGTGATTGGTTATCAAGAGATTGAAGAGTATCCTACCCAATGTCAATATAGCTATGGTCAAGTGGTGCAACTTCTATGGCAGAAGCAGGAGTCCCACCACATCTCATCCAAGCAGCCAGATGTTGGGCCTCTCATGCGTTTGAGATCTACATCCATAGAAACCCTGTCCTTCTTCACTCCCTTATTTTTGGTCGACCATTAAAGATTATTTCATTAAAGATTATTTTTCCCAATTGTCACTGTTTCAGGGCGTTGGATGACTCCCCCTTCTTCTCTCATTTACAATGCTCTAATTTTTTCTTTTCTAAATTTAAATTTAAATTCTTTTTCCTTATTCTTCTCTTTCTCCCTCCCTTCCCATTCCCTTCTCCTTAGCTCCATAGCCGCTCTCTTCATCCTAATGTTATTCTCTTTTCGGGCAGCCTCATTTTGAGGTTGCTGTGTATGCCAATTATTCTTATTTGCTCTAACCCACTAAGAGACTTGTGCTGAAGGTGCAGCAATTAGTCGTGGTTAAAGTTTGTTTAATGTAGTGTAATTGCGAGATCTTCTCAGAGTCTCGTCTGGCCTTATCCTTTGTTCCTGCCTTATCTTTGCCCCTCGTTCTCCTTATGAGTTCCCTCTCCCACGAGTTTCCATCTCTCTCTAATGAGCTTCCCCTCAATCCTGTATTGAGTGTCCCCTCTCTAAATAAGTTTCCACAGTTGCCTACATGTTTCATCCCCCTATTTCATATGGACAAGCATATTTATACTTTAATCCTTCTAGTTACTCCTCATTCAAATCTCTTGTTTGCTACTGCTCCCTCAAGATTCCTTTTTCGTTCACCCACCCATCCCACCCTCAGTATATATATTTTCTTTTCCCAGTGGTGGCAACTTTTCCTGATGAGGTTTTTATCCACGTTTTTCATGTCTCCCTACTGCAGCCCTTTGTAGTACTTCGGTTTTCATTGTCTTAGTGTTAGCTGTTCTCTTCATCCTGATGTCATTCTCTTTTTGGGCAGCCTCATTTTGAGGTCACTGCGTATGCCTATTATTCTTATTTGCTCTAACCCACTAAGAGACTTGCGCTGAAGGCACAGCAATTAGATGAACCTACAGTGTCATGAACCTCTCATTCCTTGTTCCAAAAACCCTTAGAAGGATTCTCAATCCTTCTTTATCTCCCCAATTGCTGCTACCCACTTTCCCCTAATGAGATTGACTTCTTCCAAGCTGGGTCATTTATCACTCCATAGTTGTCTGTGGATCCCCTTATATTGCGAGTGTATCATCATAGGACCTTAATTTATCTTACTGATATCTATTCAATTAATTACTCTGGAAACACGGACATTATTTGTAAAGTAGTATATATAGAGTAGGATACTCATCTAGTCTTATCATACAGAGCTTGCCTTATTTTACTTGTTCCCTAGTGTCATCGTCACCTCACCTAAACGCCTTCAGCTCAGTTCTGACATATGGTCAAAATACTGCAGTAGTTGAAATTTGAAAATTTCTGTACATTATTGTTGATGTTGTGTGCAAAAGCCAAGCCAGTCTTACTGAGATTATACTACCTCTGCCAGATGAGTATTTTACATTTTTATCACACCATTGAGGATGTGCAAGGATACTATCAGTCACCCACAACCTTTCACTTACACCTCTAAATCTTTTCCCCTCATTATTAGTTCACCTTCACAAACTTCTAGATACCCTTCCTTGTTCTCCTTCTCTTGCATACACCTGAGGAAAGTACAATTCACTAATAGTTGTCCTCAGCATGGCAGAATCTAAGGCTTTTTTGTATTTAAAGCTTCATATATTTTACAGGGACCTTTTTGTTATATTCATTGACCTACATGTATGTAGCATATATGCTGCAAAAACAGATGCAGACAGGGGCTTAATTGTCAAGTATGTGCAGCCACTGTTGAGCAGTTGGTTCTGTCAGAATACTGCTTAGATTATGATTTTTTTGCTTAGTCATGCCCTCACAAAACCACTCAAAAAGAGCCAGGTAAAGACTTTATATATGGGGGCAAGAGGTAATACGGCAGGTACAGAAAGCGGGGGATACAGAAGAAAGAAAAGGCAGGGTGGCAGTAGTCTTGTTGAACCAGACTGACGACACACAGATAGTCATGTGTATGTAGTCTGGTTATTTGTTATAGGGATGAGCCACACCAGGATTTGGCTGAGATAAGCTAGATATTTCCTGCAGTCTCTTTCCACAAATCTGAATATTATTGCTCTACTATTAGTGCTTTAAACTAGATAGATGATAGTAGGAGACTGATAGCTAGTACATTGGAAATTTTGGAAGCGAGGTGTGGCCGAAGTCTTGAGGTTTAGGTGCTGAAAGCACCAAGCAGCACTACCCGGCACTACCCGGCACTTATCCGGCAATTACATGTAAGCGTAACCGTCGGCACAAATGAGCCTCTCTATGGCAAAATTTTCTTCAATTTTTCTCATACGATGAAGATAACAGATTTACAATGCTATCTACCAGCTCTACAGCATATTGAGAGGTGCATTCTACAGTCTAATGACTGACCAAAATCGTGGGAGCATCATTAGGTTATGGAACAAGCTCTGGCGCGGCCCCGTTTCACAAAAGTAAACTAGACTAGGGTGACAGCGTTGAGCACGTTGAGCGGGTGGCAAAGCGGAGTTTAAATTTTCGCTTAGCTCATATTTTCAACACTTTCCCAGGGGTTGTCCAATTCTATATAGATATAGTTCTTTGAAAATTTCCTTGTATTCCTTGTCATGAATCGCTCCCTGCCTATTCACTTCCTTTCTATTCTTTTTCCTTTACTACCCATTTTCCACTCTATCTACCTTTAACTCCATAAACATCAACTATTTCCCATCATCGTCTATAGTTACCATCTTCCCAGATCTATGACTCACATACTTATCTCCTCCGCTTTCTATCTCCACGGACATTCCCACTGTCAATCATTCTTTGTGATCCAGTACCTTCATCTATCCATATTTGACTTACTATTCTCTCATCTTTGACATCTCCACATGGCACCGTTTTATTATTACCTATTTCTTCCCATCTGTTCACACATTACTTATATACCCACTATCCTTGTAACCTATTCCTTAGTTTGTTCACTTCGTCTCTGCTCCGTACTATTACTACGCAGTGTAGAGCCTAGTCTGCTTACTACTTCATCTCTCTCTCTCTCTCTATCAATCTATTTCCTTGTAACCGGTTTTCTTGTATTGTGTGACTTGGGTGGCTATTGAGTGTATCGACAACCTTGACACTTGAACGAACTCCCATACACCCACCTCACTAAATTGAGTCTTTCTCCTGACTACCTCGTCTATTATTCTTTCTCAAAAAAAACCATCTTCCACTCCTCCTAAACCAGTCACTCTGTCTACCCCATTTTCCCAAATTCGTTTCGAACCCTCCATAACCCCTTCCGACTACGAACGGGTTCCATTTCCCCTTCCTCTCGACATCTTACACACCGAATACTGGGTCTCCCACGGAAGAAACATACGAGCGAATCCTTGGAGTTTCGACCGTCACTTCATCTGCACAAGACGTTGGGTGTGGAAACTTATCTCAGGTGATGTAGTCCTCTTGACATTCTCATACATAACAGTGAAAGAGGACTTTGATACAGGAGAAACCGTGGTTCAGATTAGGGGACCTCTATTCTTTAGAGAACACGTCGACTACTCTCCATCATCATTCCCCGACTACGGACTGCCATCCTCCTTTATTCTAGGACCCAACTACCTAGCTTGAAGAAGAACTAGTATATGACAAGTCGACGATCCGCATCTGCAGACCCGAACCTCCACTGTGCCGACTGACCACACGTATTCCATCCCTTATCAATCCGAGACGCCGCCTACTTCATCGAAGACAGTAACGACCCCTGGGTTCCTTGCACCGTACAACCATGTTTAAATAGATACAACACTCAGCGACTTACTGCCGAGGAAATCCCAAGTGGGCTACACGTCGTAACCCAACTCCAAGAACTTGCAATCCGAAAAGCACATCCAAAAACTAGTCCCGAAATCGAACCAGAACAAGGAACCTCTACATCTCCTAAACCGCCTTCCGAATCTAACCCAGCACCAGAAACACCTTCCAATAATCCACCAGAACCAGACAACCCCACTTCACCCCCTTCTTCTCCCACCATTCTGTCTGCTGAAGGACCATCTGTAGCCCCTCGTCGTCCTCCTACACCCCCTTCCCCAAATCCGTCAGATCCAAACGACTCAATCATGGCTGATACACCTCCTATCGGGTCGAATGGTACTTCCGAACAAGGAAGAAAACCTGATGCCTTCAATGGGGAACACAGCGAGGCAAAACGATGGCTGGCCTTGTTTAACAACTATCTGCGCATGAATAAAAGCAAGTACCCTACTGAAGAAAGTCGGGTCTCGTTATTCCTATCGTTCTTCATGGGAGAAAAAGGAGGAGATTGGGCAACACAACGATTAACCGAACGAGATGAAGACGAAGAAGACGAAGAATTGGAGAAGATGCCAGAGAAACATAGATGGATGACTCTGAAACAGATACGTGATAGGTTCAAAAGGGACTTCAGAGCTCTTGCCTCGGACGACGTGGCGAGGACGAAGATCAAGTTTGCTAGAATGAAGGGGACGGATATTAGCAGCTACAACAGCATCTTCGATACATACAGAGAAGAATCTGACTTTGGAGAGACAGCGCTGTTGGAATTCTATCAGGATGGGTTACCACCTAAACTCCGAGAGGCGGTCGGAAGAACATATCCAAAATGGGATGACTTTGAGGAATACAAGGAAAGAGCTGTAGAGCTTCATTTAGAATGGTTGAAGGAACGGGAAAGACAAGGACGCTGGAAAACTCCTTCAACGTCGAGGAGTAACCCAGGTCCATCTCAGGGAAGAACGGTAGCAAGCGTCAATGCGCTTATGAATATGGGACCAGGTGCTAACTTGTCCTTCACTCCATTACCCAAGCTGACACCTGATGAAAGAGACCGACTCCGAAAACTAGGAGCATGCTTCGCATGTAGACAAACTGGACATATGAGCAATGAGTGTCCAACATTTCCAAAACCATCATCTCAAAATGCTTCCCGAACTTTCTCTCCTCGTGCTGTTCGAACAGCCGAAATCGCATCTCCACCACCAGTAACGGTAGCTCAGACATCTTCATCTCGAGACATGATCAAGGATATTTCTGACATGGTTAACAAGGTTAAAGGATTAGAAGGGGAAGAAAAGGAACAAGCGACCATCTATTTAAAGGACATTATGTCCAAATTGGATTTTTGAATCACTCCTCTGCTACGTTGTCAGTAGGAGTTGAACAGTACACCAGACAGTTAAAAAGCAATCGATATAGTGTGTTATACCCCTCCAGTGAGTGAATCTTTCCTTCAGAACTGAGAATGTTGGCAATCACTCGTAACCGGCAGGTACCATCAATCACGCTCAAAACTGAATTAATTGGCAAAGTTACTGGCAGAAAAATCGACGCAAACACCCTAAGAGACAGCGGTGCAGAAGGCATAATTATCAATAGCCGGTTTGCACAAGAAAATCAACTCACCCTCCTTCCTATCAAAAACCCGTTCCCAGTACGAAACGTTGATGGTTCCGAGAACACTATGGGATGGGTACGACAATATACCACGCAGAATCTACATATCTACTCCCAAGACAACAAAGCATATCACGAGGAAAAGGCCGAATTCTACGTAACAGACATCAGGGATCACAATATAATCCTCGGTACCGACTGGTTGGAAGAACATAACCCAGAAATAGATTGGTCATTCTCACGAATAGATATGATCAGATGCCTGGAAACGTGTATCATAGCAAACCCCCCCATTCTCCATTTAAAAACTAAAACAAAATCTTTGAAACCAGTGGTCGCCGACCCACGGACCCACCATAAAGATTACCAAGTCAGATGGTTGGAACCAATTGGACGATTCAAACCAGTTGCTCAATCAAAAATTGCAGGGCAATGCCGTCGGATTCCTATTCGATCCTTCCATCGAAGTTCGGAGGAAATGGCGATCTTTACTGAAGACAGTTGTGGGAGAAATACAATCCCAGAACAGTGGGAACGAGACGTGATGGAAGAACTGTTGGGGAATGAGGAAAGGGTAACAATGCTGAACGGGGAAACACCAGAGACACCAAACCTGAACATCCGCACAGGATTTAGGCACAAGAACTTGCAGAGGCAGCTCAGAACGCCCAAACTGACATACCTCTTAAAGATAAGATTCCTTCGCAATATCATCAATTTCTACGAGTTTTTGACAAACAAACCTCAGAATGACTACCAAGACGCGGCGAATGGGATCAGGCCATCGAACTAAAACCGGACTTTGAACCATGCCCCTGCAAAACGTATCCTTTATCTCCAAATGAACAGAAGGAACTCGACGAATTTATCAGAGAGAACCTAGAAAAGGGATACATAAGGCCGTCAAAATCTCCTATGGCAAGTCCCTTCTTCTTTGTAAAAAAGAAAGACGGAAAACTACGTCCAGTACAGGACTATCGTGCGTTAAACAGAGGGACTATCAAAAACGAATACCCCCTACTGCTCATATCAGAACTCGTAGACAAACTGAAGGGGGCACAGATATTTTCCAAAATCGACCTCAGATGGGGATATAACAATATACGCATAAAGGAAGGAGATGAATGGAAAGCGGCGTTTAAGACCAACCGTGGTCTTTTCAAACCAACGGTGATGTTCTTCGGTCTTCTGAATTCTCCAGCCACATTCCAAGCGATGATGAACACTCTTTTCAAGGACCTGATCGACTCCGGAAAAGTCGTGATTTACATGGACGACATTTTAATATTCACGGAATCACTAGAAGAACATCGATACATGGTAAACCAAGTACTCGCATGACTTCAGGAGAACGACTTGTACGCTAAACCGGAAAAATGCACTTTCGAAACCAATTCGGTAGAGTTCCTAGGCCTCATTGTTTCACACAATACACTAGCAATGGACCCAGTCAAAGTCGAAGGCGTAACCAAATGGCCGACCCCACGTAACGTTAAGGACATACGGAAATTTCTATCGTCGTTTCATATGTGATCTCTCAAAAATCGCATGACCACTGTTCGATCTGACAAAGAAGGATCAACCATGGAGATGGTCAGGTGAAACCGAAAGAGCCTTTCAGGCACTCAAAGATGCGTTCACGTCTTCTCCAGTCCTCCTTATGCCCGATCATTCTAAACTGTACCGAGTAGAAGTCGACGCGTCAGACTACGCTACAGGAGGCATCTTGCAACAACAAGGACTGGACGATAAATGGCACCCCATAGCTTATCTATCAAAAGCTTTATCTGAAACTGAATGAAACTACGACATTCCCGATAAAGAACTGTTGGCAATCATATGCAGACTGGAAGCCTGGCGACACTACCTCGAAGGTGGACCACATACTATCGAAATCTTAACCGATCACAACAACCTCAGATACTTCACTACCGCTCAGAAACTCAGCTGGCGACAGGCAAGAATGGCCTTGTTCCTGACTAGATTCAACTTCACACTTACTCACAAACCCGGAAGCCTTAATCGAAGTGATCCACTCTTGTGAAGACCAGACCATAAAGAGGGGGTCGAGAATGACAACAAAGATAGGGTCTTGCTTGATCCCAAGTTCTTCAGAATCTGAGCAACGAGGCCAGGAACAGTAATCGCAATCGGAGATACAGAGTTGAGAAGACGAATTAAAGATTGCCTAGACAAACTATTTTTAACAACGGACCGCGCGCATTGGCAAAAAACTTGCAGGAATGGAACTATGAAGATGGAATCATCCTATTCTGAGGAAAGATCTACGTCCCAAATGACCAACAGCTCAGACGGGATATTGTGAAAATGCATCATGACAGCCTTACCGCGGGACATCTGGGACAATTCAAGACGTATGAACTCGTTAGCAGAGAATTCTGGTGGCCTGGTATGTCAGTATTCGTTCGTGACTACGTTGAAGGATGCGCTACTTGTCAGTTAACCAAGGCAAATAATCACCTGGCACATGTACCATTAATCCCGAACGAAATACCAGAACGACCCTTCAGCACGATTACAACCGACTTCATCACGGATCTGCCAGAATGTGATGGTTTTAACGCAATTCATGTCACTGTCGATCGCACAACAAAGACGGTTGTCATTTCCCCATGCAGAAAGGATATCGACAGTGATGGGACAATAGACCTCCTATTCGATAACACTTGGCGACAATATGGCTTGTGGGACAAAATGGTATCCGACCGTGGGCCTCAATTCGCAAGCCAAGTAATGAAGGGGATATACGCTAAGCTAGGGATCACCTCAGCACTCAGTACAGCTTATCATCCACAAACAGATGGCGAGACAGAAAGGTTCAACCAAGAACTCGAGCAATACCTTCAGACCTTCTGTAACTACCGCCAAGATGATTGGGTTAAGTACCTACCTTATGCCGAGTTCTGTCACAATATGCGAGTCCATTCAGCAACTGGAAAATCACTGTTCGAATTACTCCATGGATATCTACCGCAACTCTTCCCTACAATCAATCCAACTTTGCATGTGCTGAAAGTCGAAGAACGCCTTCAGAATCTGGACATACTCTGGGAAGAACTAAAAGCAAGTCTATCGACAGCGGCGGAAACGATGAAGGAACAAAACAAGGACCATATGAACGAGAGAACAAAATTTAAAGTTGGAGACAAGGTGTTGCTAGAGTGAAAAAATCTGAAGACAACGAGGCCAAAAGCTAAGTTGGCAAATCGTCGTCATGGCCCATTCAAAATCACTGACGTTATTGGTGAAGTCAATTATCGGCTCAAGTTACCAAATACCTGGTGGATTCATCCGGTCTTCCATGCTTCACTTCTATCGCCGTACAAAGAAACCGAAGCTCACGGGGTAAACTACCCGGGGGAACCAGCTGAATTACTTCCCGAAGACAATGAATACGATGTGGAAGCAATCTTGGATTCAAAACCAACAAGGAACCGTCAGGGAGTACAATACCTTGTCAAATGGCTAGACTACGCTGACTCAGAAAATTCATGGGAACCGGCATCAGGACTGACGAAGCTAAAAGATATGATCGAAGCCTTCCACCAACAACATCCGAACGCTTATTGACCAACGAACCTCATACGACCAGGAACGACAGTGTGCTCATTGGGAGTCACCATAGGAGATATATGGCGGAGTACTCATGTGCTTCAAGCGAAAGCACGACTCAAAGGAGGAACATTGTCATGGATCGCTAGTGTTCTATGTCCTCCTTCCCACTCCACCTGGCAACCGAACTCAGAATTCCGTCACCATTCATCCATTGCATTTCCCCGTTAATAACGCCCTCCCTTAACGACACTGATAGACGGCGTTTACTGTCAAACTCGTCTCCGAGCGACAAGCTGGCCGCTCGCTCGACACCTACGTCACACTAGGCAACGACTATAAAAGATACCACACCAGAAAGGAGAACGACAGAACAACATCCATCACTACCAGTCAAACAACAGTCACTCACACTCTCAATACCGCAATGTCTACTGTGTCCTCTACCATCTCCACCACTCAGAACACAACTCTCACACGTCCAACTAACGGAGGGCGTTGTACGTATGGATGACGCTCAGGACGCCAATGTCGTCTCTCGAAACAACACCAAGGACCTCACAACGGATGCAGACGATGCACATGGGGGGGGGAAGATGGGCCAGGACAGTGTATATTGGGAACAGGACATAGAGCTACATGTGTAGCTCATTGGACATCCTTACGGGCAGAGCATAGAGGAAACCTTGGATGGGGATATGGCAGCATATGGGAGGCACACATCATCCTGCAAAATAGCGACGACGACAGATGGAGTGGGAGTGCACCAGGATGGGGTTCTGCGACCAACACCACTGAATGGGGTGACTTAACAGACTACTGGCCAGAACAGGGGGAACTAGACAGATGACTTCGCGAACAATGGGCGAAACAATGGTCAGCTAGCCAGACGAGCTCCGGTGAAAGCTCGTCTTAAAGAGGGGGTAATGTCATGAATCACTCCCCACCTATTCACTTCCTTTCTATTCTTTTTCCTTTACTACCCATTTTCCACTCTATCTACCTTTAACTCCATAAACATCAACTATTTCCCATCATCGTCTATAGTTACCATCTTCCCAGATCTATGACTCACATACTTATCTCCTCCACTTTCTATCTCCACGGACATTCCCACTGTCAATCATTCTTTGTGATCCAGTACCTTCATCTATCCATATTTGACTTACTATTCTCTCATCTTTGACATCTCCACATGGCACCGTTTTATTATTACCTATTTCTTCCCATCTGTTCACACATTACTTATATACCCACTATCCTTGTAACCTATTCCTTAGTTCGTTCACTTCGTCTCCGCTCCGTACTATTACTACACAGTGTAGAGCCTAGTCTGCTTACTACTTCATCTCTCTCTCTCTCTATCAATCTATTTCCTTGTAACCGGTTTTCTTGTATTGTGTGACTTGGGTGGCTATTGAGTGTATCGACAACCTTGACATTCCTCACATGAAAACTAAGTGGTCCTAGCAACAGCCAAATCTTAGATTTTAGGTCTATGTAAACAGAGTAGATTAACCCTATGTACTTGGGTCCTCTGTACTTGGGCCCTGCAGGTTTGATCACTGGACGAGTTGAAAGGTCGGCCCTGTGTCGGCTTCCCATGAGCTCGCCTCCAGTGTGACAGTTACATATAATTTCATTGTATTAGCATAGCTTAGATAATACATGACATCTTGGTTTTACTCTATGATGTTGTCCTGATGCCTTACTCTTCCTATCCAGCACCATGGTTGGATACCCATTTCACTGTCCCGATGCCAGTAGTATCTGGCCACCTGACCTGTGTCATCGGTCATCTGCCTTACCTCATGGACTACAAGATCTAGGCCTTCAAGAGTCCTCGTGACACCACATGGCTCCACAGTGAGTAGGGAAGTGTTCACCCAGGTGACACTGACCAGTGAAGGCAATTTTGCTGCTGGCATCGGTTGTGAGGTGTACGCCTTCAGTGAACCCAGCGAACTTGTCATGCGTCAACTTAATCATTCTGACCAACAAACGGTATATGTGACAGAGTCAAGTCTGGTAAATACATGTATTCCAAAAGATTGCATGATAGGTGACACCGTGATGGAGACTTCACTCATTTCAATCATCTCTTTGCATCCATCAAAATACCTACCCCTAATGCTTTACTTATACGCTCTACCCTCATCAACATCATGGTCCACCTCTGTGATTGCGCTCATTTCAATGGCAATAACAGGCTGAGTGCAGTTCTGAAACATTGAAATTGTCAATTACGTCTTGTATCTGTTGTACACCTCGTACTTACACTAGAAATCTGCATTGATCTTGACCTTGAACTTGACAAGTGAAAATCCGAGCCCGGATTCACAGTACCAGTGCCACTGAGGTCTGGAATAGCCATTCGAGGGGCTGAGTTGGAATTTGGATAGCTCAAGTTAATGACACCATTCTTGCTTTGCTCTCTTAATACCCCTCGTTGATTTAACCTGTGTGCAAAACCAAGAAAGAAAAAACATATTGGATATAAACTGAATACCATATTTTCACAAGAGGTGTGCCACTTACGATGCCAGGATTGAATTGGAGTACACTAGAATCAGATAAAGTAAAATGTCAGCTCTTTCATAAACAGGAATACAGAAGTGTGTTCTTACACCGGGGTAAAATCAGAAATAAGCCTAGCCAGATGGCTTGAGTTTTGTTGAGCATTGAAAGAACAAGAGTAAGTAGAATACTAGAATCCTTGCTCACCAGTATCAGGGGCCGCCGCAAACTTTACATTCCGTACAAATACATAGGTTATTTTTTGAATGATTTAGTCTCACATTTTGAGTAGAAGAGCCGCACACATACCACTATTACGGTAGTAATTGCAACAGTACTAAACAATACAGTGATTTTGGAATCAGGAAAACAGTTTCAAGTTCAGTCTCCAAGCTTTGCATACATACCTAGTGATTAAGGAAGTTTCTGAATCAAAAATTACTCTTAATGCACTGAAGCCCTAATATCACAGCCAAGCTTAAGACTTACCAACAGTCCAAAAAATAATCTTGTCTACTAGCTCTGTAGTCCTTCATACAGAAGATTGCGAGGATGTTTAGCTGTTTGTATTTCAGAAATGCTTCTGGACTCACCTTTTAATTGCATTTTGGCGCCTCTTGATGAGCGAATGTATCACACAAGTAGTGACTGATGTATCTAAAACAGCAACTATGAAAACATAATGCGTAAATGTGTAAGATTCCAAATAGTCATTAAGAATTGGGTATGTGACGTACCAGTTACCCACAGCTGCCCAGTTGATGTAGAGAGTCAATAAATCAACCAGAACATGTAGGATGAAATACACTACTTACCATGATAAGCAGCCATCTGTTCTTCCCAATGAACTGCTGCAAATTGGGTGTGAAACTGAGTTTAATGCCAGCAACAAAGGTTGCAATAAGTCGGAGTATAGCCAAGGCAACTATGACAGCTGTTATAACAAGTTTCTTATTGATTTTCCAAAGCTAGAAGTTAACAATTTAAATCAGCATTCACAATGAATAGAAAGAAAACAAAACAGAAGAGGATTTGCAAATCATACCCTATAGATCAAGATACTTTGCGCTGTACCCGCTCCAAGTGCGAGGAAAAAGACGCTGAGAATCAAGGGCAATGGGATGATCTCGAGGAATTTTGGATTTCCAAAATTTGCGACTGTGAGCTGGTAGATTGTACATGAAATGCAGACCTGGTGAGCTAGTTCATTTAACCTGTACGATTGAAAGTAAGCAGTACAAATTTGATGAATCTATACATAAACCTCACCAGATGAACATAATCTGTATATTTTTCAGATTTTGTTTAGCTGGTACAAAGATCAGATTTTGAGTCTTACTGCTGCATTCAGAAGTTTATGCTCCCCAGAAAACTGCTTGAAGTACCAATAGGTCTGGTGTGAATGAATTAGGCTTAGTCACAGGCAAGGAACAGAATCACGCTGTAATAAATTCTTTTCTCACCTGAACAGTAGCCACACCATAGAGAAGTGTACTGATGGTGAAGCATACAACCAAGGGACCGAGTGTCAGGTCGAGGGAAGACATGGGTACAACTGCAGACTGACTCTTCACCGGATCTCTTAAATATCCAATCCTCTGTATTGAACCTAAAAATAGGACCTTTGAACAGTATCCCTATTGAGAGCTCCGAAGACTGGCAAATGCGCAGAAGAGTTGTGGATGAGTGCGATCTGCTGACCGCCTTAAGTTTGCCCTGATCTCAGATATCATCGGATCTATGGATCCATCAGTTACTACAGTAGTACTTGATTGATACTTACAGCCTCATTCATCCATCTTTTACTGATATCCCACCTTGATTGATTCGTACTTTACATAATCGTACCGTCCCAGATTAGATTGAGCTTCGGAACTAACCCAAAACTAACCGCCTAAAACCCATTTATGTATCAGAGAATCGAATCAGTAGGACATCAGCATTCGATGGCCACAGCTTGTAAGCGCCGATTCTATTTCTGCATGAGGAGGAGGAGTGTATTACCCGGGCTAGGACCATGAACTGGTACGCCGGGGGTCCGGGAAAAGATGGACTTGGGATGGACGACTCGGATGGACCAGACGGCGTAAAAGACTCTCCAGAAGGTTCTATTCTGATCAGCCCTAATCAATGGTGCCAGGATTAACTCATCGTTTCTTTTCCCGCAGATGATGCGTACGGCGAGGGTACAAGCAAGGTACAAGGGAATTCGAAGGCAAGGATGCAATAGGACCATCTCTGTCCAACTATCTGCATTTCTTTGAATAGAACCTCAAAAATTCTGACATCACCTTGAATAGATACCTTCAGACGCCATAATATTACTTCGCAATTACTTAGGCTCCGTGTCCTCCAAATCAGCTCTGAAACATCACAAAGATGGACAGATGGAAGCAAAGTAAGGTGGTATTTTTGTTGGATGCATGATGTATTGGGATTATGATACTTGTCGAACCCTGTGCGTCCCTGTCATCAAGTGTTCAGAGGTACAGATGGTATGTTCTCCGAGATGAACAGTCAATGGAGCAAGAAGCCACGGATAGTCATATATAACTGGAACAAACATCTTTTTCATCAGAAGAGGCACCGCCTTGTATCTATTCATGATTAGTGAAAGTACGGGTACGGGTCCAGATTTGGAAACCCGTGCCGACCCGTACCCGTACAGGCAGAGCCGCCGTACCCAACAACGAATTTTTTTAACTAGTAGAGTACATGAAAATAGTATTTTTTTGGTACCTAAAGACACAATTTCCAACCACAAATGCTAATGATACTTGTATTTTGCATTTTTTCTGGCCACAAGGAGTCTTGCCCTTTGCGCTATCCTAATACGGTAAGTGATGAAGATGTGGGCCACCACTACGTGTGACAATGATGGGGCCCAAAAGAAAAGGGAGTGAGTGGCAAGAAGCGCTAAATGAGCGCTGTCAACTGTTCGGTACGACGGTACTAGCTTCTATCATGAAAATGAGAAAGAAAATCTTGAGAAAATTGTATATCTAAATTGAATAGCTATACACGGGAGCCTCTTATTATAAGGATAAGTTCGTAAAGGGCCTCGTAACGTTGTTACCTTGAGAAATGGCGAGCAGGTGTGAACATTGCAGAACAAGTGCGTTGCAGACCACGCGTTTTTGTGGCAAAAGCCGGTGACCGATTACGGTGATCAAATGGCACCGAAAACCGGTAGACCTATCGAGCACAGCCACACGCTAGAGCGTCAGATTAAGTATAAGAACGAGACCCTAAATTGGGCCTCGTAACACCTCGCTTTCCAGAACTGTGGTTGAACGCTTGAACAATTTCACGGATGATCATTATTCTTGCGAGGTAACGGCCTCCATATCAATTATAAGAGAAGACACTTTCCACCAGAAAGGATTTGGATCCGGAATTACAGGCCCGGCCCCTTACAACTTGTACGCGGCGTGACATAGCGTAATTTCAGCGCCACGGCGGACCTTGAATTAGAGGCTTCGTCTTCAAAGCTCCTTACCTTCAATAGGTTTCCTCCGTCTCCCCAAAACCTTCTCCTCCTCCCGTCCTGACAAGTCCTGGTCCCGCTTCAGGCCTCCACACGCCCAGCACTGAGTTGATTTTCCTGGAAGGGGTTCATACCGAGTAATATAAACCCCTTATCAGCAGCAGCCACATTGTAGCGGATCGGAGTTATCCAGCTATGGTTCCCGTACTGTCCGCCCGGGCCTAGTCTGTAATGTTGCCTCTTAAAGTGGGACAGGTAGTCCAACTGGTTCGTCGTGTGGGATTCCGACATGCTCCATTTTAGGCAGGAACGTTACACAGATAGTGGTCATTCTATGGTTATCTTCAAGGACTGTTCAGCACCTTCACCTCTGCCGTGACCACCGCGCATAAAATAGCATTTATGCGAGCACATGTTGTTATGGTGGATCTTTGGTGGATCATCCTGTCAGGAACTTGAGGATGTGTAGGGTCGTGGCGGGTTATACAGATTGGCCTTGAGAATACTAGGGGGTTGAGGGTTGTCGCGTGCTTCTGTTCTTCACTGTATCGCAGTTTTGTAGAGCCGACATGATATTCAGGCTCCAACATTGTGACATTATGTGACATGACAGTACAACTTGTAATCTTGTAACTGTAATTTCAGTTTCCCGACCGGTCTCCTTTCCAGGAAGTTCCCGTCTTCATATCTGCTGACAGGACAGGAATAGAAAGTTTTATCATTCTCCCCATCACGGTCAGATATTGAACTTGTTTTTGCCACCATCACTGTCATACCCACATCATGGACTATTTCTTAGTCTCTCCTCCTTGGTTGGGTCTGTTTGAACTGTGACCCCCGCGTCGCCGCCGCGGCGTTATTACACAAGAATGTGCACGTGCATACCGCATGACGCATTGAAACTCGCGTTGGTTTGGGTCGATTGGGACTGATTGGGACAAATTAAGGTACTTATAGAGGTATAAGGAATCTGAGAGGCATATCTGAGGCTTTTCGGTAGCTCAAGGACTTTGAGATACTGCTGCGAGCCATGTGCTCTGAGCTAGAGTCACACTTGTCACACTTATGTGACTACTTGGTAACCACAATTCCTGAGAGAGCTTTCTTCCTTGTTTCAACCAGTCTTACATCCCAATTTTTATGGGAACTCAATAATGGTGTATATTATGCTCGTTCACTAATATTTGCAGTCCTTTGTAGTAGTGTTCGCTTTGCCAGCAGCGTGCCGATACATTCTTATGTAATAACGCTGCGGCGGTGCAAGAAGGGCGCGTATACTCTCAGACTAACTATTTCTGCATGATCCACTGGAAGAAGAATATAGAAGGCTCACAAAACTAATCTTAAGTGATGCACAATTTGGGATAGCACAATCCTAGCTTTGAGAGATCCTTCGTACAGATGGTGCTTGATTTAATGTGGCAGAGATACTAGCATTTCAACCGTAGATGGAAGGGTCAAACCAATCTGATCATAGAAACCAAGCAATAGAATAATCTCCAAAAAAAAAAAGTATCAAGCACGCGTGATCAATGAAGGATCTGGAGTTGGAAGATTTCACTTCAACGAAGGCAGTAGCCACATATAAATACTATACCGCCTTCGGAAATGCTTGACAATATAGTTGGAGTACTGTTCACAAGATGGAGTTCTACTTTTCTGTATATAAAATCCCCCATCGTGTCGGAAGTCCATTCCAGTGCTCATACAATGTCTCCGCTCCTGTGTCCCATCAGACATTGCTGTTCTGTAGATATATCCTTTTCATTGCGATGGAGGCTATAACTCGCCCATCTTTATTTTCCATAGCAATGGTCCACAGGTCCGTCCATCTTACATCCTTTGGACGTTATCATTCAATTTTGCATACAGCTCTTGGGCTATCTCTTTGGCTACGGCCTGCTTGGCCTTGTGGTGATTCAGTTCTGTAAGACATCTTCCTATACTCGAGATGCAGGCTCTGAAAACTATACAGTCTTTTACTATACCTACTTTCCAAAAGATCTGAAATGGATCAGATTTCTGGGTGAGTATAAGCCTATCTAGTATACAAGGCTTGGAGCTGACTTTAGCTTGACAATGATAGGCATCTTTAGTACAGACCTGCTATCTATAGCTTTTGGCACACATGCAGCATGGGTTAGCTTTGTTTCAGGATGGGGGGATCCCGAAACAATTGCAAATCATACCTGGTCTACTTCGATTCTCGCTCCGCAGTGTGGCTTCAGGAAAATTTCCTGAACTGGGCAGATTGTCTCGTTATTGACTTATTCTTCCAGCAGCATGCTGCGTCCAGCTATTCTTCTGTTGGAGGATTTATGTGTTCGGAAAGACCATTATTTTGTCTATGATGATTAGAGCAGTAAGCCTTCAAGTCCAGTCATCGTAATTTGACATGTTTCATTCCCTTTTCAGCTTTCCTTCCTCCAGTTTGCAATGGCATCCTATACTGACGTAGAGGTAAGTAAGATATTGATGTTTACACTCAGCCTCTTACCCAACTTCTTGTTCAATCCAGGGTCAGTTGATTGGAGTGTTTGCTGAGCTCCCCAGGATAACATCAGAAATCACAGTAAGGCAAATCTCTTCTGCGCAAGTATATGCCACTCCTGATCAGAGATATACATAGGTATGGCTTGCTGGTAGTGCTCTCTCTGTGATGAAGGTGGTGTGGGCCAGCGGCAGAGCCGTGGCAAATACGAGGCCGCAGTTAGGCTTTATGGTACACAAGATGTAACAATGAGAGAACAGAAAAATGACCGGCGGAAGCCAAGTATAATATTTTCATAAGAAAGATTGAGAAACGTCGCATTCAAGCATCATCTGAAGCGAGTTGCGTTATGCACATCGAGAGATGTGCACTGACAGAGACTGACTAGACAGAAACATAGTCGGATAGAAACTAGAGGTGTAATGAAACAGGAAAACCCACGCTGCGTTTGCCAACAGTGCTCAATCTGACTGCCAGAGCAATAAGATTGCAGATGAGGTAGTCATAGCCCAGTTTACACAGAGCCAAACCAAGAGCAATGCAGCAAAGAAAATGCGTGCAAGAGAGCTTCATGGTGGTATGAGAGAGGGAGGAACGTGATATGGACGTATGACCCTATCAAGTTGCAACCTTATAGGAGACGGAAAATTGCCGGAAGAAAGAAGCGGCAGCAAATTGACGGCAATGGGACGTATTTTACATAGCCACTGCGGAAACGCAGTGTATAAAACTCGTCCTCATTTCATTCGGCCTCGTAATGTCTTAATCACTGTTTGCATTGATTGGATTTGTGAGTAACAGATATTTTCTCTTGTCTCGTAATCGAACGGCATGTCAGACCACCATACGAGCTCTTCTCGCAATGTGCATTCACTGAATCCATGACTAACCTCTATGGTTCACTTCTTGGGGCTTTGCATATTTTTGGTATGGCTGATAAGTTATAACAATCCGCTTACAAACTCAGCTCCTACTTCCTCTGTCTTTATAGCAGCTGGAATGATCGCCAGGCTAGGCATGCCCACAATACGTACTTTCCACAAGACTGACTCCATCAGTAAAATAACAACTTTTTGGCAGGTATAGAGTTATAGAAACCATAGCTAAGTAAAATATCTATACTTTCTATACACAATTTCTGAAGTGGACAAAGTATAGAGGTATAGGAGTATGTACCCCCTAGCATGCATAGTACACCACAAATTTACTGCTACACTTCGGATTGTACAATGCCATACTATCTAGTATCATCACTACAATTTCAATCAAGTATACATGAAGAAAGAACTTGAGAAAGAGGGTAGTACTTCTAATAGTAGTAACATTAACGGATGAGGCAAGGCTTATAGAGAAAGATAGTGTACGAGTAAGAGGGTAATGTAGTATTGTTGGTACTACATATACATACAGCTATGTACAAAAGCAACTTTTGGAAAGAGAGCGTGCGGTGTTGAGAAAGGAGGAAAGGCAAGTGCGGACATGTCAAAATGTCGAAGTCAAATTGGAGCGGAGTTTGAAAAAAAAATTTATTCAAAAATGGTTCGACTTCTTTCTGCCACGTCGTCATCTTTCCTTCTTCATGGTCCCTTCGCCCTCGACTTTCTCATCTTGCTCGGTCTTCTCCCTTGTGACTACTGCTTGCACAAGCCTGTAAATGAAGTCTCTGTATGTCGAGTGTGTCCTAGGTCTGTCCCTTGCTGCAGACATGAAGAGAAAGCACTGGAGGATGTGAGATTAGTGTGTCTTGGGTACGTGCGTCACTTCACTACTGGTGCTTATAATCCTTGAGCTTGAGCTCTTATTTCTACAGTGTCCCGCATTTGATTGTTTACTGCCAGAGCTTCTGGTATGTATTTGTTTGATTGCATTCACTTCCTTTTCACTGACTCCGAGCACAGGTGTCCTTTGTCGCAGGTCCTGGTATTACCAACTTATTCAAACTGCTTGATAGTGAGTAGTTAGTTGTTTGGCGAGTCTGATGTAGGATATGGCAACTTTTATGGTGCGTTCAAGTGCTACTACAATATGTTTTATTTGTCCTGACTTTTTATGTTGTGTAGTCCTGGGTGCGGCTAATGTGAAGCTATTAGTGGAGAGTAGGAAAGTTCTGAAGAGAAGGTGGGTCGTGCTCATGGACTGGACATTTGCGGTGGTCTCTAATCCACCATGGATTAGAGAGTATGTATGAGAGTAGAGTACCTATGTATGTACATAGTTACTCTTTCAATGATATGATGTTTTCTATCTTTTCTCATTGTCAACGAAGGAAAATAACAGTAGTAACCATTCTTGCTATTTACATCGGACAAAGAGTAGATGTATAGATGTATAGGTGCTGTGGACCGTGGATGCAAATTGAGCTATACATTGGTATAGCGAACATGCATGCCCCCCCTTTTCTATACACCCTCAAGGGTTATAGAAAGTATAGAGCTAGGTCCTCTATACGCTGCTATACGAGTCTATACGGCTCTATAAACTGGTTAGTCCACTGATGTCTAAACCATGACATGAATTCTTACATATCCCTTGTTTCATGCGAATCCCATTGTTGACCTTGTTGTAAGCTGTGTCCAAGCTGTGTTCAACACAGAGTCGCCATCTGTATTTTTTTCGTGCTAGCGTTAGGACCATGAGCAGTCCGGATCTATAGTATCATTGTTGCCAAGGATCTTTTCGGATGTCCCTTTTACTTTTCTAATTGTTGTGAAGGCTTTTTTCAAACCTCAGATGACCTCTCGATCTTTCCCGTTGTTCAGATCGCAGACCAGTCATGCACAATACTTGTATATCTGGAGTAGTGTAACCTGATAAAGTGGTCTTGGGTCTCATTCTCGCTGAGTAACCGGCGTATGGGTAGCGGGTTTTGCCGCCCAACAGGGGCCGGCGCTTCACCGGCTATTTTTAATCCGCCCGGCGCCACCCCTTAAGCTTGATAATGGCGTCATCACTGAGCCGCACGGCGCACAAGCTAAGGGGGTCTAAGCGAGGCCAGGCCGACAAGCCGAATTTCAATCAGCTGAGTCAGCTACTGGGAGATTGGGTCGGACACCCGAAGTCAACGCAACACCTCTTCGACGTGCGTTTTGCTATCGGATACAACGATTATGATATCATGGTATCTAGAGATCAAGTACGAAAAATTTCAGCCAAATTTACATCTACATAGCTATGGTTCAGTACTGGTATGTAACAATTTCTAATATCACCAAGTATTCGTCGTTGATTTCCCAAAGGGGGTGTGCAGTTATGCTTAGAGCTGCTAAGTTCACGGTGAGGCACCGGAAGGAGGAGAGTAAAGGGTGTTTCGTTTGCTGCTGGCCTTCTTCGACGCGGAGGGACTTGGGGTCACGAATGCGCACAAAGGCGGACGCAACCTGGTCATCCGTCATTCTAATCACACAAGTCTCACCGTCAATTTCCAATACAAATAACGGTTTCCTTCCTATCAACGTCGTTGCAAAAGTTTGATGTAGGTGCTTGCACCTTCGGAGGCCTCCGCAAATAGCAAGCGGAGCCTCTTTCGATACCCCTCTCTTACATCCGTACATCGTTTCATTTATTTCTTTTGTGTTTACGATTTATTTGTTTCAACACCTTTCCAAGGATCGGATGCGGCGGGTGCTGTGGTTTGCAGCGGATGCCCGTCGTAGACCAGTATGATCCGTCACATATCTTTCTTAATCCGTTCCAGATTCTCCAGTTTGACCTTTTCCCGGACATTGCACGCACTTTTCTTCTACCCACCCAACCCACCCTCTATGATGACATTTAAACTACTACTGCATACACTTGTATTTACGAGCCCTACCGCTCATTCACAATTTCTATGTTTTGATGGGGGCAGTTGCCCCCAGTTTGGCCTATTACTTAATGTGTGAAGCTTGCGAGTAAGGTGGAGGTATCACAGTCCGATCAGTAGATGTCACAGCCACGAAGACGGCTAGCCCAACCGTGACATACCCCACTTGTCAATGAATACGGTGGCCGGTAAACATGAGAGAAATTGAACGATTCCAACGCCTCCAGATGCCAGCAGCGTGGCCGTCTCGTCGGTTAGTCCAAGGCTCCTAATCAAAGTAGGACCGTAATATAACAAAGCATTGATGAGTGGAACCTTTCCCTTCAAATGTCAAAGCTGTGACATCATCCTAGTAGGTGAAGGAAATTGGGCCATCGGGAATCGAGCGTTTCGAGGTCTTCCTTCGTATGAAGCTGATCACCTTGTTCTAAGATTGCTCTTGCGCCTCACGAAATTCGCTTCTGGGGTCCTGAAGGTCGTTGGCAGTCTGTCTTGGCGTGGAGGATACGCAAGCAAAGGTCGCCAGCAGCTAGTTCAACGAGTCAACTAAAAATGACAGTTTTAAGCAACGTCAATTTTTGGTGAATTAGACTCTAGAGAATGCATAGGATCTGGTAGAGCTTTTATAGATTTTCTGTACATGAAATAGAGAGAGAGAGGGGTAGATAGGAAGTATAGGATCAATGGAGAGTAAAGATTATCTTAAAAGTGGAGATGATAGGACAGGTGAGGAGTGTAAGACTCATAGATGCTGAGTATCAAGCAGTCAAGTATCCGGTTGAGCGGTTAAATAAGTAAAAGTGAGTAAGTAATGAAAGTTTTACGATTGGTATAGGGGCTGGTACAAGCAATGCCCGGTGGCAGTGCAGTCTCGTTACAACGGGACAAGGGCCACTAACTTGATGAGAAATGAAGACTTGAAAATAACGGAAATGCTATCGTTCTTTCCACTGGGCCTTCCTTCCTGCAAACCGTCTCCGAGGCTTCAGATTAATACTCCCTCGCCTACATTCAGCCCTTTCATCCTTACCCACAATCCGCCCTATATATACAACGTTCAGAGCATCAACTTCACATTCCGGTGGACAGGGGAATGAAGTACTTGACTTACCCTCACACACATCGTCAAATGCATCGAAAACATAATCTTATCTCTTCCTTTTGTCGTACCTGCCATATCTTTCAACCCTTGTTCTTGTGCCTGTGCCCACTCCTTTGGTGGCTTGATGTTATCTGAAGGAGAAGGGGTAGCGTATTGGACGTTTTCTGCGAATCTGCATGACGGGTCTTAGGGTAAAATTAGCGCATACAAAATGCATATACACGTACTCGATCTCCGTAAAACTCTGCAAAAACTTGATCAAAAAGAACGAAGCCTCATTATACGCAAATTGTTGTCCCAAACAAATCCTTGGCCCAGCGTTGAACGGGAGGAAGATATATGGGTTTGGAGTGAGGTATTTGTGGACTCGGAAGTCGAGGAATCGCTTGGGGTCGAATTCGAGAGCTGCCAGTATATGATTGAGGATGCGATTGAGCAATTGAGGGTTCATTAGGAACCAATACAGACAATTGACAATTGTAAACAAGTGTGGAATAGAGGATTGAGCTCAGATATACGGGATACGTACCGTCAGGTCCCCACAAGTCCCGTCTTCTATGCATGAGGAAAATACTGTACAGACATTTCGTTCCTTCGGGTATGTAGACAGGAGGTCCGGTTTTCGATGGCAGGACCATGGAGGTGGTGCATGATCTAACAGGCTTCGTGTTAGTGGGCCTCGTCATGGACGTAGACACTGATCGATACATACCGAGCATTGAAGGGTCTAAAGACAATAGCGAAATGATTCAGCCTTCAATGTCAAGATAACAGTTGTACAACTCACACAGGAGGATACAAACGAAGAGTTTCTGCAAAGTAAGGTACGCATGAGCTCGGATAACACAAATGAAAATCAGAGAAACCCTACTTACCGTTCAAGAAAGCCCTCAAATACTTCATCTCCCTGATGTGCTCATACGTCGGCCTACCGCGCGTTCCGACCTTTTCATTGATCTCCTCTCGGAGCATCTTCTCAATATCTGGGCGTTGAGATAGGGCGTATATGGCAAATGTCAAGAGCGAGGCGGTCTGTAAAGATCACAGATGGTCCATTAGCGTGAGGCGAATTTGCAATGGAAGGTAGGAAGTATACATACCGTATCCCTTGACGCGACAAGGATATTCACTAATTCGTCTTTCAAAATCTGTCTATCTGATATTCCATCCCCAACGTTTAAACGTCAGCACTTTCCCTTGAAATGACCTCAAACCGCTTCTCACTCACCTTCTGTATACCTAATCAAATGATCCAAAAACGTCTCGGTCTCTTCCTCCTTCCCCTTCCCCGTTCCCTTTCCCTCCTTCAAGTTGTCCTTGAAGTCATTTTTCCTCCCAGCCCCCACATCCAAAATCGGATTAACAAAATTGTCTAAAGCTCCTTTCATCCGCTCAACCTTGTCCCCCAACATCTCCCACAGTCTCCAATGCATGCCATATCGAGTTCGTCCCATAGTGAGTTCTTGAGCGGCTAAGAAAGAGGTGGAAAATACGTTGGATGGATGAGTGCTGTTGAACCCTTTGACGTTCCTTCTAAGCTTGGTCCCATCCGCAACTTGAACTCCAGCAGAACATGAAGGTGAATTGGCCGGTGGATAAGGAAGTCCGGCGCCCAGAGAATTTACGTCTTTCCCAAAGAGGAATTCCGTTGCAGAGTCTAGGGTGAACCGAGATACAGCGTCCTATCCTCGAGTCAGAGAAATGACCATGTTTTTGAGTCTACTAAACACGCACCTGGAACTCAATTGGGTGTCCCTCCTCAATTCTTCCTTTCATGAGTTTGATAACCTCGTCAGCATGCCGATCAAAAACATCAAAATCGCTGATACGCTCTTTGCTGAAGAAAGGTCTTGTCATATTGCGATGAAATCTGTGAACATATGAGCGTCAGCAAATACGAATAGATATATGCAGTCCGATTAGGTCTTTCTGAGACGAGAAAGACAGCAGGCATTTTGCCAAACAAAAATCCCTCACTGTGCGCGTAATAAAACGCGAGGTGGGAGGATTCTGCTAGCAGTTTGAAAAGGACAGCAATGGTAAGAGAAGACTTACTTCCACATCTCTCCATCGGAATTGAAGACACCGGATCCAAGCAAAGAGGCAAACTGTCCAAAAAGAATCGGTCCTTTCACGAAGGACTCGAACTGAGTCGCTAGAATCGTCTAATGCCCCTAGATAAGAACACATTTAAAGGTTATGAGATACGAGAATAATATGCGTACCTTGATATGGTCTGGTTCGAAAGTCATGATCTAACGAGTCAAAGTCAGCGGTTAAGTAGCAGGTACCTGTTAACGTGGAAACCGCTTGCTTACCCGATCTTCACCAAAAATGCTGATACCAAAGTAGTTACCGTATGTCTTAGACCATTCATGATACACGTCGCCTGCAAGAATAGAAGGAGTTAGCATAGCCTGAGAACGCAGGTCATCCCCAAGGTCATCCGGGAAGAGGAGTGGCCAATGGCCATGTATCGTCGGAAGACTAACCCGGATATCCTTTCGTAACACTCTCCACAATCTTCTTGATAATTACAAAGCTTCCCAGCTCGACTTGAGGAGGCAGGGTGGCACCACGCTTGAATGCTTCCCTGCGGTTCTTCATGCTTGTGTACCAATTCGATGCGACAATGTACACAGGATGAGTGAAAAGGACTGCAGCGAAAGTCAACCATGTCGAGCAATCAGACGCCTTGAGAGTATAGTAGACAAAGAATGGAGGAATGAGCAGCTTTGGAAGGATGGTACGAACGAGGTATAGGAGACCTATTGGAGCCATGGTAGAGGTTAGAGGAAGAGTCCCAAAGCAGTTACTAGGCCTTTTAAGGGACTCGTTCTTATAACCTGATCCAGTGGGCTATGCTTTCTATTCAGTCGGCAAACTCCGGCCATGCCGCTATGGCGTTTCTTCGTGCCCACGCGCAGCGATGACCCACATTTCCCTCGTCGGTCATCGGCTCTGTGGCACTGGAAAAAGAAGGCCTTCGACCAAGAAAAGTCACGAGATCGAAGCAAGCCAAAAGGCCTCGTAATCAACGCTGGTTTTTTTTTGTTATGCGATTATCGATACCGCTTGAACTGGTTCAGTACGGTCTGCTGATTTGTATCCCAAGAAAGGCATTAGACAAGTGATCAAGCCTCCATTTCCACATCAAAGCCTATGATTCAATATCAGCAGTGCTTCTTCAGTGGGAACAACCACAGCACCCGTTTCAAGGGTATTTGCGCCATCAGCGCTAACGGAATCAGGGCCTCAGCGACCGGTGAGTATTTGGGTAGCCAGATAGATAGATGGATAGATACAAATACACGGCGTGGTCCTCTACGAACATAGCCTGCCACAGCCTAGTATCTACTCTAAGTCCTAACCAATGAAATCGAGCATGTCAATCCTTCGTGACGGTAGTCCCACGGCAGGTGATTAGATCGGAAACTTGCAGAGCCAAGTCGGAGTCGTCGAATCCTGTTTGATGATGCGCTGTAAAATATGAGGGACTTTGGTAATGAGATGATGCGAAGTATTTGATAGAGGAGACTTTAGTAAAAACTTCGTAGTGAGATGGATGAGAATACGAGTGACGTTCGTAAGGAGATGGTATTTGATGAGAGACGGTTTGTCAAGCTCTGCAGTTGCGTTTTCTCGGACCTCTGTGGCAAAGTGTGGGTGGAGACGAGCGGAAACGTTGCGCTGCATCGAGCAGAAAATGATCCCACATGTAGATCTGTATATTTTCATGAATGTTCCAATATATAATGAGAAAAGAGTTCTCATTGAGAGTAAGTAGAGCCAGTACATGTTGTATGGAGGTGTCAGGGTTAGTAGATGGTCGTCTGTATGCTGTGTGCAGTAGCAGGGGTAGTATCTCATATTTATCGAAGTGTCGGAGTGCGTGATAGGCTCGGTGCTTAAGGATATGAGTAGAATAAGCCAGGAGGATAGGAGTAATTGGACAGACATCTCATCCCCAACCTGTCAGAATGGGCCAGGTGGATAAATAAAGCTATGTTCCTCTGTAGGGTGTTTCAGAGATTCAGAGCAGGGAGCAGAAGTGGCAGAAGTTGTATAGTGAGGGCAGGTTAGTTCTCAAAGAAAGTTGAGAAAGAAGCGGGTTGTCAAATATTTACCATAAAAATGACTAGATTGCTTTGAAAGTATCGCGGAGTACATGTAGAGTAAGAACATGTTCGAGTACAGAAGGGACGTAAAACGAAGTATCGTAGTCCTTAAGCGAAGGCAAGAGCACCCTTCGCAGTCTAAGCACAGATAGTGATCGTAGTTGCAATAACAGTTAATTGTAGGAACAAAAGTGGTGCCTGCAAGAACAACGGTGGTGACGGCATGAATGGCACCGAGGTCACGGCAGCAGGGATAGCAGAAGGAGCTACCAGAACAACGTGAGCGGGCGTGGATGATGACTGCAGGAATGACACCGAGGTTACGACACCGACGACACAAGTGACTGCAAGGATAGCAGAAGGAGTTACTAGAACAACGGGAGCGGGCGTGGAAGGAGTAGAGGCTGAACGATTGAGGGATTGTTGAGGACGGTGCTTAGCAGGTAAGGCATGTTTGGAAATCGCTTTCGCGAGTGGAGCTGAAGTCTAGTTCGTGAGAGGTCTCTTTGTGGAGGAGGAGGTATAGGCCAGTGGAGTACCGGGGCTCACACGAGACAGTGGAGACTGTTGGGAGTCGGGGTTGAGGGAGGGAGATGGGATAGTGACATCGTTGAAAGAAATAGGATCCGGATCCGGATCGGAAATCCGGGAGATAGCACCAGCGTCTGGATGTATGGCACCCATACGACGGATGGGAGTGTGAGCAAAAGGAGAAGATTGTGAGTGAAAGGCGAGAGCGCCGGCGGTGAGAGTTAGGGAGAGTTATGTGCGGGGTATGAATGCGTGAGTGGCAGGGATATGGCACGGTTCCAAAGGAGAGCCCGTGCAAGCATTAGAGCTTAGGTGCGTTGGAGCCTAGATGAGGGGGTGGTAGGGATATAGCACGGTTCTAAGGAGACTGCGTGTATGCACCTCGTAGGGAGAGGAGTTTTTTTTAAGGTTGTGGGTGTGGGTGTGGGGTGTGGGATGAGAGTTGGAAAGAAAGTAGTGTGTTCTGGTAGCCAGAAAGGCAGACGACGCGTTTGAGCCGGCTACACAAAGAAATCGCAGAGCGCTGATTGGTCCTGGCCACGTTTTGGTGGCTGTGTCACGCGGAATTCGAAGCAAAGGACTGCAGCTCGACGTTGTCGACAGCGAGGACTAGCAAGGAGTGTGTATCTCGCTACAAGAGATGCAAGAGAGACTTGAGAGGAGTAAGGGAGTGAGTATACCAAATTTCAGAGGAGAAGGACACCGGAAAGGGGCTGGATTCGTTTTTTTGAGTTGGATGATGATGAAAGAGGTGTTGGGCAGCGCCCAGGCGTGGCGAGTACGCGGCCGGAAGGAAATGTTAAGAATACAAGAAATAAAATACAAATAAAATGTAGCTTTTTTAAATTGCGAAGAGGATGAAAGAAGAGAAAAAGGTCAGTGAGTGAAAAGTACAGTAACGGGTGAAAAGGAGCTTGATAATAGGGGCAAGTAACGGAAAAGGACGGACGGGAAAAATCGAGTGAAACTTAGGACTCGTCCTCATTTCATTCGGCCTCGTAATAACATCTTGCGCGATATTCCGCGGTTCTGATGCTAGGGCAGCCATAGATCACCCCTAAGTGTATGCCTCTTTGGTTCCTCTGATACAGACATGTCTCTTCTAGGGTAAAATACGGATAACGATGCGTCCTCCTGAGCGCTCAGGAGCGCAATCTCCGCCTCCAAAAGTGGCTGGCTAAATGAGTTCCAGCACCCAACCCTACCGCTCAGCTCAATGATTGGGTCTAGGAAGATGGATTCGGGTTTTCCCAGAACAGGTTCCACGGGATGTATCGGTATGGAGCTCCGATCTTTATCAGTATGCATCTGCTAAATACACCATATAGTCTTCTCTTCTCCGAGATTATGTAGCATCAATCTGAATGAGGGGCCATCTCGTATATGTATATGATTAATTAATTACTATAAACTCGCAGATAAGTATTGAGTCTCTTTGCTTTCGTTTACCACTGGATCAGACATGGGTGAGATGGATACGAGTTCGAACCCCTGGCCCGTTGTTCTCGGTGAAGAAGAATCCATCACATTTGAATTCATTCCTCGGAACAACCCACGAGCACGCCAAAAAGACAAAAATATCGGCTCGACGGAGAAGTGAACTGATAGACTGGGGAAAGGTGCCATTGCTTCGCATGGCAATTTATGAGGCCCGTTTAAGTAAAACGGTTTCGTATGCAGTAAAAAATTCTTTTATTTAGATAGAGCCCAATACTGTACCATTTTAAAGCAACGGCGCGTTTAAATGACCTTGGATTAGATGTATCCATAGTGATTCAGAGTCTCAGAGAGCGGCTCTTGATGACTTTCGACGGCTGTTGAGGGAAGGTAAACGCGTCTGAAGCGTTGTGCTGGTTGGTGGGCCTGGTGCATCGACAGCGACGGAGGGAAGGCAGGAATGACATGTCAGTTGAGCAGCTGAAATGGCAGTGTTCGGGCACTTCGGAGCGCTGAGGTGGCGTGTAAAAGTTAGAACCCGTGAGAAAGTTTTGGTACTCAATTGGGGGGTCGACATAAGCTGACTCGGCCTAAAGGGCCTCGTAACAAGTAATCAGTTCACTTCTCCGGTCGAGCTGATATTTTGTCTTTTCGGCGTGGAGAAGCCTCGTTTTTTGGGACACCGGACACTGGTGAGAAGATAGATTGCCGGTAACCTAAGTTATAGGCGTCCTGGGAACAAATCAGAGGCCACAGCACTTAGTCTTGTTTGGGTCCGTGGATCGCGAATTTGATTATCAGAATGACAGACGTTTCGAGAGATGTGTTGTTTTTATGTGCTGAAAGATAAGTACGGAAATGGTGGGAGCCACAAATTGTTGAACAAGGTTTGATGAGAGAAATTAGAGCAGATGGTGTCTAATAACAGCTAATAACATCTGATTTTTCTATTTCTGGTGGTCTTTCATCATTCCTGGTTTGGATCAGCGCTCATAGACAGGTCCGTTGTTACCGAGGGTGTTCGGGGTGCTACCAAGGAACCTTTGGCTGTCCGGGAGACTCCATTCTGATGTTCTGCTACTATTCTCGAAGAGCACGCCAATTTAGGAAGTTTCTAACAATACTGCAGTGCCTTTTACTTATCCTGATCGTAGCACAGCGTCTTTTGTTCTTGATACTGAGCAGCAGTCCGAGTCCTAGGATTATCCAAGGAAGCGATGACAATCGGGGTTCATGGGGCGCCCGCGTAAGAACAGTACTCATTGATTTCATCGCTCAAGTTCACCGAGCGAGTGGTATGGATACCGAAGGTGTAAATGTTGCAGTGTTCTTTGTAGGGGCTGCTAGGGACAATATATGCAAATCTGTCTCCTAGGGTTGGGCTTCAATGTTCATTAGACACAACTTGGTTTCTCAACTGGAAGTTTGCATCAATTGCCACAACCAAGCCAGGACACAGTTTTTTTTATAAAAGTTTTACAAAATATCGGGGTTATAACCTTAGAAGCTCCTTTATAAAAAGCGACGGTTGAACCTTGGCCACACGTGACTAGACCGTCTTATAAAGCGACCTGCCCTTTTCAGCGGTAGCTCATGGACCCAGCATGGTCTCTCGCGGAAAATGCCATCGTGGGCGTAGCTCGGCACCGTGCTGCCATCGGATTTTCGGAAATCGCTGAGCTAGCTCGGGTTATTCGGAAAACGCCTGGGCCCCGGGTTATTGGAACATTTCCGCCCTCCTTGCACTTGCCTTGCGCCTGCCACGGCGCCATTTCTGCTATATATTTTGCTCTACTACTGTATTATAGTACAAATTGCATGAGTACATAAGTAAATAATGGTACATGAGCTCAACTGAGCTTGCTTTTAGGTCTGCCGAAAGCATGCTGGCCCGGAGAGCACCTAGGCCGCTGGGGATGATAATGATAATGACAATCGCTTAGGTACGTACCTCCAAGCGAAGATGATCCGATAAGTTGTCTGCTCAGATTCATTCTACCTACTACGCATATGAGCCACCTTCAAGCTGGATCCTGCGCCAAATGAGAGGATCATCATGCAGAGGTGCTCATTGTTGTCATCGTCATGGATTTTTCCTTGAACAAAGAGTATCAGTATCTTCGCTTATGGATTGTATTGTCAATATAGTTCCACCCTGATGCATGTAAGTATGTATAAGTACGACGCTGCTCCTGTGAAGTCTTCCTCAGAGTTCAGTCATTGATTGAAGATTTTACAGTACTGTGCATGCGTATCTGTTAGAAAAAAGGATGATACAAAGTATTTCCTTCTCCGAGAAGAATATCGGTACGTACATACATATTTGGAAGGCGATAAAAATGCATGTGTTGTGTACTAATCTTATAGATTCAGAAGGCTGCAGGACTATCGACGGGGCTATCTCATATTTGAACATGATACCGCTTCAATTATTCGAGGTGGAAGTGGAGAACTTGGGAAGAGCTCACTCTGAACGACGACGGATGTAGAAATATAGCAAATCTAGCTGAGTATCAGATGGGAATTTCCTAATTGGGAGCCGAATTATCATTCTCAGTTATCATTATCATTATCATCCCCAGCCGGCTAGGACTTCTGCTGGCCCGGGCTATGCTTGGGCTCGGGCTGATCCCTGCGTGGGAATATTCCGCCCTCGCCCGCCGTTGCTGCCATATATATTGCCCTACTTCTGTATTATTAAAAGAATTACATACGTACATTTATAGATGGTACATACAAGAGAGATGTTGGATTTGCCGAAAGGATGCTGGGGGCGGAGAGCACCACATCCTGGGAATATTTCCACTCTGCTTGGGCACCCGCCTATACATTTCTAGGCCCATCCAGAGGTTATCGTTGTACCCAGCGAACAAGGATATGCTTAGAGCACCCTCGAGGAGAGACTCGGCTTTAAAACTATCGGAAAATCCGTCGCTAGCGTCGGTTCCCACGGCAATCGGGGTAGGGTCGGGCATGGTCCCTTCTTTGCTCCGTGCGCCATCGTTGCGTATTCACCCCAGATATATACATACGGGTGCATGCGAGGTGCCTACTGTATCCTAAATGGTGTCCGACGCAAAACAAAACTCGAGCCAAGGTAGCTACATGAGTAGTTCGACCAAAGTTCGTCGTTAATTCAACAATCATTCACAGTGTATGATACTTTCTGACTTGGATAAATCAGTTGGATCACGCCCAGAGCTCCAAAATAAAGATTTTACATGTATATGGACTCAGCTCTAGGTCTTGATATTAAGTGTCAATATATTTAGGTGAGTCTAGCACACAACGTATGCTTTCGAGTCTTTGGATTATCACTTTTTTGCAGTTTTGCATCCCAAAGTTGCTTTTAAGGCTCTATCAATCTTAGATGCTCATAATATGGCTGGATACCTTCCAATCATTTTTAATATGTTATACCAAGCATTTCACCATTTTTCAGTGATTTTAAGACCACCACATCATACCTTGAATTCAAGACGAATGTCTGTTATTGACCATTTTATGACTGTTGTGGATTAATTTGCAATTATATTGCATATCACTGAGCAGATACCAACAAGAAATATTTATGCAGTGCTCATACATATTCTGGACCTATCCCGAAGCTCTCCGAGGTCGAAAAGACTCTCCAGATACAACATGAGTCAAAACAAAGACCGAGATGGCACGCTAAGCGCCCAGGAAATGCGTGGGAATACTGTTCGACAGTAATTCGACGGTAATTTGACGACGCGTCATCATCGTTAAACCGCCAGCGCATCCCTTGGGCATCCACTCCCGAGCTTTTTTTTGCGTCCATGGAGGACAACAACAGACAGCTATATGTATAAGTGACTTCTCCCATTGAAAAATACCGCCTTATTTGGAACACTTGGCCATACATAGCCGTCAACTTTTATGGTGCGTCCTAGTACTCCACATCTCATACCTCCGTAGCTCATACCTCCACCTGCTGGTTTTAACTCTCTTTAGAACAACTATTGAATCCCCTTTCCCTCTTTCAATCAGCCCTCGCCGTCCTTCGCTTGCTGGAACTGTCATGTTTGGGGGGAACTAATCAAGGGGTGTTGATGAAGTGGGAGAAGGAGCAGGGTTAGTGATGGATTGCGTGGCCTGGAGACTGGTACAGATATTGTGGGAATGGGTTACGAGGAGTGGGGGCAGGGGAGTGGTGAGCTGTCCCTTTCTCTGTTTTTTTTTTCTTTCTCTTTTCTTCGAGTCGGTTTCTTTTCCTGTCTCTTGGCTTTTTATACTGACTTTTTTGATATGTAGACCTCTGACGGTCTTTCCCTCATCGGACCCAGATGCAGCAAACCTAGTCTTTGAATGCGTGCGGGCACTGCAGGCCATAACGGTCATGGGTGCGTCTTTTCATTTGTTGTTTGTCCTCTTTACATTTGCTTGGCTGACTTTCCAATGCTTAGCGCTTAGCGTCCGGCATACAAGGTCCAACATTTACACATCATGTATGACATGGTGTACCCACGGCAACAGTTTCCACCGCCGCTCCTGGCCTTATTAAACTCATGCGAGGAGGAATGTGGGATGAGCCGACTCTTCTGGAGCCAGGAGTGGTTCAAGGCAGATGATGAAGAGACTGGAGGTTGCTGGCTGAAGATTAGGGCCTACGGTACTCCTAGATATATTTGTAGATATTGTGTGAATCAAAATATCTGTGCCCGACCCTGTATGACTGTGAAATGATACTTAATGACTAAGGATGCTCGATCTGGAAAGTGGCCGTCCAAGCCGAGTTACAGTCCAAAGCTGAGCTGAGGAGCCTTGGAGAGCTATGGACCAAGGTCCATCACTCTCAGGCCAGTGCTCTAGTCAGCTGAATGTGCGTCGTAGCTGGTAGGTTAGTTGGCAGTGGTTTTATAAAAAGATAACCTTAAGATTATCCAATGATTTTTATAAACGAGCTTCTAAGGTACAACCCAGGATTTTATATAATTACTGTGTCTCAGGGTGCCACAACTTGGGGAGAAGATGCCAGGCTATGCTGGCAAGACCGATTACTGATTATTATATCTTATACTATTTTACCAATTCATAAATAAATCCATGATAAACTTGCCTACATTCATATACCCTTCTCCTCACCTTCCCACAACTCACCTATTATCCTGGAATTTGTTTTCCTGTCAATCAAAACTTAAATGAGGCCAGAATGTACCTACAACATAAATACATCCATGGTAAACTCATTCATATACTCTCCCCCTCACCTCCCCACAACCCATATCTCCACATCTAGATCACTTATCATTGTGGGGTTTCTTTGCCTGTCATTCTAAACTTAAATGAGGCCAGAATGTACCCACAGCATAAATAAATCCATGCAACACTCACCTCGATTCATATACCCTCCCCCTCACCTCCCCACATCTCATATCCCCACATCTAGATCACTTATCATTGTGGGTTGCCTTTCCCATCATACTGAAATTAAATGAGGCCAGAATGTACCCACAACTGAAATAAATCTGTGTTAAACTCACCTCCATTCATATACCCTCCCCCTCACCTCCCCACAACCTATATCTCCACAAATAGATCACCTATCATTGTGGGGTTTCTTTTCCCATCATTCTGAAATTAAATGAGGCCAGAATGTACCCACAACTGAAATAAATCCATGGTAAACTTGCCTACATTCATATACCTTCCCCCTCACCTCTCCACAACTCATATCTCCACAACTAGATCACCTTCCCATCATTCTGAAACTAAATGAGGCTAAAATGTACCCACAACTGAAATAAATCCATGGTAAACTTGCCTACATTCATATACCCTCCCCCTCACTCTCCACAAACTCATATCTCCATATCTAGAGTACCTATCCTTCTGGGGTTTCTTTTCCTGTTATTATGGAGTTGAATGAGACTGGGTTGTATCCATAACAGAAATATATCCATAGTAAACTCATCTACATTCATGCACCCTCCTGTCAACCTCCCACAAACCCATATCTCTCCAATATCTCTCCAGTCTGACCACCAATCATTCTGGGTTTTCTTACCCTTGCTATATTCAATTAGATGAGCCCACAATAAACCCATGACAAAAGGAATACAAGGGACACTCATCTACACCCAATTACCACCTCAACTACTACTCCTATTACATTGACAACTACCACCAGTGATCCCACCACATCAACTACAACTCTGGCCACAACAACCACATCAGCTTTGACATCAATTGTGAATCAAAAGGGGAAGATGAACAACTCCAAGAAGACAAATGAGTTCAATGAGCTAGACCTTGGACCCATCACCACTGAAGAGGTTTACAAGGCATTGGGCTGGGATAAGCTGTTAAAAGAAGATTTTGCAGCCAAAAAGAAGGTTTAGAAGATAGCACACACAAGTTTATTGTTTTGAGAGTCTGGTATAGTACTGACTCTCTTCACACAGCGAAAAATTAGAGACTATTTCAGGAAAGAGGTGTGGACTGTGAAGAATGGTGAGGCCAACAATATTTTACAGCACCTCCTCAACAAGACTGAAAAAGCACTTCCCCCATGGCCACAGCAATTCCACAAAGTCCAAGTGTTCATGAAGCATTATTACAAGGAGATGGTAAAAGAGGAGGCAGATGAAGAGATTGCTGAGGCCTCAGAGGATTACAAAGTAATGGTGGAGCTAGGAGGTGAGGTGGTGGAAGGGTTGAAGGAACCATACCCTGTCCACATCTGCTGGGATGTTGTGAAACAGATTCTTGGGGAGAAACCAGAAGAGTTTCAGAAGGAGATCAGGGAGTTGAGGGAGAAGATGTATAAGGATTGGCAGAAGCACTGGGATGAAGCAAAGAAGGGACAAGAAGGAGAGAAAGGTACTCCCCAAGGATATGCTGTGTTCGTATCTCTCAATTGGTGTATGTACTTATTTTTTGTCTCTCTATAGTCTCGTGAAGAAGTGGGCACCAGCAGCAATGTCAGAGGAGTTGGGCTTGATAATGGTGACAGCATTGATTGGTCCAAACCCAGAACTTGAAGGAAAGATTGACATTTGGTGGTAAAGTTATTGCCTTTTGATATGTTTTACTGGAACTAAGGAATCTTAATGGCAAGAATGGTTACGAGGCCTCTTAAAGGCCGAGTTAACTTATGTCGACCTCGAAAATTTTACCACGACCTCAAACTCCCACCCCTTTTCATTGCCACAGCCGATCTTTGCCCTTCCCGACAACCAGAATGTCCAGACTTGGTCTGGACCAGATCCAAGGACCGTGACTGTTGACGTCAATAACTACGACATCATGCTGGCGTGTCAAATCGGTCTGCTTAACACCCTTCTTGAAGTTCTTCCCTCCCACTTCCACCAATGTTTGAATTCCCTCCCTTCTGCAATCTCCATTTGGAATACTTCCCATTAACTGAAAATCATGGGATAGGGATGTCTTTTCAGATCTATTACTAGGACTGGCATCGAAGAAGGTAAGATTTATGGTGGTGTATTATAACCTTCCTTCCTTTACACATCATCCTGATCCAACCGATAGCATCGCAAGTACAATAAGTATACAAAGCCTTACCAGTGACTTATTCATATCCTGGATCTTCACACTTTGCAACTAAAACATCCTCTTCAGCGTCCTTCTTTCAACATCTGTCTGTGATTGATATCATCCTTCTACCTCTGCAGAGCCTACAGCAGTCTCGTGTCCCACTTGATCTTGCCAAAAATGGCATCAGCACAGGCATCATTACTTGTAGAACTCAAGCTGCATTGACGTGATCTCTTCGAGTCCCTTTTATACCTACTACAATACATTTTAGAATGTTCTACTTCTACAACTATGTATGAGTAAGTATCTATGAGTATGAGTAAGATAGCTCCAAGAGGTGAGTAAGATATTACTGAGCACTTGAAGAGTCACTCATGGAATAGTGTCAAGGACACCAGGAAGTTCAACATAGTTCACCTGCATAACCTGAGAAATTAGACTATGTGAAAGGGCCTCGTAACTTGCCATGCAAAGCGATGGCCCTTTGCCCCAGTATGGGACTGGATTGGAATGAGTTCAACGACAAGATGCTTACTCATGCTGGGGTTCCCTTAAAAAGTTTAGCAAATCTGTATATAGTAAGTATCATCCAGTATATTTATACCAGTTCAAGTGGACACTGGTATTGGAATACAGGCTGACTGTTCCATCCAGGTAAAGCAGATCATGCTGCTAAGGCCCTTCCACCAGAGGCAATCTGATCAGGGTTCTGGCCAAGTCCATCTGATCAGACTCCAGATTCTGAGGAACCTGTCCAACCTGCGAGCCTATCCAACAAGACAAAGAAGAGCACAGTACCTCCAGCAGAGAAGCACAAAAGCACAAGAAGTTGTCATCCAAGTCCAAATCTGACCAGAACCCTGTCCAGGCCACTAAATCATTGCTGAGAAAGATGAAGGCAGCACCATGCAAACAGCCAGACTGAGATGACTCAGACTCAGAGTCAGAGTCTGATGAGGACAATGAGCAACCTGCTAAACTGTTGGAATTCTGGTTACATCATCTATCATCATAGTAGTTTATCCACTTTTACACCACTATGATTTTATCTTGACATCAGACTGACTTCAGAAATTACAGTATGTAACACCACTTAACACCACTTAATCTGTACATACCTGCATAGTTACCCCACACATTCAGTAGTACATAAATAAAAGACATGTAAAGTACACTGGGTGCAAATACCTGGAAATACGCCATCATACTGTGATATTACTGAAGACTTGCTCAGTGCCACTCAGTTTGTAAATCCTCATGTATCATGGGAGTATTACATGAAAGCAAAAATTTCAGAACAATTCCATAAGGTTTCTGTAAGTCAGGGTGTATTACTGGAGTCCTTCTATGTGACATTCTGTCACAATAATACATACTATAATACCATTGAAAATTACAGAAATATTTTAGTGTGACATGTAGTCACAGTATGTCATAGAGTAATATAGCCTAGATTTACAGAGGATATACACAGGTGCAAATACAATAAATATGCTGTCATACAGTGATATTACTGAAGACTTACTCAGTGCCACTCAGGTAGTAAATCCCCATGTATTCCAGGAGGATTACAGGAAAGAAAAATTTCACAACAATTCCATAAGGTTTCTGTAAATCAAGGTGTATTACTGGGATCTATCTATGTGACATTGTGTCACAGTAATACATACTATAATACTATTGAGATATACAGAGACATTTTGGTGTGACACATGGTCACAGTATGTCATATAGTAATACAGCCAAGATTTACAGAAGACTTATGAGATCAAAAGCTCTGGTAAATCACTATCAATGGGGAGTCCATTTATGATAGATTTACTGAATGACAGGATGGTCACAGAAATGCTTAAATAAGATCAGGTGTATTACAGGAGCTTTACAAAATCCAAAACATTGGCATGGAATCTTATAATTTTACAGAAAAGTCATATATTAGGATAGAGGACATATGATATCCTGGGTATCCTAATAGGTTTAAAGTAATACACCTGTAAGTCAAGGAGAATTGTTTTGAATTTATTGGAAAGTGCATAAATCTTGCAGACTTACAAGAGATATATAGGAGGTGGTAAAATCAAGGAATGATAGCATAAAAGTAGGTGTTTTACTGTATAATTATAATAATGAATGTCAAATTAAGAAATGAATAGATAGATTGTGAAGGTTTCATGAAGATTTTGTGAGTGACTCATGAGGGACTCATGAAACACTCATGAAGTAGTTGTGAAGGAGGTGTGGAGGAATAGTGAAGGACTTGTGAGTGACTCGTGCAGGACTCTTGAAGGACACATGAAGGGCTTGTGATGGATTCGTGAAGGTTTCATGAGTGACTCATGAAGGACTTGGCAAGGGTTGATGAAGGATTCGTGAAGGTTTCATGAGTGACTCATGAAGGACTCAGGAAGGGTTGATGAAGGATTCGTGAAGGTTTCATGAGTGACTCATGAAGGACTTGTGAAGGGTTCATGAAGGGTTTGTGAGTGACTCATGAAGAACTTGTGAAGGGTTCATGAAGGTTTCATGAGTGAATCATGATGGATTTGTGAAGGTTTTGTGAGTCACTCATGAAGGACTCATGAAGGACTCATGAAGCCTTCATGAAGCCTTCATGAGTCACTCGTGATGGACTTGTGAAAGGTTTGTGAAGGGTTTGTGAGTGGCTCAGGAAGAACTCGTGAAGTGTTTGTGAAGGACTCATGAAGGACTTGTGAAGGGTTCATAAAGGGTTCATGAAGGTTTCGTGAGTGACTCATCAAGGACTTGTGAAAGGTCTGTGAAGGGTTTGTGACTGACTCATGAAGGACTCATGGAGGATTCATGAATGTTTTGTGAGTGACTCATGAAGGACTCATGAAGGACTCACAAAGGATTCATGAGTGACCAATGAAGGACTTGTGGAGGGTTCATGATAGTTTTGTGAGTGACCCATGAAGGACTCATCAAGGTTTCTTGAGTAATTCATGAAAGACTCGTGAAGGGTTCGTGAAGGACTCACAAGTGACTCATGAATGACTTGTGAAGGACTGGTGAAGGGTTCATGAGGTTTGGTGAGTGACTCATGAAGGACTCATGAAGGGTTCATGAAGGTTTCGTGAGTGACTCATGAAGGGCTCGTGAAGGGTTCATGAAGGGTTTGTGAGTAACTTGTGAATGACTCATGCAGGACTCATGAACCATGCATGAAGAACCTGTGAAGGGTTCATGAAGGACTCATGAGTGACTCATGAAGGACACATGAAGGGTTCAGGAAGGGTTCCTGAAGGACAAGTGAAGGACAAGTGAAGGGTTCATGAAGGCTTTTGAGTGACTCATGAAGGACTCATGAAGGGCTCATGAAGGGTTCTTAAATGCTTCCTGAGTAACTCATGAAGGACTCGTGAAGGACTCATGAATAGTTCATGAAGGTTTTGTGAGTGACTCATGAAGGAATCATGAAACACCCATGAAGAACTCGTGAAGGGTTTGTGAAGGACTCATGAGTGACTCACAAAGGACTTGTGAAGGGTTCATGAAGGGTTCATGAAGGATGAGTCAAGGATGAGTGATGGGTTCATGAAGGTTTCATGTGAGTCAATCATGAAACCTTCTCACAAGTCCTTCACGAGTCCTTCATGAGTTCTTCATGAGTCTCCCATGAAACCTTCATGAAACCTTCACAAACCCTTCATGAGTCCTCCACAAGTCCTTTGAGAGTCCTTCATGAACCCTTCATGAACCTTCACGACTCCTTCACGACTCCTTCATGAGTCAGTCATGAGTCCTTCATAAGTGACTGATGCAACCTTCATGAACCCTTCACAAGCCCTTCACGAGTACTTCATGAGTCACTCATGAAGCGTTCAGGAACCCTTCACTTGTCCTTCACTTGTTCTTCACCACCCCTTCATGAGCCTTTCACAAGTCATTCATGAGTCACTCATAAAACCTTCATGAACCCTTCACAAGTCCTTCATGAGTGCTTCATGAGTCACTCATGAAACCTTCATCAACCCTTCACAAGTCCTTCACGAGTGCTTCATGAGTCACTCATGAAACCTTCATGAACTCTCCATGAGTCCATCACAAGTCCTTCAAGAACCTTTCATGAACCCTTCATGAACCCTTCACAAGTCCTTCATGAATCCTTCATGAGTCCTTCATGAGTCTGTCACAAACCCTTCACAGACCTTTCACAAGTCCTTGATGAGTCACTCATGAAACCTTCATGAACCCTTCACAAGTCCTTCATGAGTCCTTTACAAATCCTTCTTCATGAACTCGTCACAAGTCCTTCATGAGCCCTTCATGGACCCTTCATGAACCCTTCATGAGTCACTTGTGAAACCTTCACAAATCCATCACAAGTCCTTCACATGTCCTTCATGAGTCCTGCATGAGTCACTCACAAGTCCTTCACAAATCCCCCACACCTCCTTCACAACTCGTTCATGAGTGTTTCACGAGTCCTTCATCAGTCACTCATGAAGCCTTCATGAACCCTTCATGGATTCTTTATGAGTCACTCAGGAGTCCTTCACAAACCCCTCACAAGCTCTTCATGAGTGTTTCACAAGTCCTTCATGAGTCCTTCACAAGTCCTTCATGATTTACTCACAAAACCTTCATGAACCATTCACAAGCACTTCATGATTCCTTCATGAGTTACTCACGATGATACGCCAGACAAAATTTGCAGTAGTAAAACACCTAGCGTAGTCCATAATAAAGCAGTATTGACATCTCTTAAGGGAATATAAGGACTAGAGTGAGCCCTGAGCTGCTAGTTAAAACCTAGCAGACTAGAAAAGTGATAATATAATAACAATTAAGTGCTTATGGATGGGTATGCTCATTCTAAGTACTATGATAGATGTATATTATCCAAGGTGGTAATAGCAGACCCAAGTAATGATATAGATAGAGGTCCTAAGGGACTATAAACATATCCTATTACTACCGCTAGTACCGCTAAGGTAACTCAAAGGGATGGTGAAGTAGGGATAGCCCCTATTCGCAAGCAAGGGCAGATGCGCACACAACACAAGCCTCGGCCGAAGGCTGATCGGAAAGGCTATAGCGGTATCGGACATTCGGAACTAGCCTCACTAGGGTCTAGATCTATGAGATCGGTGGATTCTGAAGGTACCGAGAGTATTGGAGGAATATTATGGGATCCTACAGAGCATCTGTGGGCAGAAGTAGGACAATATGTATATGTATAAACCATAGAAACGTCAGGAATCTAACTATGAAGAAGGGACGCCTAGCGGGACACTCTATAAAGAGATATAGAGGATAGAAATGCTAGAACACGGCAGATCCGAAAGATTGGAATACGACCCAAATGGGTAACAGTATTTCTGGATTGGGACTATATGCTCGACAAACGCTAGAAAAAGCATTGAAGAGTGTAGGACAACACTAGGAAGGTAGAATAAAGTGCTACATAGAGCTGGACTCTAGTAGAAGATAAATATGGTACTTACCTAGTCAGGGGAGGCCTGGCGCTAGACGAGTAAGGTTGAACGATGGGAATAACGGCGGCCTAAAGAAACTACGGCTACACACGTATATTCCTAGCGAAAGGTGCGCTAGTGGATACTGTAGTCATAGGTGGAGCTTGGTGTGTCAGCAATACTGGCTGCGCTAACCAGAGCGGTACTCAGAATAACGAGACAGATTAAGTAAGAGGGACTAAAGAAATCTCTAACCAAAATTTAGATAATGAAGGGACAGTTTCTAGATACCCAATATAGCAGGACTTTACTTACGAGGAAAGTAGGTAGACTCCGCTAGTGATTTTATTGTGCATTTGTAATTTTCTTTGCGTACCTTTTTGCGGACATTCAAATTAAAGCAGTAACTGTATAGTTGTAGCTACCGGTAGTATAAAAGGACCAGGTATTACTAGTAGCTACCCAAGCCACATACTGTAGAGTACCGGATTTCACTAGTAATTAGTGGAAACTGTTAGGATACGTACAAAGGGTTGTAGTACGTAGCTTTATTCAAATAACAAGTACTAAGTAAGTATACCAAGTACAAGTAACCGCTAGGCAGTCTAATGGATCTACACACGAATGGGGGCTTTAAGTACTTAAGGTTGAACCCGGTGAGGTAAATACCAGGTAATTCGTAGTACTCAAGGATAAGTTCTTGATGTTGTGGGTAGAAGAATCAATTGATATGCAGTCGTGGATTCGACGGCAGCTGTTAGGCAAACGTATCAAGTGATTAGTAGTATTGGATGTGAGTTTATGTAGTCAAGTAACTTGACGGCAACCTTAAGGCAAAGTAATAATAGTCTACTAAGTATATTTAGGTACGTAGGTTACAAAATAGCAGACTGGGGATCCACAAATCCCCAGCTAGCTTTTATACATGCAAGATTTAAATTTATTATCTACGGATCCGTCTTCACGCACTGCCCTCTGAGTCTCCTTGACTCATGGGGACTCCTCCTGACTCGTTTCTGACTCCAGAACAGCTCTCCACGACTCCTTCATGGTTCCGTACCATTTTTGACTCATCTTGACTCTTTCCCGCTTCCCGGTTAGCATCTGAAATCACTGGTACACCTTGGTACCAGCTGATCTCACTATTTGGTCCTTTCTTCAGGGTTGTGGGATCAACAACGCTTCTTTAAATTGTCTCTTGTTGCCCATATTTGGCAACGTGTATTCCGTATTCCTACTTGGACGTTGCGTCAGTTCCTTTGCAATGTCCTCCGGGATTCTTCTCCACTGGTCGTTCATGGTCACATGGGCTGTACACTTTGACGCGTCGCGTCTCTGGTCGCGTTGTAACAGTACCCCCCATTTTTATGCCTGAGCCCTCAAAGGCATGTATCAACTTGTGGTGGAGTCTTCTGAGGTTTAATTTCAGTGTAAACGTTGCTGGCAATGGTGACATTGTGAGAGATGTGCCCTGGTCTGGATTGAGTAAATTTTTTGGCTTCGATATTTGGTAACTGATATCAGTGTGGTGGCTGATTCTTCATCTGTTTGAAAAATTTCTTTGTGTTCACATTCGTTTCTTAAATCACACTGTTCTAAGACCCTAGGCCCATTCTTCATTCAGGTATAAAAGCCAGCCACATTTCCGAGTATTTCCTCACTCTCCCCTCGACACCTTCTTCATGCAATGGATCCTTCCTCTCTCACCATTCCTCCTACTCCCTGCCCTTCTCCTATCTTGTCTCCATCTGTTGGTCATCCTGGTTCCCATCGCGAGGTTGTTGACGTTAATGTTCAGCATCAAAAGTGAGTGCTTCGTTGTAGTTTTGACTCTGGTAGGCCATCTCTATGCGTGTACTAATACTCATCTACTTTTTGCAGTCTCGCTCCTTCACTGGACTCTCTCGTTCGTCTTGGTAATCGGGTGCAGAACCTTGTTACCGAGGTCAAGGTGAAGGAGATTCTTATACAGTCCTTGAATGAAGAGGTCAAAAAGGGGGCCCAAGAACGTCTTCACTGAGTATTTTCTTTTTCTCTTATTGTTTTAGTTCTTTACTCATTGATTGGTTCACTATTCTTTTAAGACTTATGGCTAAGATTGAATGCGAGTCCAACAACTGGCAGCAGATGGGTGGTAAGTATTGCTTAGGTGTTTGTTTAATTTGTGTAACTGATTCTTTACTTTGTACCTAGTGTTCGCTCAGCAGGTAATCACCGCTTTGCAGGGTCAAGTACGCTTTCTAGCGACCCTCTGTCTTCAAGGAATCTGCAGAAATCTTATTCGCTTAGACCCCTACCTTCAGGAGTTCATCATCAGTTTGGACAGTGCACTTCTCACTCTTCACAACGCCATTCGTTCTGGTGCTGGTCTCGATATTATCCAGGAGCGTGCCAATGTCATGGGTATGGCTTTCGATGGGCTCAGCATCTTCGTCCATCATTCCTTTACTGCCACCAAGAGCATCACCAGGGTGATCAATGAAGGCGATGTGATTCTTAACCGGGTCACTCCCTTTGCTGATCGAGAGGTAGCGTGTATTGAGAATGTGGTTTTACTTTCTCCATGAGTAATTTCATTTTCCCTTCTTTTGATCTTGACTTTGATTTGATCTGCTATCTCTCCTAGTTACCCTCGTCCCATTCCTGTTCCTGCCGACTTGTTGGCTTCTCTTGTCAACTCCTGTTCTGTCAACTCCTCCGTGAACCCAGTACCTATTCCGACTGTCATTTCCTCTCCCCCTTCAACCGTTCCATCTTCGATTTCTTTGCCAATTATACCCTTCTCTACTCCGGCTCGTCATTGCAACGTTCCCTCTATTCTTCTTCAACCCCCTACCCCGGTTAAGCAGAAGAAGGTGACACGTTCATCTTCCACCCTGGCCACTCCTATGGGTAACTCTGGACCGTCCACTCCTACTCGTCGTCCTTATACCGGTAAAGCTGGGTAAGTAGTAACTATTTTTTGGTTCTGCACAGGTCTTTACTCATCTCCCAATCTCTTTGTTAGCTTCAAGTTCCCTAAGGGCCATGTTCACTCGTCCTTGGTTCGTGTCAAGAGGCAGGAAAAGGAGAACTGAAGAGATTATAGTTTGTAGTTGGATAAAAACCTGTCTTTATATAGCATTTATCTACTTATACCCTTGTATACCCTTCTAACCTCAATTCCAACTGACTTTGCATTTTTGCTTTACGCGTTGTAGATGTGTTGTGGTTACGCGTGCTTTGCCATGGTGCAAAATCCTTTCCGATCTTTTGGCTCATGTGGCCGTGTTTAGTGATTTGGTAAGCTTTCATTTCTTGTACTCATACCACCACGTCCTGTTAGTTACCTTGCTCTTTTGTGGGCGAATTTGATTCTTTCTGGTATTGTTACACTGGTGAGGTTTAGTTAGGGTGATTGTCGTCCTCTGGTTGTGATTGGAACCTCGGGGATTGTCATTTTTCCCGTTCTACTGGCTGTGATTGAGTAGTGTGTGTCTTTTTAGCCGATTTTTTGGGTTCTGTCGTTTCAATTCAAGGTATCTTTTCCCCCCGTTCCAAGGCTCTTAATTGCTCTTTCGTTGCGTGAGTTCTCTCAGGGTTTCTCATCTGGAAGTCCTCTATTGTGTCGATGGAGTTTTTCAAGGTGCGCAGTGTCTGCCAGGTGTCTTCTTCCTCCCCGTAGTCTTTCCAACGTACTAAATACTTTAGAACCTTTCGTTCTATTTTAGAATCTATTATGTCTTCAACTTCATAGACCCCTGATTTCTCTAGCTTCGTTTCGTATGGGGTTGGTTGGGGTTCAGTTCGCACGTCGTCCTCCTGGTATTTGGCGAGTAACTTAGCATGGAATACGTTATGGATCCCTGCTAGGCTGCTTGGCAGTCTGAGTTTATACGCATTTGTACTTATCTTTTTGATGATTTTAAACAGTTGAATGTACTTATAGTCGAATTTCTTCGCTGGTCGTTTGGTGGTGATGTTCCATGCATCAAGCCAAATGTAATTGCCTTCCATGAACTCGTCAGGTACGTCCCCGCATTTCTCGTCTGCATACTCCTTCATTGTTTCATTGACCTTTCCAATTTGTTGCTTAAGGTACTCATGCATTTGTGCCATTTCTGATACCTTTTAGTGAGCTGCATGGTTATTAATACTTTTTATTGCGAAAGTTAGTCGAGGATTGAAACCTTTATTGGCGAAGAAAGGCGAAACGTTGGTGGTGGAGTGTGGAGCATCGTTGTAAGTGTATTCTGCCAAAGGTAAGAGTTCATTCCAATTATTTTGTTCATAATTAACAAAAATTCGTAAGTACTGCTCCAGCGTCTGGTTCGTTCGTTCCGTCTGGCCATCCGTTTCGGGATGATACGCAGTTGAGAAGTTCAGCTGTATTTCTAGCATCTCGCAGACAGCCCTCCAGAACTTAGACACGAAGGTTGTACCTCAATCAGAAATGATGTCATCTGGCAATCCATGTTTAGAGAATACAAACTGTATGAACAGTTTGGCGAGTTCAGTTGCATTATCCGTAGTGTGGCAGGCTATGAATATAGCCATTTTGGTGGTTCGGCAGACCACAACCATAATGGTGTCGTGTCCATCTGATTCGGGTAGCTTGACTATGTGGTCCACTGAAATGGAAGACCATGGTCTTTGCTTAATAGGTAATGGTCGTAATAAGCTGAATGGCTTATTTCTTCTGGACTTTGCTCGGGCACAGACTTCGCAGGTGTTAACGTATTTCTTCACATATTTATGGAGTTTTTTCCAGTAATATGTTTGTTGGATGATTTTAATAGTTTTACGTATTCCTGTGTGTCCCCGTAGCTTGTGGTCATGATGTTCCTTTATCACCTGCCACCTTAGGTCTCCTGATTCTGGTACATAGACCAGTCCTTTGCGCAGTAGTAGCCTGTCTTCAATTTTGAAGGGTCCAGGTTCTTCTGATTGGGCTATCTTACACTCTTCCTCTAGGTACGTGTCCTTTGATTTCCGGATTCGCTGAAGTAATAAGTCCTCGTTGATCTGGAGGCTGGCGCAAAGTCTTTCTGGAGGAATTAATATCCTTTCATTGCTCTTGTTTCATTCTCCAAGTTCCGATTTTCTGGGGTAAACATCGGATCTTCGAGTTAACGCATCTGGCTTTCCTCCTAATCGGCCCAGTCTATAATTAATGGTGTAATCGAAGCCTGACAAAAACTCAGACCATCTCGCCTGACGATGACTTAGCTTCTTCGTTGTTATAAAGAACTGGAGGTTGTTGTGGTCAGAGTACACTTGTACAGTGTACTTGGATCCTTCTAGGTAGGCCCACCATTGATTGAATGAGTCCACAATTGCTAATAGTTCTTTGTCAAATATGTCATAATTGAGTTCCACTGGTCCCATTGCTCTTGCATGGAATGCTACTGGGTGAATTTCTCCAGTGGTTGGGTGGGGTTGTGATAGAATGGCGGCAATGGGATAATCTGAAGCATCGGATTCTACGATGATCAGTAGTGACGGATCGAAGTGTTGTAGAATGGGTGCCTGGGTGAAAGCAGTTTTGAGGAGATTGAACACCTGTTGTCGTTGGGGGGTCCACTCATACTGGACTTTTTTCGAGGTAAGTGCGGTGAGTGGTTTTACTATTCCCGAATAATTGTCCACAAATCTCCGGTAGAAATTTGCGAACCCGAGGAAGCTTTGCAGCTCCTTGAGGTTGGTAGGCTCCTTCCAATTCTTTATTACTTCCACTTTTGCCGGGTCCATCGCAATCCCATCCTTCGATACGATCATGCCCAAATATTCTACCGCGTCGACGTGGAAATCGCATTTGGACAGCTTTAGATGTAAGTCGTGTTCCTCTAGCCATTGTAAAACCTTTTTAACGTGTCCAATATGCTCTTCTTCAGTCTCCGAGAATATCAGTATGTCATCCAGATAAATGACCACGTATACATCAATCATATCGTTGAAGATATCATTCATAAATCTCTGGAATACCGATGGTGCATTTGTAAGTCCGAATGGCATCACCAGATACTCAAACACGCCATATCGGGTCCTAAAGGCTGTCTTCCACTCGTGTCCATCAGCCACACAAACGTTATTGTACCTGACGCGTAGATCTAATTTGGTGAAGTATTTTGCTTTCCTGAGACGGTCTATGAGATCTCCAATGAGTGGTAATGGGTACTTATTTTTGATTGTTACTCGGTTTAGGGCGTGAAAATCCACACACATTCGTAAGCTTCCGTCTTTTTTCTTAGCGAATAGTACGGGAGCTCCAATGGGGGATTTAGAGGCTCAGATGAAGCCTTTCCCGAGCATTTCGTCTAAGTATTCTTTGAGTGATCTCAATTCTACTTCTGACATGTTGTATAGTTTCCCTGGTGGGGGAAGTGGATTTTCCCCTGTGTCTATAGTAACGTCATATGGTCAATGTGGTGGCATTCGAAGGGCTTCCCATGAGGAAAAAACCTTGACCCATGGATGGTAAGGTTCTGGTATTATTTGTCTTATTTCCTCTTCCTTCTTATTGGTTTCTTCTTTATTGTTTTTGTTACTCTGTCTGCACTAACCTGCCACTGACTTCATTTAGGGCTTCCCTGTCCCTTGTAGGTGTTATGTACATGGTATAGACTTCACATCCTTGTTTAATGAGGGATGCAAAAGGTGCTGCTCCTATAAGGCTAATCTTTGGACCTGATTCCTTCTCTGATGTTTTGAGAGGTACTGAGTCAAGTTTTTGGTTGATTCATGAATGGTTTTCCTCAGTTTTTTGTTCTGATCTTCCATCCCTTCTTTTTAGGTGTGTTCTTTCCTCCTCTTTTGGTGGTTGGAATGAGAGGCGTTCTGACTCTAGGTATTCTTCAATTTCGCTTTTGTGCAACAACAGGGGGTCGTCTATGGTCAGAGTGGGTCTTATTGGTTCCGTTTCTGGTTCTTCTTTGATAAGTACCTTGTTTTTCTTAGGTGGTAATTGATAGTTACTCAAAAGCGATGCCTGTAGCCGTTCTCCCCCCTCGAAGGCGAAGGATAAGTCCTTCCAGTCAATTTGAGGATTTATCCTTCTAAGCCATTGAAATCCTAGCACCACTTGTGCTGCTAGGTGCAACTTGGAAATATAGTTGAACTGGCATCCAATGGGTGATTACTCCCGAGGAAGTATTCTCTCCATCAAATAGCATTAACGGTAAGGGTCGGGGTAGAAGTTGCAGTTCTGTCAGTAATCCAGGAATGATTTGGTGGCCCCGGAATCTATTAAGGCGGATAAGTATTTGTTTTTATTATTAAAGATTTTCGTTTGGACAATGAAAGTGTCACGAATTGCACCCCGCCTATTCATTTCATTTCTATTCTTTTCCTTTTTACCACTCTATTTACTTTTAACCCCATAAACATCAACTGTTTCCCATCATCGTCTATAGTTACCATCTTCCCAGATCTATGACTCACATACTTATCTCCTCCGCTTTCTATCTCCACGGACGTTCCCACTGTCAATCATTCATCTATCCATATTTAACCTATTATTCTCTCACTTTTGACATCTCCACATGATACTGTTTATTATTACCGACTTCTTCCCATCTGTTCACATATCGCTTATATACCCACTAACTTTGTAACCTACTCTTTAGTTCGTTCACTTTGTTACGCAGTGTAGAGCATAGTCTGCTTACTACTCCATATCTCTCTATCTCTCTCTCTCTCTCAATCTATTCCTTGTAACCGGTTTTCTCGTATTGTGTGACTTGGGTGGTTATTGAGTGTATCGACAACCTTGACATTTGAACGAACTCCCATACACCCACCTCACTAAAATTGAGTTTTTCTCTTGACTACCTTGTTTATCGTTATTTCTCAAAAAAAAAAAACAACCATCTTCCACTCCTCCTACACCAGTCACTCTGTCTACCCCATTTTCTCAAATTCGTTTCAAACCCTCCATAACCCCTTCCGACTACGAACGAGTTCCACTTCCCCTCCCTCTCTATCTCTTACACACCGGAAGAAACATACAAGCGAATCCTTGGAGTTTTGACTGACACTTTATCTGCACAAGGCGTTGGGTGTGGAAATTTATCTCAGGTGACATAGTCCTCTCGACATTCTCATATATAACAGTGAAAGAGGACTTCGATACAGGAGAAACCGTGGTTCAAATTAGGGGACCTCTATTCCTTAGAGAACACGTCGGCTATTCTCCATCATCATTTCCCCCCAACTATGGACTACCATCCTCCTTTATCCTAGGACCCAATTACCTAGCTTGAAGAAGAACTAGTATATGACAAGTCAACGATCCGCATCTGCAGACCTGAACCTCCACTGTGCTGATCGACCACACGTATTCCACCCTTTATCACTCCAAGACGCTGCCTACTTCATCGAAGACAGTAACGATCCTTGGGTTCCTTGCACCGTACAACTGTGCCTAAACAGATATAACACTCAGCGACTTACTGCTGAGGAGATCCCAACTGGGTTGCACCTCGTAACCCAACTCCAAGAACTTGCAATCCGAAAAGCACAGTCAAAAACCAGTCCCGAAACCGAACCAGAACAAGGAACCTCTACATCCCCGAACCAGCCTTCTGAATCAGACCCAGCACCAGAAACACCTTCCAATAACCTGCCAGAACCAGACAATCCCACTTTCCCCCCTTCTTCTCCCACCATTCCGTCTGCCAAAGGACCATCTGTAGCCCCTCATCGTCCTCCTACACCTCCCTCCCCAAATCTGTCAGACCCAAACAACTCAGTTATGGCTGATACACCTCCTATCGGATCGAACAGTACTTCCGAACAAGGAAGAAAACCTGACTCCTTCAATGGGGAATGCAGCGAGGCAAAACGATGGCTGGCCTTGTTTAACAACTATCTGTGCATGAATAAAAGCAAGTATCCCACTGAGGAAAGTCAGGTCTCGTTATTTCTATCATTCTTTACGGGAGAAAAAGGAGGAGACTGGGCAACGCAACGATTAACTGAACGAGATGAAGACAAAGAAGACGAAGAATTGGAAAAGATGCCAGAGAAGTGTAGATGGATCACTCTAGAACAGATACGTGACAGGTTCAAGAGGGACTTTAAAGCTCTTGCTTCGGACAATGTGGCGAGAACAAAGATCAAGTTTGCTAGGATGAAAGGGACAGATATCAGCAGCTACAACAGCATCTTCGATACATATGGAGAGGAGTCCAACTTCGGAGAGACAGCACTGTTGGAGTTCTATCAGGATGGGTTACCTCCTAAACTCCGAGAGGCAGTCGAAAGAACGTATCCAAAGTGGGCTGACTTCGACGAATATAAAGAAAGGGCTGTAGAGCTTCATTTAGAATGGTTGAAGGAACGGGAAAGACAAGGACACTGGAAAACTCCTTCAATGTCGAGGAGTAACCCAGGTCTGTCCCAGGGAAGAACGGTGGCAAGTGTCAATGCACTTATGAATATGGGACCAGGTGCTAACTCATCCTTTACTCCATTACCCAAACCGACACCTGATGAAAGAGACCGACTCCGAAAACTAGGAGCGTGCTTCGCATGTAGACAACCTGGACATATGAGCAACGAATGCCCAACGTTTCCAAAACCATCATCTCAAAATGTTCCCTGAACCTTCTCTCCTCATGCTGTTCGAACAGCCGAGATCGCAACCACATCTTCACCGTCTCATTCGTCACCAGTAACGGTAGCTCAGGCATCTTCATCTCGAAACGTGATCAAGGATATTTCCAATATGGTTAACAAGGTTAAAGGATTGGAAGGGGAAGAAAAGGAACAAGCGGCCGTCTATTTAAAGGACATTATGTCCAAATTGGATTTTTGAATTGCTCCTCTGCTACGTCGTCAGTAGGAGTTGAACAGTACACCGGACAATTAAAGAGAAATCGATATAGTGTGTTATACCCCTCCAGTGAGCGAATCTTTCCTTCAGAACTAAGAATGTCAGCAATCACTCGTAACTGGCAGGTATCATCAATCACGCTCAAAACTGAATTAATCGGCAAGGTTACTGGCAGAAAAATCGACGCAAACACCCTAATAGACAGCGGTGCAGAAGGCATAATTATCAATAGCCGGTTCGCACAAGAAAATCAACTTACCCTCCTTCCTATCAAAAACCCGTTCCCAGTATGAAACGTTGATGGTTCCGAAAACACTATGGGATGGGTACGAAAATACACCATTCAGAGTCTCTGTATCTACTCCCAAGACAACAGAGCATATCACGAGGAAAAAAGCCGAATTCTATGTGACAGACATCGGGGATCACGATATAATCCTTGGTACTGACTGGTTGGAAGAACACAACCCAGATATAGATTGGTCATTCTCACGAATAGATATGATCAGGTGTCCAGAAATGTGTATCGTAGCAAAACCCCCCATCCTCCATTTAAAAACTAAAATGAAACCCTCGAAACCAACAATCGCCGAACCACAGACCCACCATAAGGATTACCAAGTCAGATGGTTGGAACCAATTGGATGATTCAAACCAGTTGCTCAACCAAAAATCGCAGGGCGACGCCATCGGATTCCTATTCGATCCTTCCATCGAAGTTCAGAGACAACAGCGATCTTTACCGAAGACAGTCATGGGAGAGATACAATCCCAGAAGAGTGGGAATGAAACGTGATGGAAGAACTGTTTGGGAACAAGGAAAAGGTAATGATGTTGAATGGGGAAACACCAGAAACGCCAAACCTGAACATCCGCGCGGGATTCATGAAGGCGCAAGAGCTTGCAGAGGCAGCTCAGAATGTCAAAATCGACATACCTCTTAAGGATAAGATTCCTTCGCAATATCATCAATTTCTACGAGTCTTCGACAAACAAACCTCAGAATGACTACCAAGATGTGGCGAATGGGATCATGCCATCGAGCTAAAACCGGACTTTGAACCATGCCCCTGCAAAACGTATCCTTTATCCCCAAACGAACAAAAGGAGCTCGACGAGTTCATCAAAGAGAATTTAGAGAAGGAATACATAAGGCCGTCAAAATCTCCTATGGCAAGTCCCTTCTTCTTGTAAAAAAGAAAGACGGAAAACTATGCCCAGTACAGGACTATTGCGCCTTAAACAGAGGGACCATCAAAAACGAATACCCCCTACCGCTCATATCGGAACTCATGGACAAACTGAAGGGAGCACGGATATTTTCCAAAATCGACCTCAGATGGGGATATAATAATGTACACATAAAGGAAGGAGATGAATGGAAAGCGGTGTTTAAGACCAACCGAGGTCTTTTCGAACCAACAGTGATGTTCTTCGGTCTTATGAATTCTCCAGCCACATTCCAAGCGATGCTGAACACTCTTTTCAAGGACCTGATCGATTCTGGAAAAGTCATAATTTACATGGATGACATTTTAATATTCACGGAATCACTGGAAGAACATTGATACATGGTAAAACAAGTACTTGCACGACTTCAGGAGAACAATTTGTATGCTAAACCGGAAAAATGCACTTTCGAAACCAATTCGGTGGAGTTCCTAGGCCTCATCGTTTCACACAATACACTAGCGATGGACCCAGTCAAAGTCGAGGGCGTAACCAAATGGCCGACCCCACGTAACGTTAAAGACATACAGTCATTCCTTGGCTTCAGAAACTTCTACCGTCATTTCATACGTGATTTCTCAAAAATCGCATGACCACTGTTCGATCTCACAAAGAAGGATCACTCATGGAGATGGTCAGATGAAACTGAAAGAGCCTTTCAGGCACTCAAAGATACGTTCACGTCTTCTCCAGTCCTCCTTATGCCCGATCATTCTAAACTGTACCGAGTAGAAGTCAATGCATCAGATTACGCTACAGGAGGTATCTTACAGCAACAAGGGCTGGACGAGAAATGGCATCCCATAGCATATCTATCGAAAGCTTTGTCTGAAACTGAGCGGAACTACGACATTCACGATAAAGAACTGCTGGCAATCATACGCGGACTGGAAGCCTGGCGACACTACCTCGAAGGCGGCACATACTATTGAAATCTTAACTGATCACGACAACCTCAGATACTTCACTACTGCTCAGAAACTCAGCCGACGACAAGCAAGAATGGCCTTGTTTCTGACTAGATTCGACTTCACGCTCACTCACAAACCCGGAAGCCTTAATCGGAGTGACCCGCTCTCTCGAAGACCGAGAACGACAACAAGGATAGGGTCTTCAGAATCCGAGCGACGAGGCCAGGAACAGTAATCGCAATTGGAGATACAGAGTTGAGAAGGCGAATTAAAGACTGCCCAAAGAAGGATGCCAAAGTCATGAGTGCGTTACAAACTATTTTTAACAACGGACTGCGCGCGTTGGCAAAAAACCTGCAGGAATGGAATTATGAAGATGGAATCATCCTGTTCTGAGGAAAGATCTACGTCCCAAACGACCAACAGCTCAGGCGAGATATTGTGAAAATGCACCATAACAGCCTTACCACAGGACATCTGGGACAATTCAAGACGTATGAACTCGTTAGCAGAGAATTCTGGTGGCCTGGTATGTCAGTATTTGTTCGTGACTACGTTGAAGGATGCGCTACTTGTCAGTTAACCAAGGCAAATAATCACCCAGCGCATGCACCACTAATCCCGAACGAGATACCAGAACGACCCTTTGGCACGATTACAACTGACTTCATCACGGATCTGCCAGAATGTGACGGCTTTAACGCAATTCATGTCACAGTCGATCGTTCAACAAAAACGGTTGTCATCTCCCCATGCAGAAAGGATATCGACAGTGATGGGACAATCGACCTCCTATTCGATAACACTTGGCGACGATATGGCTTGTGGGACAAAATGGTATCCGACCGTGGACCTCAATTTGCAAGCCAAGTAATGAAAGGAATATACGCTAAGCTAGGTATCACCTCGGCACTCAGTACAGCTTATCATCCACAAACGGAAATCAAGAACTCGAACAATATCTTTGGACCTTCTGTAACTACCACCAAGATGATTGGGTTAAATACCTACCTTACGCCGAGTTCTGCCACAATACGTGAGTCCATTCAGCAACTGGAAGATCGCCCTTCGAATTACTCCATGGATATCTACCCCGACTCTTCCCTACAATCAATCCAGCTTCGCATGTGCCAAAAGTCGAAGAACGCCTTCAGAATTTGGACATACTCCGAGAAGAACTAAAAGCAAGTCTGTCAACCGCAGCAGAAACGATGAAGGAACAAAACAAGGACCATATGAACGGAGGGATGAAATTTAAGGTTGGAGACAAGGTGTTACTAGACGGAACAAATCTGAAGACAACGAGGCCAAAAGCTAAGTTGGCAAATCGTTGTCATGGCCCATTCAAAATCACTGACGTTATTGGTGAAATCAATTATTGACTCAGGTTACCAAATACCTGGCAGATTCATCCGGTCTTCCATGCCTCACTTCTATCGCCATACAAAGAAACCGAAGCTCACGGAGTAAACTACCTGGGAGAACCAGCTGAATTACTCCCCGAAGACAATGAATACGATGTAGAAGCAATCTTGGATTCAAAACCAACGAGGAACCATCGGGGAGTACAATACCTTGTCAAATGGCTAGACTATGCTGACTCAGAAAATTCATGGGAACCAGCATCAGGACTGACGAAGCTAAAAGATATGATCAAAACCTTCCACCAACAACATCCAAACGCCTATCGACCAACGAACCTCATACGACCGGGAACAACAGTGCGCTCATTGGGAGTCACTATAGGAGATATATGGTGGAGCACCCGTGTGCTTCAAATGAAAGCACAACTCAAAGGAGGAACAATGTCACGAATTGCTAGTGTTCTATGTTCTCCTTCCCACTCCACCGGACAACTAAACTCGGAATTCCGTCATCATTCATCCATCCCATTTCCCCGTTAATTAACACTCCGCCCCAACAACACCGATACATTGTACAGCGTCCACTGTCAAAATCCGTTTGCGGGCGGCGAACTGGCTGCTCGCTTGGTACATACGTCACTACTTGGCAACAACTATAAAAGGATACCACACCAGGGGGAAGAACGATAGGACTAAAGCCCACTACTACCAGTCAAACAACAACCACTCATACTCCCACTACCGCAATTTCAACTGCTTCCTCTACCATTTCCACTGCTCAGAACTCATCCCTCGCACACCCAACAAACGGGGGACATTGTACATACGGAAGACGGTCAGGCCGTCAATGTTGACTCTCAAAGCAACACCAAGGACCTCACAATGGATGCAGACGTTGCACATGGGGAGGAGAGGATGGACCAGGTCGATGTAGATTGGGAAGAGGGCATAGAGCTACATGTGTAGTTCTTCGAACATCCCTACGAGCAGAGCACAGAGGGAACCTTGGATGGGGAGACAGCAGCGTATGGGGTGCACACATCATCCTACAAAACGACGACAATGACGGATGGGATGCACCAGGCTGGGGTTCTGCAACCAACATCACGGGATGGGGCGAACCCGACGACTTAACTGACTATTGGCCAGAACAGCGGGAGTTGGACAAGCGACTTCGCGAACAATGGGCAAAACACTGGACGGACTGGCTCCTGAGCTCCGGTGAAAGCTCGTCTTAAGAAGGGGGTATTGTCACGAATCGCACCCCGCCTATTCATTTCATTTCTATTCTTTTCCTTTTTACCACTCTATTTACTTTTAACTCCATAAACATCAACTGTTTCCCATCATCGTCTATAGTTACCATCTTCCCAGATCTATGACTCACATACTTATCGCCTCCGCTTTCCATCTCCACGGACGTTCCCACTGTCAATCATTCTTTATGATCCAGTACCTTCATCTATCCATATTTAACCTATTATTCTCTCACTTTTGACATCTCCACATGGTACCATTTATTATTACTGACTTCTTCCCATCTGTTCACATATCGCTTATATACCCACTAACTTTGTAACCTACTCTTTAGTTCGTTCACTTTGTCTCCACTCCGTACTATTACTATGCAGTGTAGAGCATAGTCTGCTTACTACTCCATATCTCTCTATCTCTCTCTCTCTCAATCTATTCCTTGTAACCGGTTTTCTCGTATTGTGTGACTTGGGTGGTTATTGAGTGTATCGACAACCTTGACAGAAAGCTTGATCTGATCTTGAAGTTATAGTTATTGGTTGTGTTGGTTCGTCGGACGTGACGGGGAGGTGTCTTTGATTAATAGCCACAGCTCGTAAACTGATTGCTGGAGAGGGGCTCAGTTTGTCTCGTCCTGAGCCCCTTCCTCGTTTCCCTGCTCCAGATCCTTGTTTTCCTGATCTAATTCAAAAATGTTTCCTTCCTCATCATATCCATAATAGGTTTCACTCTCATCCTCCTCTATTACCACTCCTATCCTTGCTGCAACCTCTTCAACTCGTGGTTGGTCATTTTCTGGGGGACAATCCTTGCCAAAAATGTCCTGAAGCTCCACACCTTATACAGAGGCTGTTTTGCATTCTTCGATCGTATTCTTCTTTTGGAAGTTGCACGAATGGCCTATTTCTTGGAAACAATGGTTGTGCAGCTCTAGCGGCGGGTGGGGATTGGTTTTGTCCTTGTTGGAAATGTGCCCGGTTATTCTGCGTGGAAGGTCCTGGTCCTGCCTGTGCGTTTTGGGGATTGGTACATTGTCTAGGCTGTGCGGTGTTGGGTACATAAGTAGGGTTGGCATAATTATTAGTAGCCAATCCTGCTTCGTTGAAAGCCTCTCAAGCAGAATTGAGATCAAGCAACTGGTCCACCACTTCATTGAAACTTTGAGGGATGTTTCCAACTAAAGTAAGTCGATTACGCAAGTCTCTTCGTATCTGTAACAGTAATCTCCATTTTAAAGCAGGCTCGTTGTATCCTGTTAACAATGTCGTGTCTTCAAATTGAACCAAGAAATTGGCGAAAGTTTCTGTTGCTTTTTGGAGGATCTTATCCAAGGCTGCCTGGGCGTATAATTGCTCGTCGTGAACACCGAATAAGCGGGCAAAAGTGGCAACAAAAGCCTGCCAGTTGTGAAGAGCGCTAAGGTAAACTCCTTGCATTAGTTCCCTTTCTATAAGATTTTGATAATATCTTGCAGCTGCACCTGTTAAATAGGATGACGCAAATGTTACCCTCGAATGTTCTGTTTCGTACAACGTGGGTTTTGCAGAGAACATTCTGATACAGTCGCTAACGAAGGGTCTCCATAGAGTTCTATCTGTACCATCAAATGGATCAGGCTTTCTTATTTCTAATTTAGCTTCTCTTGCCAGTTCGTCCCTTCTTGCTCTGTCTACCCCATTCCCTCCATTCCCTCCATTTCCAGCTGATCCTGGTTCTCCTTGCGGTCCTCTAAATCCATCTGGTCCTTGATTCCCATCTGGTCCTGGCCTCCCTGGTGGTCCTCGATGTCCTCTGGGTCCTCTTGGTCCTCAGGGGCCTCCTGGTCCAGGTGGACCCCCTCCTTCTTCATCAGGTTCACTTGGACTGGATCTCTCTGATGTAGGAGATCCAGGCAGTGTCGGTGATGGTGATGGTGGTGGGGGTCCGTGTGGAGAATCAGGAGGGGGAGAACTTCCTCCGCGTCTATTAGACAGCGGTGGCTGATACTCGGATCCTCCTAATATGGGTCGATAATTCAGTTGAGTGACATCCAAATAGGCTGGTTGTCTTCGTAGAACTCTTGAATTTGATACTGTTTCTAGAATGGGTCCTGCAACTGAAACTTTTTCAGTCAAGGTTCTCGATCCTCATGTTGCTCGTACCATTGTAGGTATGTGAGGTGGGGTACTCCTAAAATTATTATCAGTGCGTGTAGCGGGTTGCTTACCTTTTTCTTCAGCCATAAATCTTGGTGTTCCTGTTACAGCGGTTGGGGTAGACACTCGTGAGGGATTTCTTGCCGTGAGTCTTGTTTGTTCTTCGATAATCAGTTCGTTTACCTCTGTTATTCTGGGTTCCTGTGGATCAGGATCTTCTTCATCAGGCTCCGTGACCACATAGGCAGCCGTTCCTTCTCTACCCATCCTGTTCCTTCTCCATACTTCTCCTAAGTTTCCCAAGTGTCTACATAGTGAGGGAACTGCGGGAGTATACCTGTATCCGGTGCTTCGGACTTCTCCAGGTCTTACTCGATTATTTTGGGGTGTATATTCATATGAAGGTAAATGTTCTACCTTGTTTTGAATTCGAACCCCTTGACTTTGAGGTGTTCTAGGCCTTTCTCTTCTACTATTGCCACTTCCCATAGCAGGGACATAGCCCTCTCTTCACTGAGCTGGTGGGATATATTTAGGGGCTTGTGCTGGTATTGGCCTTGATAGTTGCTCAGAACCGGTGTCTTCGTTGGTTGGGGTGCTTTGAAGCATCAGATTTATTGGTCTTGGGGTTTCTCTCCTGCTGTTTGTTCTCGATACCCTGGTATTGGCCACTGAAATGGTTCTCGAAGGGCTGGTATCGACTAATACATTACGCAATTTCCGTAATAGTCTTTCCCGACTCACTTGGTCTCTGGTCAGCTCAGTGTATCTTTGTTCTCCTTCATGGATGGCCTCTTCCATGGTTTCTGGGGCTAATTCCAAAATGTCGAGTGGAGATGTTTGTTGGGACGTACGTATTTGGATTTCCCTTGCTTCTGCAGGAGTATATGGCCTGTTATATGCTGGAGCTGATTGGTTGAGCTCATAGGGAACAATATCCATAATTAAAGGGTCAGTGACTTCTCTGAATAACTGTTCTAGAGTTTCAGAGAATTCTCTATTTTGCAGAAGTACTTCTACATAACCTGGTCTTGTTCCTTCATCAGCTGCTAACCGCCTAATATACTGAATTGCTTCGTTGTTCCCCCATCCAGTAGTTCCCACGACCCCTATACTCCTTGCAAACCGACGACTCCTTGTACCCACATCCTCTATGATGTCTAGAGCCCTAGTATATTGCGGAGGGGTTGCCCCTGGAGGAGTTGGTCCTAATGGAATAGCTGGTAGGTTTCTGTAATTTCCCTACCCGTTCTCGCAGAAGCATGACTCCACATGCTTGGGGCCTATACGCAGTCCTTCCAGCAAACGATGCAGCTGTTCATCTTGTGTTTGGTTGTTGATCTTCGGTTGACAGGGTGCTCCCCATCGCAGATTCGTATTGTTTGGTATAGGGTCGTTGGTTGAGCCTTAAGGGTGTAGAGGCATGGAGGGGTTGTGGAACTTGCGTCGTTGGCAAAATGATTGGTGTAGCCAGGACTGGGATTGCTCATGGATTGCTCGATTGGCTTTCGACGGCTCTACTTGGATAGTTGCCTCCCATGGCAGGGGTATGCACCAAGGGATCTAGTTGAGCTGGTGGTATTGGTGCGGGGAAAATCTCCGAAATAATTTCCCCCTCTTCCTCTGGTGACTGCGTGTTTACCACGTCTTCCCCTAGGCCTCTCGTTTCCTCCCTAGATTGAGTCTCTTCCTCCCTTGAACCCTCCTCTTCAACGACTCTAATTGAGTTATTCTCGGGTACAATGACTTGATGAATACCTTGTAGTGCCAGTTCCACAGTAGGTTCCTAAAAATATGACCTGTCGCCTTCCCCTTCTATCTGACGAATTTCCTCAGCTATCGTTGGGGGAATTCGGACTGGGGCTGGGAAACTGGAAGTCGTAGATCCGGACCCTCTTCAAGCGTTTCGTATCTGGGTGTCCAGGGTCAATTCTTCAATGTCTGGGTTGACCTGGAAATTGAGGTGGCGAATAATTGAGTCTTGGTGGGGTTCAGCAGCTGGCTGAACTCAATGGGTCCTTCTATTCCTTTCGAACAAAGGAAAACATGACTCGCTGAGAGGTCGATGTGTGGATCTCTCGCCACTCTCAGTACTAGTAGTGGTCAACATGTGAATGTGGGTAGCTCCTAAGGATACGGGAGCTGTTCCCAATGCTCGGCCCAGCGTAGTCTATGTCCCATATGGTTGATGTGCTGACCTAGTGGGGGTATCGGTCCACCCGACTCCTGGGGTATGGGTATGGAAAGGAGGATTCCGGGTCTCGGGGGTCTCAGGGTTTTGATTGGTCGTGCGAGTGGTTTCCTCTTCGGTTTGGACGCGTGTAGCCATTGCTGGTAGGTGGCTTAGAGTCTGCTATTATGTTAGGATACGTACAAAGGGTTGTAGTACGTAGCTTTATTCAAATAACAAGTACTAAGTAAGTATACCAAGTACAAGTAACCGCTAGGCAGTCTAATGGATCTACACACGAATGGGGGCTTTAAGTACTTAAGGTTGAACCCGGTGAGGTAAATACCAGGTAATTCGTAGTACTCAAGGATAAGTTCTTGATGTTGCAGGTAGAAGAATCAATTGATATGCAGTTGTGGATTCGACGGCAGCCGTTAGGCAAACGTATCAAGTGATTAGTAGTATTGGATGTGAGTTTATGCAGTCAAGTAACTTGACGGCAACCTTAAGGCAAAGTAATAATAGTCTACTAAGTATATTTAGGTACGTAGGTTAAAAAATAGCAGACTGGGGATCCACAAATCCCCAGCTAGCTTTTATACATGCAAGATTTAAATTTATTATCTACGGATCCGTCTTCATGCACTGCCCTCTGAGTCTCCTTGACTCACGGGGACTCCTCCTGACTCGTTTCTGACTCCAGAACAGCTCTCCACGACTCCTTCATGGTTCTGTACCATTTTTGACTCATCTTGACTCTTTCCTGCTTCCCGGTTAGCATCTGAAATCACTGGTACAACCTGGTACCAGCTGATCTCACTATTTGGTCCTTTCTTCAGGGTCGTGGGATCAACAATGCTTCTTTAAATTGTCTCTTGTTGCCCATATTTGGCAACGTGTATTCCGTATTCCTACTTGGACGTTGCATCAGTTCCTTTGCAATGTCCTCTGGGATTCTTCTCCACTGGTCGTTCATGGTCACGTGGGCTGTACGCTTTGACACATTGCGTCTCTGGTCGCGTCGTGACAGAAACGTGAAACACTGGACTAAAGCTTCTATCATTTACCTTGCACTCCAAAAGAGTATAAATTGTGTGTTGGTTATAACAAGTGTCTATAAAATTTAACAAGTGTGGTTATAAAATTGTGAACTTATTGTGTTTGACCTTTGGTCTTTGTGTGTGTGTTTGTGATTTTGAACTAAGGCATTTGTGGCCTTCAAAAACTGTGTTAGATCTTTGGGGCTTGTTAGTCCATTTGGTGTTATATTTGTGTCTTCGCGGGCTAGCGCAAAAGTGTTATCAAAGCCTCCACAGAAGTACTTATAGTACAAGATTGGTTGAGACTTTGAGTACTCTGACTACTCGCGTCTTCTTTCAAGATTGTATAACGGTTTTTGTGTTTTTAGTACATAAAGTACATATTTACCAAAGACTACTTATTAACGAAACCTTCATGAACCATGCACGAGCACTTCATGAGTCCTTCATGAGTTACTCACGAAACCTTCCTTCACTCATCCTTCACTCACCCTTCACTCACCCTTCACGAGTCCTTCATGAGTCACTCATGAAACCTTCATGAACCCTTCATGAGCCCTACACAAGTCACTGATGAAACCTTCACAAGTCCTCCACAAGTCCTCCACAAGTCCTTCATGAATCCCTCAATGAAACCTTCATGAACCCTTCATGAGTCCCTCATGAGTCCTTCACGAGTCCTCCTTCATGAGTCACTCACAAAACCTTCATAAACAAATCACTTGTCCTTAACTCATCATTCAGGAACCGTTCATGAAGCCTTCATGAGTTCTTCTGTCATGAGTTGTATCTACAGGTACCCCTATCCCTCATTTTTCCATATTCCCCTTCTGATACAACATATGCACCTGAGTCTTAATGACTCATTCCTATTCTGACTCATAATGACTTGTATACCTCACAACACATGTTCAACACATGTGCTTGAGTCTTACTGACTCATTTACTTACTTTGACTTGTTCTGACTCATAGTAGCTCATACATACAGTATATAAACAGTAGCTACATCTACATGTACCCCAGTCCTGATATTTTCAAACCCTTGTCCGTAATGCCACTGGTATTTCCCTAAATCTCTGTTTTACAGCTGCACTGATCTGTTCTGACTTCTATTCTGGCTCTATATCTCCCGCAATATCAAGATATTCGCGATTGCCCAGCGGTTTCACGCCTCAAGACCGTTTCGGACGTACTTATCTGGCACATAATTTTATTTTCCCATCGACATTCTTGACTTCGAGGTACTTACGGATACGGATCCTGACACCTTCATGAGTCACTCACTTCACAAAGCTTTCATGAACCCTTCACGAGTCCTTCATGAGTCCTTCATGAGTTACTCACAAAATCTTCATGAACCATTGATGAGCCCTTGACAAGTCCTTCATGACTCACTCATCAAACCTTCATGAACCTGTCATGAGTCCTTCACAAGTTTTTCCTTCACGAGTCCTTCATGAGTTACTCAGGAAACCTTCATGAACCCTTCACAAGCCCTTCACAAGCCCTTAATGAGTTACTCAAGAAACCTTCATGAACCTTTCATGAGTCCTTGATGACTCCTTCGAGAACCCTTCATGACTCCTTCATGAGTTAATCACGAAACCTTCATGAACCCTTCACAAGTCCATCATGAATCCCTCATGAAACCTTCATGAACCCTCCACAAGTCCTCCACAAGTCCTTCATGAGGCACTCACAAAACCTTCATGAACCCTTCACAAGTCCTTCATGAGTCCTCCTTCATGAGTCACTCAAGAACCCTTCATGAACCCATCACTTGTCCTTACTCATCCATCACGAACCCTTCATGAACCCTTCACAAGTCCTTTGTGAGTCACTCACTTCACAAACCCTTCATGAACCCTTCATGAATCCTTCATGAGTTACTCAAGAAACCTTCATGAACCCTTCCTGAGCCCCTCACAAGTCCTTCATAAGTCACTCACGAAACCTCCATGAACCTGTTGTGAGTCCTTCATGAGTCACTCATGAGTCCTTCACAAACCCTTCACTCGTTCTTCATGAGTCACTCATGAAACCTTCATGAACCCTTCATGAGTCTGTCACAAGTCTTTCATGACTCACTCATGAAACCTTCATGAACCCATCACTCATCCTTGACTCATCCTTCACAAACCCTTCATGAACCCTTCATGAGTTACTCATGAAACCTTCACGAGTCACTCACGAAACCTTCATGAACCCTTCACAAGTCCTTCATGAGTCACTCATGAGTCCTTCAAGAACCTTTCACGAGTCCTTCATGAGTTACTCACAAAACCTTCATGAACCCTTCCCTCATCCTTCACTTGTCCTTCATGAACCCATCACTCATCCTTGACTCATCCTTCACAAACCCTTCATGAACCCTTCATGAGTTACTCATGAAACCTTCACGAGTCACTCACGAAACCTTCATGAACCCTTCACAAGTCCTTCATGAGTCACTCATGAGTCCTTCAAGAACCTTTCACGAGTCCTTCATGAGTTACTCACAAAACCTTCATGAACCCTTCCCTCATCCTTCACTTGTCCTTCATGAACCCTTCATGAACCTTTCATGAGTCCTTCACAAACCCTTCATGAGTGCTCATGAGTGTTTCACGAGTCCTCCCTGAGTCACTCACAAAACCTTCATGAACCCTTCCTTAATGAGTCAATCACAAAGCCTTCATGAACCCATCACTTGTCCTTGACTCATCTTTCACAAACCCTTCATGAACCCTTCACAAGTCCTTCTTGAGTCACTCATGAGACCTTGACAAACCCTTCACGAGTTCTTCATGAGTGTTCACGATTCCTTCATGAGTTACTCACAAAACCTTCATGAACCCTTCCTGAGTCCTTCACAAGTCCTTCATGAGTCACTCACAAAACCCATGAACTCTTCACTCATCCTTCACTCATCCTTCATGAACCCTTCACCAGTCCTTCATGAGTCATTCACAAACCCTTCACAAGTCCGTCATGAGTTACTCATGAAACCTTCATGAACCATTCACAAGCCCTTCACAAGTCCTTCATGAGTCACTCACGAAAACTTCATGAACCCTTCACTCATCCTTCACTCATGCACCCTTCACAAGTCCTTCATGAGTTACTCATCAAACCTTCATGAACCCTTCATGAGCCCTTCACAAGTCACTCATGAAACCTTCATGAATCCTTCACAAGCCCTTCATGAGTCCTTCCTGAATCACTCACTCAACCTTCATGAACCCTTCACTTGTCCTTCACTCACCCTTCATGAACCTTTCATGAGTCCTTCATGAGTCACTCACGAAACCTTCATGAACCCTTCACAAGTCCTTCACAAATCCTTCATGACTCACTCATGAGTCCTTCATGAACCCTTCATGAGTCCTTGATGAGTTACTCACAAAACTGTCATGAACCCTTCATGAGTCACTCACAAAACCTTCATGAACCCTTCACAAGTCCTGCACGAGTCCTTCACGAGTCCTTCATGAACCCTTCATGAGTCCTTCATGAGTCCCTCACAAAACCTTCATGAACCCTTCATGAACCCTTGACGAGTTCTTCATGAGTCACTCATGAAACCTTCATGAACCCTTCACAAGTCCTTCATGAGTCACTCACAAAACCCTCATGAACCCTTCACAAGTCCTTCACAAGTCCTTCACAAACCCTTCATGAACCCTTCACAAGTCCTTCAAGAGCCACTCACAAAACCTTTGTGAACCCTTCACAAGTCCTTCATGAGTCACTCACAAACCTTTCATGAACCCTTCACGAGTCCTCTACAAGTCCTTCACAGGTCACTCACAACACCTTCACAAAACCTTCACACCTCCTTCACAACTGCTTCATGAGTGTTTCACAAGGCCTTCACAAGTCACTCACAAAATCTTCACGAACCCTTCAAGAGTCCTTCACAAGTCCTTTGTTAGTCACTCACGAAACCTTCAGGAACCCATCATGAGTCACTCATGAGTATGAGGGCCTTCACAGCACCTCCACAAGTCCTTCACTTTCTCTCAACTCCCTCCCATTTTTTCCTTCACAAATCATTTATAACTGAGTAGACTTTTATTTCCTCTTTCATTCCAAAATCTATCTATTCACTTCTTAATTTAACATTCATTGCTATAATTATACAGTAAAATACCTACTTTTATGCTATCATTCCTTGATTTTACCACCTCCTATATATCTCTTGTAAGTCTGCAAAATTATCTACTTTCCAATAAATTCAAAACAATTCTCCTTGACTTACAGGTGTATTACTTTAAACCTATTAGGATACCCAGGATATCATATGTCCTCTATCCTGATGTATGACTTTTCTGTAAAATTATAAGATTCCATGCCAATGTTTTGGGTTTTGTAAAGCTCCTGTAATACACCTGATCTTATTTAAGCATTTCTGTGACCATCCTGTCACTCAGTAAATCTATCATAAATGGACTCACTATTGATAGTGATTTACCAGAGCTTCTGTAATTCTTGGCTGTATTACTATATGTCATACTGTGACCATGTGTTACATCAAAATGTTTCTGTCTATCTCAATAGTATTATAGTATGTATTACTGGGACACAATGTCACATAGAAAGATCCTAGTAATACACCTTGATTTACAGAAACCTTATGGAATTGTTGTGAAATTTTTGCTTTCCTGTAATACTCCTGTAATACATGGGGATTTACTATCTAAGTGGCACTGAGTAAGTCTTCAGTAATATCACTGTATGACAGCATATTTATTGTATTTGCACCTGTGTATATCCTCTGTAAATATTACTCTATGACATACTGTGACTACATGTCACACTAAAATATTCCTGTAATTTTCAATGGTATTATAGTATGTATTACTGTGACAGAATGTCACATAGAAAGACTCCAGTAATACACCCTGACTTACAGAAACCTTATGGAATTGTTCTGAAATTTTTGCTTTCATGTAATACTCCCATAATACATGAGGATTTACAAACTGAGTGGCACTGAGTAAGTCTTCAGTAATATCACAGTATGACAGCGTATTTACAGGTATTTGCACCCAGTGGTAGATACTATCATCATCCAATTGCAGTAAGCTGCAAGCACAATACACATTGTCAACTCCATATTATGTGGCCTATGACCTCACTATGAATTACTTATTGTAATTCCTAAGGTAGTGGACATCCGCAGGCATCAATAGTCACATGTAGTGTGTCACATGGCCATTTTTTTCAAGCCTCAAAAAAAAATAATTTTGAGACAACAATTACAGCGCCATGGATAGGATACTACTAAGTACATATAGGATTAAGATATGCTGGTATTACTATGAGCTCTATCAAACTCCTCCATGATTTTTTCCGGTACTATTCGATGCCCTCAGTACTTTTTAGCTGCCCAAGCTGCCTGGGTACCATTCAAACCTTTCTGATAAGCATCCATGAAGCAGTCTGCTCATATAGCAAACCTGTCAAAGTCAGATCAGCATATTTCTAAAGACCGAGTTGAAAAAACAGACCTGCACATGGATAGTAGAGGAACAGATGCAATAGCCCTAAGCATGTTCCATTCCAAATCAGCATCTTTCTATAAATCTGCTTGGCATACCCCCAACACTGTTTGATGAAGTTCAACTCGCAGTGGTACTTGGGGAAAAAAATCACAGTGAAGCCCTGCTTCTCGCAATGCTCTTCAAGACAGCTTTTTTGATGTAAAAAATCTGGCTGATTGAATAAGATTCTATGGCAGCAGCAGTCCTTAGCCCCAGGTTCGCATTTGAAACTTTGCATTCACAGTTGAGCTTGACCTTGGAAGGATCTGGCAAGTCTGCACCTTTATTGACCTGCTCCTGGATAATTTGCCGCATCCCTTTGAACCAGCCTGGGTGTTTCAGATGATCAGAGGAGTAATAGAAATCTTGAGGGGTTCCATCAGCAAATGTCCCCTTCTGCATACAATGCTTGATGCCATTGCAGGTGAAATATCCCCAGTCTTTATTTTCTTTCACAGGCATCTTCATTGAGGTGAGAGCATCAGCAGCTCATGCTGTATGTGTCTTGGCGTTGTCATATGCAAGAATGTGAATTTCATCTGGATAGTCTTTTTCAAGAATATCCATCGCAACCATTGCCTGCGCTATAATGTCTTCATTGTTGAAATATCCATCACAGTTTTTTTCCAGCACGAAAAACCACTCCAGCAGTCTTCCTGAATATGAACAGTGTAAGAATGCGAGTCAACACATAAACAGTAAGTTTAAACTTTACCTTGAATCCTTGCTCTCTAGCCATCCGTAATCTGGAGAGACGAGCCCAGCATACATAGCTGATAGTCCTTCTCCTTTGGGCTTTGGAGTGGCAGGCTCATCTTTATCGACCCAACGCAAGTTTCTTCGATCATTTGCATAGAAAGTGGATTCATCATGTCGCCAAATGACCACTGTCTTTCCATCGGCAGTTGCAATGAAGGTTTGTCGATCTTCAGTGCCATCACTGTTCGATTTCTGCGTGTGCTTTGCCCACTTTTCTCATGTTGGGAGAAATTTCTCTTGTCTGTAATCAACATCCTCTCATTCGTGTCCATCAAAATACATTCCCTTAGGATCCTTCCCCCATCTCTTGTCCATATGATTCATCCACTGACAAGCAGTGTGCTCAGTGATTCCCTTCTACAACCACAAGCGAGCCTTTACCTCTGGTGAGTTGATGAATTGAACAACATGTCTTGCAGCAATATATTTCCCAATCCCTTGAAGATGCAGTTTGAGCTCATGTGTGAGATCCTCATCATCCAGCATTGACTTGTTTTTGCACCCATATGCTGGCTTTGGAAGCTTAGGGTTCTCTGTGAAGTCTATTGTCCAGACCCTGAGCATATGAGATAACCATGGACCTTTCCCAGTGATCCCAGCAATGAGATCAGTGGACCGAGTCCATTGAGTGTATCCATTGTGGACATGAAGCTGGAGAAAAGACAGCATCAATTCCAGCTGACCTCGAAGAACTCTATTGTATGGAGATCTTTTTTTGCTGAATCCACAGCCAGTGTTCCGGCGTGGATGAAGCATCTCATCCAGCTGGGTGATGCAGGCATCAATTTGTGTAGGGGAGGGGAGTTGTCGTTTTGATGGCAGGTCAGATGGAGCAGGGGTAAATGAATCAGATGATGTCAAAGGCAGCGAGTCTTCCTCAATGTCAAAAAAGATTGATTCTGAAATGTCAATGTCAAGAAGCCAAGGGACAGATGTATCCAGGGTCCTGTATTCAAGGAAAAGATCCTCATCATCCACTTCCTCAATGGTTACTGACTGTTGAGGAGTGACTGATTGATTTGATGAGTTTGCGACCATTTCATTTTCAAAGTTCCAAGGTGCAACAATCTCTATGTCGCCATCCAAGTCCAAGATCACAGGCTCATCCAGAGTATCTGAAATTTCCTCAAGCTGTGACTTTCCCTTGCCTGATCCAAGCCATTGCATCAGACCATCACCATGTGCTTCTTTGATCTTCTGAATGTTGGCTTTGTGTGTGCAGTGTCTGCTGAGCAGGTTGAGCTCCAAGTGGCTGGGTTTTCCAGTTTGATCTCTTGTCTTTGATTTAAAAGTGAAGTCTGGCCTGTAGGCGTTCACATGCAAGTCTGAGTCAGTGGACAAGTGAGTTCTCAGTGTCAAAATCAGGCACATCATCGTTCTTGCAGGAGAAGTCTGATGATGCAATTGAGAATGTATCTGAATTTCCGTTGTTGATGCTCACAGAATCTGAACCAGGATGTTCGGATGCATCCAGCTCGAAATTGGAGTTGGCATCAGGCACAGGTTCGGGTATGGGTTCGGGTGTGGGAGAATGGGTAGCAAGATCAGGGGTATGAACTGGAGAATCATGTCTTGCTTGTTTCTGGGCATGCTGTCCAAGGTTCTTGGTGTATTTTTTTCGCTTCAAGGTGGGCATGGTGATGTTAGAAAAAAGGGAGGAAACACATCTCTGAGCACTGCTAAGCCCTCAACAATATGGTCACATGACTGGCCATTTTGAGAAGACCAATTTTTCATTGTCTATCTCATTCAGCATTTTTGAAAAAAAAAAAAGAAGTTTTTTGTTCCAAAACTTTACATCAAAGCTATTTCTTGGAAATCTAAGACCACAGATCTCTAGACAACATCCCTAGCTACCATTCTATGGTCTTCTTTTTTTCTCTAACGCATGTCAGTGTCAGTGTCACGCATTTTCATGTGACTACCAATGCCTGCGGATGTCTGATATCTTATCAATTGTTCATATATTGTCCAGCATACTGTACAACTCCTCCTGATGACCTAACAGGAGAGTATTTCAAAAATCCATCATCTTTGCCATCACATCTTTCAAATATACACTAGCTTGTTCCTTTTCTTCTCCTTCCAAACCATTGACCTTGTTTACCATATCCGAAATATCTTTAATTACATTACGAGAGGAAGACAATGATGATGTTTGAGCCACTGTTACCAGTGGCAAACTAGATGATGACAATGAAGCTGTCCTAACAGCATGAGGAGGGAAGTTACGAGAGGTATTCTGAGAGATGGATGGTCTTGGAGAATTGTTCAGGAGTGTGGGAAATTTGTTGCTCATATGTCCAGGTTGTCTACATGTGAAACATGCTCCTAGTTTATGGAGTTGGTCCCTTTCTTCGGGTGTTAGCTTGGGTAGAGGAGTAAAAAACAAGCTAGCACCTGGTCCCATATTCATAAGCACATTGACACTTGCTACTGTTCGTCCCTGAGAAGGACCTGAAGTCGTCCTTGGTGTAGAGGATGGTTTCCATGGTCCTTCTTTCTCTCTCTCATTCAACCATTCCAAATGAAGATCCATCACCCTATCCCTATACTCGTCAAAGTCTTTCCACTTTGGCCATGTTTACCCCACCAACTTCTGAAGATCCTTCCAGAGACCTGCTTTATAGAAATCTAGAAGAGCTGTTTCTCTGTAGTCTGACTCTTAATGTCCGTCCCCCTCATCCTAGTGTTTTTTGATCTTGGATTGTGCAACTTCGTCAGCAGCAAGGGCTTTGAAATCCTTTTTAAACCTGTCCTTTATCCCCATCAAAGTTGTCCATTGCCTGTCTTTTTGGCTGACTCTTTCATTTTCCTCATCATCTTTTTGCTCTGTGATATGTTGAGTTGTCCTGTGAAGAACACACCTGTAACTGCTGTCCTGATATATAGAGTTAGGCTAATAGACCATCTTTTCTGATGCATCACAGAGGCATATAAACGAAGGCCTGGGCAGTTGGCCTATCCAGGTGCCAATAGGCTAGCTGTTAGAATACCATATTGTAGTAGGGCCATGTGCCCCTCCTGTTGATTTCGATCTTTTTTCTATTTTCATATGCAAAGCGCTGTACGCGTCCCTTTTCCATTCTGACCTTATAAACCATTCCTAATTCATACTATGCTGATCCTCCTATTTTATCCCTTCCTTCTCCTTCTGGTACCCTGACGTCTGTCCACCTCTGACAGCTTCTTGTCCATCCCATCCTTTGTGCCGGTGCCTTGAGCTAGCACTGAGGGTGTGGGGCTGCCCTTCTCATGCATCGTATCTAGCCTGATGGTTTACCAAGGACAAGTTTGACAAGATGCACAGGTTTAGGTGTACTGATTTGTTCTCAACGAACACAGACACATATATACTTTTTTTTTCTTCCTCTTTCTTTCCTTCCTTCTTTTCACTCCCTTCTCTTTTAAGTATGACATCTACATACTTCTACCCCTATCCAACTTCATAACTACCGATCTTCCCCCCTAAATCCTCACATACACATCTTCTTTTACAGGCCTTTAGGAATCTTAAAAATTGTTTACTCCTTATGGTCTTATTTCACTATCTTGAAGGCACCAGGAAATGTAGGGGAAGGTATAAGTACATAGTAGTTTACCTCAATTCTATCTTTCTTTCTGCCCAATTTTTCCCTGAGTGAGCCGCCTTTCTAAATCTTCACTTGAATCTTTCCTATCGAGCAACACGAGCCTTAACTTTGATTCTTTCTTCTACATGCAAAATTCCTGCCGACTTATGAGCCACATCCTGATCATATTTTCGACACGTCTATCACCTGACTCTTCTTCCCTTTCCCTCCTACTTCATCTGTTGAGTATTGACTGCTTAATCTTCTGTCCTCGCTTGGACGGGCAACTCCCCTATAATTGGTGACCACTGCAGGGGGATTTTCCTTCGGTTTTCTGTATACTCGGCTTCATTATTCTCTCATCACCTCATATCCTCTTCACTTATTGTTATCCTCCATCTTGAATGGAAGATTCCAACCCCGAAGATATCAACAATCAAAACAACAACCCTGTAACCTCAACCAATACTGATAACACCCCTCAATCTTCGACTTCTATTCCCCAATCCTTCATTCCTCTGTCTATGAGTCATGGAACTCACCATGCTACAGCTGGTATTATTGACTCGAACTCAGCCACCTCTATAGATCCTAGTTCTGCAATGTCTGCATCTGCTATGCCTTCTTTCATCCTCATTCCCATACCTGTACCAGGTAGTACTGACACTCCATCATTTGATGGAACGGAAGTCTCTACTTTCATCGACTACATTCTGGGATTGCTGACTTAAATGAGCTTATCCCTTATGTACTACGATATTCTACTGTGGAAGTCAAGGACGCCATCCACTATGAAGGCACCTTCGTCAAAGGCAATACTGACTACAACTGGGATTTGGCTAAAAAGACCCTACTTTCTCCAAGCCAAAAGTGACACATCAAGATCTTCTGGACTTCTGTCAGTATCACTATGAGAACGGGGTAATCAAATCTTCAAAAGACATTGATAAGTGTTGGATTGCTTTTCAAAAGTTCACCAACGGTCTTGTTGTAGATAATGTTATCACAAAACAGACACGCAACTACTACTTTGTCACCAGTCTTCCGAAGTCTGTCAAGGCCTGGTTCATTGAAGCTTTACCAGAGGATAAGCATACTCTGGAGACAGCACCCACGATTATTGACTCAGTGAAAGTATTGAAAACCCGCTTTGGAACTAACAGCCTTTACGTGACTCCATGGGCCTCATCTAGCCAATCGTTCAAGAACCAGGTTCAGCTGGACTTTGATGGTAACAGAGTGGATCCCAATGATAAGTCTTCCTCCTCATCATCCCCTGCTAATTCTTCAGCCACAAACCAACAACAACCTCAACACCAAGCCATTGTTGTGATAGTATTATTTCTGGGTATTTTCATTCATTTTCTGTTTCTTTTCTTCATCAGTCACTGCCTTTTGATCATTGTTTTGTTCATCCTTTGCCCTATCTTTTGTTCATCTTTCCTTGATCATCTATGCACAGCTGCTATCCCCTGTTTCATCACTTGTTCATCTTTTTATGATACATCTCTTACAGGGACACTACACACAGCTTGTTCATCTTTTGTTCATCTTTTTATGATACATCTCTTACAAGGACAACAGGCTGTACTTTGATTGTTCTGGACAGTTCTCTGATTCCTTTCTTCGCTTTACTCAACTTTTATCTTTATTCCTGTTCTGTGTATATAAGCTTAGAGTAGTAGCTCCCTAGTCCCCATCTTGACCTCTTTGTCTTGGGACTAGGTGAGCATCTCATGTATTTCTTGTTTTCACTCAATATTAACTTTGTCTTGGGACTAGTCTCTCATCGTTATGTGTCTACTGTTGTTCTGTTTACGCCTACTGTTTAGAGCCAAGTGTGTGCTCTTTACCACATTAGGTCAAGATCTCTTGCTGCACCGACAGCCTAGTTATCAGGTTGTCCTTGCAGAAACTCTGTTACCACGTCTACAGCACCCTCTCAAGCACCATCTCGTGCTTCTCGTACTTCTTGTGCACCCAGTTCTGTATCCAGCAAGTTGTCCTGTCGAGGACAACTACATGGCTTTGATCTAGTCGATCGGAGACACGTCTGCTTTGATATCAACAGTTATTTTAAAGATGGAGATGAAGGATTCTTTAACTGCCCAAGCCATCCTTGTCCAAACACTTACATCCGTTCCATTCCCCAAATCCGTTACTATAGTTGGGAAGACAACAACACTTGTTTTGACTGTATTGTCTTACCTACCAGTTCAGCCTTTCTCCATCAACACTTCCGTTACCTACCACTTCCATCACCCACGTCCCATACCCCTGTTATCCCATCGTCTCCTGTTCTCTCAGATATTAATATGTCTGAACAAGCTCAACAACCCCATTTCAATATGCACCGTGCCGAACAGATTCATCAGGCAGCTACCATTGAGGACATCATAAATGCTCATGGACTTCTCCAAGAGCAGGTCACTACATTCCTCCAACACATAAACCAGCAACAACCCCAGCCTAAGGCTCACACAATAAGCCAGAGCTCCGATAAATCCAGCATGGCCAAGCCTGAACCCTTCAAGGGTAAGGCTGTAGATGTCAGGTCCTTCATGGCGTCTTTCAGGAACTGGGCTGGAGAACAGAGAGATATTGCTGAAATGAAGGAAAGATGATACAATCTGCACTCTCTTTCATGCAGGGGGAGGCTGGCATTTGGGCTGCGCCATACATCAAAGAAGCTATGGCATACGACGGGACTACTCAGACTGTCAATCTGTTTAATGGAACTTGGAGTGTATTTGTGGAAGCTTTCAAAGCATGGTTTGGATCATTGGATGAACAGGCAGATGCACAAGATGTGATATAAGGATTGGTTCAGGGGAAACAGACAGGTATTCAGAGACTTGGGTCAGAGGACAGGATACTCTGATGAAGATCTCCAAGCTCGTCTTGAACAAGGACTCAATTATAACCTCCGCATTGGCTTAGCTCCCATCGAGGCGGTGAAAGGCAAGCCAATTTCACTTGATGATTTGGTTAAGAGGAGCACCACTCTCGAGAACCTCATCCATCACAAGCAGGGTCATAAGACCACCACTACTACATCCACTTCTACCTCCACTTCTGATCCCTATGCTATGGACATTGATGCTACTCGCACTGGCGAAACCATTGCTATGGTTGCAGTGCTCCAGGCCACATGAAGCCTCAGTGTAACCACAAGGAAGCCAAGTGCAACTACTGTGCTCGGAAGGGTCATCTGGATCGTGTTTGTCAGGATAAGTTCATGGGTCTTGACCACAACAGAGGGTTGTGTCCTCAAGGGCAATGAGTTGCTGCTACCACCATGGACGACTACTTCACCCTTTTCCCATCTGAGTCCCCAACTCCCTCTACCTCCACTACAGCCACAATTCCACCTCCAGATTATTCCACACAGCTCACAGCTCTTCAGAATGCCATGACTCAGCAGGCTGCCATCTTGGCTACGTTTATGAAGAAGATGGATTTTTAAAGCAGGTGCCCGTTCCAGCTGCATGGACAACACCCTTCAAACAATTCTCTATGCTTACCACTTCCTCGTACGATTCTATTTCTGCATGTAAAATATCAGTTATTCAGGAAATAGATCCCCTTTCATCACATTTTCATGTTGGAGTCAAACTACGAGGAATGAACCGAAGCATAGAAACAGCAGCTATGGTGGATAGTGGAGCAACAGCTCTATTTTTGGGAAAAGACTTTGTGAAGAAGCACCAAATTCGAACTTTTCAGCTCAAACAACTGATCAATGTATTCAACATTGATGGAACTTCAAATCAGGCAGGGCAGATTGAAAGGTTCGCACATCTAGGGCTCACAGTGGACGGACAAGAGAACTGGATGGACTTTTTAATTACAGATATTGGAGGGGAGGACATTATTCTGGGATTACCTTGGCTACAACAGACAAATCCAGAAGTAGATTGGAAGAAAGGAGAAGTAAAGAGGCAGAAAGCGACAGTAGAAGAAGTACCAGACGAGGGAGATGAGATTCAATGGACTGGAGAGATACCACAGGAGAGGGAGGACCTGTTAGTGGACAGAGAGGAGGAAGAGAAAGAGGAGGAGACAGAAGCTGAGGAAGAAGAGGAGACACCCTATTGCCGTATACGTGCTAATAGGGTGACCAGGAGGAAATGGTGGAAGACAGGGATTCTTAAAGAACAAAGTGAAGAGGTTTGGTGCACAGCTGGATTTACTTATTCACAACAACTTGCAGAGCAGGCTCAGAAGGACAAACCAAAACAGACTTTCGAGCAGATGGTACCAGCCCAGTATCGGGACTTTGCAAAGGTGTTCTCAGAGCTAGAATCTGAAAGACTTCCGACTCGCAAACCCTGGGATCATGCCATCGAACTCTTACCAAACACACCAGAAACTATGCACACCAAAATCTATCCTATGTCGCTTAATGAACAAGAAGAGTTAGACCAGTTTTTGGAAGATAAGCTACACAAAGGGTACATTCAGCCATCCAAGTCACTACTATCATCACCAGTCTTCTTTGTCAAAAAGAAGGATGGTAAACTGCGATTTGTTCAAGACTACTGAAAGCTGAACCAGTTCACAGTCAAGAATCGCTACCCTCTTCCATTGGTTACAGACATTATCGGTACTTCACAAAATTCGACGTATGTTGGGGATACAACAATGTATGGATCAAGTCTGGAGATGAGTGGAAGGCAGTGTTTGCCACGAATAGGGGACTATTTGAACCTCAAGTTATGTTCTTTGGACTTACCAACTCCCCTGCTACCTTTCAGTCTCTGATGAATTCGATATTTGCTGATTTAATTGCTGCAGGAAAAGTGGCAGTATATTTAGATGACATCCTTATCTTCAGTGGATCATTGGAGGAGGTACGGACAGTTACACAAGAGGTTTTGAAGAGGTTACAGAAGCATGATTTGTATTTGAGGCCAGAGAAGTGTGAATTTGAACAAGAGGTGATTGAGTACTTGGGTTTGGTAATAGGAGGAGGAGAGGTACGAATGGATCCGGTGAAGGTAGCAGCAGTACGGAATTGGAAAATGCCAACAACACTTTGAGATCTATGGGGTTTCCTGGGATTTGCCAACTTCTAACGTCATTTCATCAAAGATTTTTCCAAAATTGCTAGACCCCTGAATGACTTGACACGTAAAAAATGTCAAGTATGAATGGGGAAGTCATCAACAGGCAGCCTTTGAACAACTTCAGGAAGCTTTCGTATCAGCACCAATTCTTACACTTTGGGAACCAGGGAGGCCAACAAGAATAGAAGTGGACGCATCAGGATATGCAACAGGAGGAGTATTGATGCAGAAGCTGGAAGATGGTTTATGGCATCCTGCCGCTTTTCGTTCTTCATCAATGCAACTGGTAGAACGGAATTACGAGATATACGACCGAGAGATGTTGGCTATAATAGAGGCGTTGAGAGATTGGAGGCATTACTTGGAAGGGACACCAGATGGATTTGAGATTGTAACAGACCATTCAAACCTGGAATTCTGGCGAACGGCACAAGACCTTAGTCAAAGACAAGCACGGTGGGCACTTTGGCTCTCTCATTTCAATTTCCGTTTGATTCATTGAGCAGGGAAATCCAACACACAGGCAGATGCCCTTTCACGGATGCCAGAACATTGAGTCGCTGATAAAGAGGACAACACACAACAAACTGTTCTTAAACCAGCTCACTTTGCGACTATAGCAGCGACTGTATTGGTCAATCCACTGGAGGAGAGGATACGGAAGGCATCAAAGAGAGAAGCAGAGGTGCTGGAAGGACTTATAGATCTGAAGAAAAACGGACTTAGGAGATTGGCAAATGGGTTAGCGGAATGAGAGGAGGATAATGGATTGGTATATCATTGAGGAAGAGTATACGTGCCACCAGATGAAGAACTCAGGGCAGATGTAGTGCGACAATGTCATGACGACCCAACAGCAGGACACCCAGGGGTACATGGAACATTCAACCTGGTGGATACTCATTTTTGGTGGCCTAGGATGAGATCATTTGTGGAGAAATTTGTCAAGGGATGTGACACGTGTGCGCGGAAGAAGTTGCAGAGGCATCCAAGAGCAGTAACCCGACCACTGGATGTTCCAACAGGACTTTGGGAAGAGATTGGAGTGGACCTCATAACTCAACTGCCGGAATCAAATGGGTACAATGCTATTCTCGTAGCAACTGACCTTTACGGGAAACAGATTCATGCTATTCCTTGTACATCCAACATTAATGCAGAAGGAGTAGCAGATCTCTTTTATCGAGAGATCTTCAGGTTGCATGGTCTACCATTACAGTTTGTCTCAGATCGAGGACCTCAATTTGCAGCAAAAGTTATGCGGGTACTACTAGAACACCTAGGAATCAAATCCAACCTCACTTCTGGGTATCTTCCACAAGCTAATGGACAAACAGAATGAGCTAATCAGGAAGTGGAAAAGTATCTTCAGTTATTTGTGAACAGGCGTCAGGATGACTGGGCAGAACATCTTCCTTTGGCAGAATTTGTCATTAATTCCCGAACCCACTCTGCTCACAATCTATCCCCTTTCGAGATCACATATGGATACTTACCACTGTTCAACATACCTTTAGGACGACGGTCAGGAATTCCAGAGGTAGAGAAATGGATTGAGGTGTTACGAGAAGTACGACGAGATGCAGGGGCAGCACTTCATTTAGGAAAGAAACAACAGAAGGAAGGGTATGAACAAGGAAAGCAGAAGGCACATGAGTTCAAGGTGGGGGATTATGTATGGTTAAGTGCAGAGGATATAGATTTGAAGTTGTCAAGTGAGAAGTTGGGAGACAGACAATTGGGACCCTTTGAGATTCTGGAGAAAATAGGCCCATTGGACTATCGTTTGGATTTACCGACAAACTCTATCCATTTAGAGGGAACAAAGTCAATGGATTATTACCAGAAGAACCAGGACCGATTGATTTAGAGGGAGAGGATGAGCCAGAGTATGAAGTGGAGAAATTTTTTTGGACAGTCGGATTAGGTGGCGAAGGATGGAGTATTTGATAAAGTGGAAAGGATACGATGACAGTCATAACTCCTGGGAGCCAATTTACAACCTCAACAACGCAAAACAGTCAATCACTGCATTCCACAAGAAGCATCCAAAAGCTCCAAGAGTTTGACTCATCGAGGACACTGAGTCTTAGGAGGGGGGTAATGTCGTGACAGTATTATTTCTGGGTATTTTCGTTCATTTTCTGTTTCTTTTCTTCATCAGTCACTGCCTTTTAATCATTGTTTTGTTCATCCTTTGCCCTATCTTTTGTTCATCTTTCCTTGATCATCTATGCACAGCTACTATCCCCTGTTTCATCACTTGTTCGTCTTTTTATGATACATCTCTTACAGGGACACTACACACAGCTTGTTCATCTTTTGTTCATCTTTTTATGATACATCTCTTACAGGGACAACAGGCTGTACTTTGATTGTTCTGGACAGTTCTCTGATTCCTTTCTTCGCTTTACTCAACTTTTATCTTTATTCCTGTTCTGTGTATATAAGCTTAGAGTAGTAGCTCCCTAGTCTCCATCTTGACCTCTTTGTCTTTGGACTAGGTGAGCATCTCATGTATTTCTTGTTTTTACTCAATATTAACTTTGTCTTGGGACTAGTCTCACATTGTTATCTGTCTACTGTTGTTCTGTTTACACCTACTGTTTAGAGCCAAGTGTGTGCTCTTTACCACAGCCGTTCCAGTTCGAGGTAACACTACTCAAGTTGATGACCTTGCCAAGGGTTCTACAACCATGATGGTTCATAAATATTTACAGGAGAAGATAGTCAACATAAAAATTTCACAGGTTCTATCTAAGGTCAATATTCAGTGGCTTTTTTCATGCAGGTGACTTGGCGCCCTATACACAACCCTGCTGCTCTTTATGCTCATTTGTGCTTTTGTTTCACAGTGTCTTCACCTATCAATCACAATATATCCCTTGTACTAGATATTCAGAATCTAGATTTCTATCTTGCAGTTTGTTCATGAGAATTCATGTGAGGAAAGAATAGGAGAATCACAAGAAGTCTTGGAATGGCAACTCTATTTGATACTTTCCCTTTACTTTTATGCTTTCCTGAGAGACTCATTCCATCACATTATTCTTACCTTCCCCATCACCACTTACAAGTCGTATCATTTGGGCATCATAGGATTTATGAGTTGATTAACTAGAAAGGGTGTAGAGTGGGTTCTGATGCAGGTATAAGACTGGACCTGTACGAGACTGGGATAGCTGACCTGCAGCAAAAAAAATGGAGGATTACCTTCAAGCCACCTGCAAAAACTTGGCTGCAAGAACCTGCAGAAAAATCAAGGAAAATTGACTGGAAAGGACCTGCAGAAATTTCCTGACTTACGGAAAACACAACTTGCAAAAATTGGAGTGCCCTTTGGAGACCTGTAAGGAGTTTTTGGCTTCATCTGGCTACCTGCAAAAAATTCATGATCTTGCTCACAATCAGAACCTGCAAAAAAATTGCTGAAAAATGCACCTGCAAAAATTGGATTTTTTGTACAATATTACTGCCATATATCCAGCCTTACTTATCAGCGATCAAATAAACACTTGGCGACAGGCCAAATGGCTGCCCGAATCCAGTGCCATCAAGTATAGACCTTGGATAGAACCTGTGAAAATTATGCGTTCACTTTCTTCTCAACCTGCGAATATTTACGATGTGGATGTCATGAAGTGCATGCCATGGTATGTGCTTATATACGCCGGTCCAATAGTCCAGCCAAGTTGGACATATCACCCTTTTGGCGTAGTGGTTAGTGGTACTGGCCTAATCATGACATTATGTCCAGCTTCACCCGGTTGAGGGTTCAACTCCTGGGGTGTACACACATACAGGCAGAATTGAGTCACATGAGCTTGGACATGTGACAATAAGATTCATCAGTTTGCACATGTCTATGGATCACCGGGGTCCCTGCTTGACTCTCATATGATCGGCAGGCATGTCACCGATAGACCACTGCCTGGGGGGCCAGTATATAATGCACACCTATGTCCTATAGGATTATGGGACATAATCCCTTAGCAGGGAGGTAATGTCATGAAGTGCATGCCATGGTATGTGCTTATATACGCTGGTCCAATAGTCCAGCCAAGCTGGACATATCGCCCTTTTGGCGTAGTGGTTAGTGGTACTGGCCTAATCATGACAGTGGAGCCTGTAAATTTTTGAATGGAGGACTTGCAAAAAAAATTCTCACTTCCAAGGAAATCAACCTGCAAAAAATAGCCATCATAAGCAACAGACCTGTGAAATTTCCAGCAAGCATGGAAGACCTGTGTAAAAAAAAGCTCATCACTTGTTTTGAGGGAGGACTTGTGCAAAAAAAGACAGAAACTTTGGAAATCGGTCCAACCTGCATGAAAAACCATAAAAATTACCAAAAATATAGCAGTAATACTGTCCGGAAAATCAAATTTTACAGGTTTGGTTTGAGGCAGAAATTTTACAAGTTGGTGTGACAAGCATTATGGAATTTTACAAGTTCGAAAGTCCTGACAATGCTTGAGATTCCACACAAGTGCACATCCAGTGTCCAAAATTTTATAAGTTGTCAGTGACATCAATTTTTTTGCAGGTCAACTCTAGGTTTGGAGTCAACTTTTTTTGCAGGTTCAACTCCCAGAGAACTGTAAGAACGACTCCTGACATGTGAGGCACTCACTCAAGAACTGCAGGAGGAGATCCAAAGGTATATAAATCAGGACTAGAAAATACAAGACTAACATACTATGCACCTGCAGGAGGAGATCCAAAGAACTCAAGGATACTCATCTGCAGGGAAGGGGTATATATACTTGTATGAAGGCCTGGGAAAAGATCTACAAAACTGTACAGTTAAAATGAAGTAATAGAAAGGTGGAATGATGAGAGATCAAATAATGAATGATGAAATGATGGATGAGGAAACAATGCAACAGGGGTAAACAAGTCAATGAAGTCCAGATAAAACAAGAACAAACAAGTCCCAAAGGAGAAGGGAAGGAAAAAGAAAACTGTCCCCTTACAAGAACTGGCCTGAATTTTACAAGTTCACGCATGTCAACAATCACGGAAAATTTCCACAAGTGACTCAGAGTATATGGCAATAATACTGTCCGGAAAATCAAAAACCGGGATTTTCATGCAAGTTACCACTTTTTTGACCATTTTGTCCATCTTTTCACACAAGTTGGGTGGACTCAGGACTTTTCATATTTTTTTGCGCAACTTCTCATTGATGAAGAGGTAAATCGTCTTTCTGTACAAGTTTGGATAATGGACCAAAAAATTAACAGGTTCCTCACTCGCCACATTTTTTGCGCATGTTTGTGGTGATCAATTTTTACCATGATTTTTTCGCATGTTCTCTTGATCTGAGATTTCAAAATTTACAGGTTCTGGAAATGGAAACTTAAGACTATTTTTCGCATGTTGAACTTCTATCATAGCCCAAATATTTGTGCAAGTTCCATGCCAAGTATTTCTTCGCTTTTTTTGCAAGTCCACAAGAAGGAAATTTCATTCATCACAACAATATGAGTAGTAGTGGTTATTTATCAGTCCAAATGGATATCTCCACTGGTAGTATACCAAGTACTACCTATGTATCACTGATCTACATAGGACACAAGTATGAGGCTGAGCCTTTGACCATGTCCATGGTATTGACCTGCCAAAATTCATGAAAGGTACCAGGTAGGAACCTGTGTAAAAAGTCCCCGCCAAAGTGATGTACTCTGAGTCACTTGTGGAAATTTTCCATGATTGTTCACATGCGTGAACTTGTAATAATTCAGGCCAGTTCTCTGAGAGTTGAACCTGCAAAAAAAGTTGACTCCAAACCTAGAGTTGACCTGTGAAAAAATTGATGCCACTGACAACTTGTAAAATTTTGGACACTGGATGTGCACTTGTGTGAAATCTCAAGCATTGTCAGGACTTTCGAACTTGTGAATTCCATGACACTTGTCACACCAACTTGTAAAATTTCTGCCTCAAACCAAACCTGTAAAATTTGATTTTCCGGACAGTATTACTTTGGCTGGGACTTTTTACACAGGTTCCTACCTGGTACCTTTCGTGAATTTTGGCAGGTCAATACCACGGACATGGTCAAAGGCTCAGCCTCATACTTGTGTCCTATGTAGATCAGTGATACATAGGTAGTACTTGGTATACTACCAGTGGAGATATCCAATTGGACTGATAAATAACCACTACTACTCATATTGTCGTGCTGAATGAGATTTCCTTCTTGTGAACTTGCAAAAAAAGCGAAGAAATACTTGGCACGGAACTTGCACAAATATTTGGGCTATGAAAGAACTTCAACGTGTGAAAAATAGTCTTAAGTTTCCATTTCCAGAACCTGTAAATTTTGAAATCTCAGATCAAGAGAATATGCGAAAAGAAATTGATCACCACAAACATGCACAGAAAATGTGTCGAGTGAGGAACCTGTTAATTTTTTGGCCCATTATCCAAACTTGTACAGAAAGACAATTTATGTTGTCATCAATGAGAAGTTGCGCAAAAAAACACAAAAGGTCCTGAGTCCACCCAACTTGTGTGAAAAGATGGGCAAAATGGTCAAAAAAGTGGTAACTTGCGTGACAATCCCGGTTTTTGATTTTCCGGACACTATTATTGCCATACAAAAAAGGGTCAACCTGCGAGAAAAAAGCCTCTTTGGAATTTTTGGACAGTATTATTGCCATAGATGTACTCACCTGTGGAAATTTCTGTGGTTGTTCACATGCGTGGACTTGTAAAATTCAGGCCAGAGCCTCTGAGCTCAATTTGAATCTGCGAGAAAATTTGACTCCACACCAAGGGCTGATCTGTGAAAAAATTGATGCCATTGACAACTTGTGAAATTTTGGAAACTGGATATGCTTGTGTGAAATCTTAAGCATTGTCGGGACTTTCGAACTTGCAAAATTCCATGACACCTGTCACACCAACTTGTAAATTTTCTGCCTCAAACCAAAGTTGTAAAATTCGATTTTCTGGACAATATTACTGCCATACAGCTGCCCTTTTCAGCCAATTTTTTGCAGGTTCTAACTGTGTATCACATCATGATTTTTTTTGCAGGTCGCTTTTCTCGCCAGGCGTGAAATTTTCGCAGGTCCTTCCCGGCCAATTTTTCCGCAAGTTCTGCCTCGCAAATTTTTGCAGGTGGCTCCACGATGATCCTCCATTTTTTTTGTAGGTCAGATATGACGGTCATTTTGTACAGGTGTAGTCTTATATCTGCACCAGAAATTGAAATTTGTGGAAGCCGTCACTTTTGGAGCCATCTCTGCTCGAATGGCAAGCGGCCTGAGTGTTCAAATTTCAGTCGCACTAGTGACTTACGTCAGTTAAAGCTAGTTGCATTGAACGTATTGGTGGGAGCCGGTCAATGCATTATGATCAAGGCCAAAAGTACTCGAGAACAGAACCTGAACATTACGCTTTCCACTTCTTATACTGGTAACTATGTACTTATGACACAGATCAAGCAAGAATTCCATCCAAGTCAGACCCTATCTATTCTAGCTGGACTCCAGCTAGTATACATCAAGCTGTCAACTACTTATGCTCATCAGAGAGAACAAAAGCAGAAATGAGCATGAGGTCATGTATAGGGCTTCAAGTCACATGCCTTTCTGACTTGAGCTTGAGCCAACAGAGTGGTTCACGACGAGCCGAATGGTTGCCCTAATGCGGTGCCTGACCAAAAGCCACAGAATATCGACCTTTGATAAAACCTGTGAATATTTAGTAGCCATCATCGCAGTGGAAGTTTGTAACCTGTAAAATTTTGAATGTTCCCACTTCGAAGGAAATCAACCTGCAAAGAAAATGGCATCATAAGGGACAGACCTGTGAAATTTCCAGCAAAGATCCAGGACCTGTGTCAAAAAAGTTCATCACTTATTTTGAGGGAGGACCTGTGTAAAAAAAAAAAAAGACAGAAACTCTGGTAGTCAGTCCAACCTGCATGGAAAACCAGAAAACCTGCAGAAAAAAAGCCAGTTTAGAATTTCTGGACAGCATTATTGCCATACTACTGCCATATAGATCCTATAGTCGGACTCGTAACAACTAATTCGTACTCATTCACACAGTACTGCAGCCAATTCTCCTGGACCCTCCAATACATATCGGCACTTGGTCCCAGCGCAGGGAACAAACTCCTTCTAGTCCTCCTGGTACTACCTTTAACTCGAAACGGCTCGGTCGTCTCCAGTTTACTCTAGAACGCAGATAATGTGTTTCTATGTTACGGAAGGGCACCACGTATTCAAACTAAGTTCTTACTTGTCTTATCAGAGGCACTTCCAGACAATTTGATAGTTTTCTAGTACGAACTACGGTAACATCAAAGGGAGCCAGGCTTCGATTGCATGCAAAAATCAAGCTTCAACACACGGCATCTATGAAGTCGAGCGCAGGAGTATCTGCGATTCGGTACACTATTTTCTCCCCCGTTACCTGTATATAAACGAGCGAATGTCAGTCACCAGCGATTGCAGCAGGTCTTTAATACTCACGGCACCTCTTTTCATGAACTCGAAGCCCTCGGCAACTCCGACCAGGCCACGAGGAATGATTTTCACTGGGCCAAGTTGAATTTGCTGATCTGCAAGTAACACCGTTACCATCTGGCATATCCTCTTCCCGATTTCCACCTGTCGAGGATCCGGCTCATACGCAATAGGGAATTCAAATGCCTAGAAGACCATCAGCTCAGAGTTATATCTAGAAGACCAATATCAAATACATACATCACCCAACATCGTGTACACCAAAGTCAAGACCGTCTCGATTCCGTTCTTCCGGCTCACATACGGATTGACTGTTGCAATGGTGCCTCCGGCTGCGCTGAGGGCAGTACTGACCTGGTACGGAGTTGTACCCTCGCTGATACAATCCACTGCCATACACAAAGAGCCATTAGTGCATAGATGTATCTTCTCCCCAGCCTGCGGATCACGATAATCGAAAACATCTGTTGCTCCAAGCTTTCGCAGCGAATCGAAGTTCTGTGGTGATGAAGTGCTTATAATGCGCTGCAACCCACTCATTTTTGCAAGTTGAATTGTGAGTCGTCCCACCGACGTGTTTCCTCCCCATATCAAAAGGCTACCTGTCACTGGAGTAGTGGAATCAGATGGCAGCGGCAAAGAAAGGGTCTGGTAGAGACAGCAGTATGCCGTCGTCGACGCAATCGTGACTTGAGCTGCTTGCTCAAAGGAGAGATGGTCAGGTAATTTGATGAGCAGATGGCTTGGAGCCACCAAATACTCAGCGAAGGCGCCTTTTGGCTTGATTGCTGTCACGGAAATGAAGATGAGCGAAACTTTCCCCTCGACATAGCTGGAACTTACATCCGTGAACGCAGCCAGTAACTCGCTGTCCAACTTGAACTTGCTCCGCTTTGACATTCTTTCCAACTAGAGCCACAACCCCAGCAAATTCACAACCGACAACGTTTCCTTTTCTCTTGAAATTGATCACAGTTTTCCCTTGATTTTTCAGTCAGGTAAAGTTCTAGTTTCAGAGACAAATTCACGTACAATCGGTAGGATTCTGTGCAGCCACGATCACTTTGACCAAAACTTGCTCTGGCCCTGGTTGGGGAACGGCAATTCTCCTGAGCTCTATTCCACCGCTCCCGGTGGTCAAGACTGCTGTCATAGTCTTTGCTTCCATTGCTTCTGCAGTGAAAGGTGATTTGGTGTTGCTGAAGGTCAAGGGTCGTAACTGATGACTGTCCTGCTGTTGATCTATGCTTTAGAGCAGAAATATTGCACTGCAGATATATGCTCTAGTATCCAATCAAACATGGCACTGATACCTCGAATCACCGCATTACAGGCTCGGAACAACTTGAAGCATGATCATGATTACAATCTAACCCAGCATGCTGGTAAAAATATTCTAGTCCAGCTCGGTCCTATAACAGTCTATTCTGCATATGGCTTACACCGGACTCGTTGGCACCGAGTTGTCCGTCAACACTGGAGAAATCAAACCCTTGATTTTATTTTTAGTTCTCATCTTAGACCTTTTCTGCTACGGGAAATATTACAGGCCCCACCTACCCTCTAAGGGAAATTTGAATGGAGATGAAAACACAGCAGAAAAGGCCCAGGGTCTGATTCGACAGTGTCTTCCGGCCTATCTAATGATTCCCGATATCGCCTTAGTTATCATGTAGGAAATGAAAGTAGCTGATATATTATTATCTTACTGACCCGTAAACTCTTGATGCTGTCTGAAGATGGCCCTGATTTTGCTCATCAACCTCGACAAGCCAATGATCCTTCCGAACTATGTTTATCTTCCGTTCCCAAAATTGGGTACATATTCGAGTAGGATATGAAAATAACTGAATTGGGGAAAGGTGCCACTGCTTCGCATGGCAAATTACGAGGCCTGTTTAAGTAAAACGGTTTTGTATGCAGTAAAAAATTATTTTAATTAGATAGAGCCCAATACTGTACCATTTTAATGTAACAGCACCTTTAAATGACCTTGGATTAGAGGTATCCATAGTGATTCGGAGTCTCAGAGAGCGGCTCTTGATGACTTTCAACGGCTGTTGAGGGAAGGTAAACACGTCTGAAGCGTCGTGCTGGTTGGTGGGCCTGGTGCGGCAGGAATGGCAGTGTTCGGGCACTTCGGAGCGCTGAGGTGGCGTGTAAAAGTTAGAACCCGTGAGAAAGTTTTGGTACTCAATTGGGGGGTCGACATAAGTTAATTAATAATTAATTAACTCGGCCTAAAGGGCCTCGTAATAGTAGCATTCTGACCAACCGATGTTTGATGCTGTCTGACTGTTATCTGTCCATTCGACAAGTCAGCGGTCCTTTTGACCTATAGCTATAGTTATATATATAATCATAGACCTGACAGCAATTGTTCCTGTCTTTCTGACCCACAGCAATGATTGATGCTATCGAGCCTCAGATGGCCCTTCAAGCAACCTTCAAGTCACAAACATTCTGATTCTGATTCTGATAATAGCGGATCGGATGACCCGGCGCCTATCTGCCGATGAGGCCTCGGATTCAGATGGTGGATGCCTCTGGAGGTGTACCCAACCTCCCTCACCTTGCGTTTTATGTAAACTGTGCCTATTTGTATTAGCGACAGTGGCAACTTTTCCTACCGAGGGGTTTTTTGTCCCATGTGGTTTTACCCCCGGAGGTTCTTAATGTCTCCCTGTCTGCACTAGTACTTAGTTACTCACTGTATGCATTACTCCATCGTTTCACTCAATCTCATCTATTTGGTGGGATTCATCAAGGCAAGGGACAAACAATTAGAGCTTTTTTGCATGACTCTCGGCTTAATTATCGCTTGTACACTCATCCATCGGAATGTATTATGCAGCTTTAAAACCTTTGAAAACTTGCACGCAAATTCTTTAGCCGAGACGCGACCCTGCCCGGGGATTAAAGTTTGAATGGAGTGATGATTGAGATTTTCAAAGACGAATGGAGAAATATGAGTGAAAGTCAAGTATAAATACTCAACGAGATAGGGGGGCGAATAAAGGGTTCTCACTGCCTCGGTTGGCAGATCATCGAACTCTAGTATTCCGGGCGTTGAATGGAGGGTTCTCACTGATTTACTCAGATCATAGAACTCCCGCAGCCCGTTGCGGTCTTCTCGGACAAGGGCCACAATTAGACGGTCTTAAATTTCTAATTTAAAGGTCATTAAAAAGCGGTTGATGCCATGGTGATACCTTACATCATCATGATCATGATATCAGATCTTTTCCGACTTTTCCCGCTGTCTTCCTCCACTTACCCTCCACTTACCCTCCACGCTACACACGCCGAAACTACTCGACAGATAGATGTCTATCAGTACACTTTTCCGTCGAGCGGATGGTATTTTCCGTGTGACATGAACCAAGCTCACGAACCAGCTCAGGTCTATATCTGAAGTCAAGGTACATGGGTCATGCCTTGATGATAACAATCAATGTACAGCTTTAAACATGCTGCAAGTGTTTATACTTATACTCTTATCAGGTACTGAGCATCCACTCCCAAACTCACCCTAGTAGTGCGCAGCATTTGTTCACTTCTTTTCGCCAGCCAAACCAGTACCAATCTTAACGCTCTTGGCCATGCCGCACAACATTGCCATAGTAAGAGTCTCGCCTTTATATCACCTTTTAGGTCATGTCTGACGCCTCTTACAGGTTGGTATATCCGTAGAGATTCCTGGTGGAGACACGTACAACAAAAACCTCGATCATGCGTCGTTTTTCGAGTTCCTGCTCAAAAGCGGCCAATCCTACACGAATATACCTAACGATCGTTTCAACATTGATGCGTGCGTCCTACGATATTATGTACCCTTGAAGTTTGACCGTCTCATTTCACCTTATAGATGGCATGGACCTAACGCTGGTAAAATTTCGACGCAGAAAGGTTCATTCCTGAAAGACATCGAGCTCTTTGACAATGTAGAATTTGGAGTCTCACTCAAGGATGCCCGTGCAATGGCCCCAGCCACACGAAAAGTTCTTGAGCATTCATTCCTAGCTCTTTACGATTCTGGAATCAACTATCGTGCTCAAAATGTTGGATGTTTCAACACAGGCAGCACCTATGATATCATTACGGTTGCTGAGCCAGTGAGTTGTTCAACCTTTGTTTCTATTCCTGCTTCTAAGCCATTCTTTCTGAAGGATCATTTCGACGCGGAAGGTTCATTTGCAGGTGCTCCTGCCATGATGTCCAACCGTGTTTCTTATCATTTGGATCTCAGAGGGCCTTCCATCCCAAGTGATACCGCTTGCAGTTCCACTTGCACGGCAATGCACATCGCTATCAACTCTATAATATGTGGAGACTGTGATGCAGCTGTCGTAGCTGGCTGCCAGCTTGCCCACCAGTAGGAAGCTCGATCTTCTCAACAGCCATTCACTTAGCCCATCTCCGCAGATTCACAGACTGGTTCAATTACAGTGAAGGACATGTACTCTCGAAGGATGGAAAATGCAAGCCTTTTGACGCTTCAGCCGATGGGTATGCTGAACTCTACCCTGAGTCTATGGTACTGACATTCCACACAGGTTCTCCCGAGGTGAAGCTGTCGCAGCTATCGTTCTTAAACCTCTTCAGGATGCTGTCAGAGACGGAGACCATGTATATGCAGTGGTAAGCTGTCAATAAGCACTTGTACAACCTGGTAATACATTGAGTACTAATCCTTTTTGTTCTAGGTTCAGGGGACGGCGGTCAATGCAGCAGGCTCTCTTGGTCCACCGAATGCACCTGTCGCTGAAGCACAGCAAGATGCCATGTTGAAAGCCTTTCATCGATCTAAGCGTTCCCCTCAAGAGGTAGATTACGTTGAATGTCACGCAACAGGTAAATCATTCACCTTCTTTCAATCAACGTTTCTAAATAGGTTTTACGCAGGCACTGCAAAAGGCGATCCCACTGAAGTCAACTGGGTTGGACGTCAGTACGGAAGAAATGATCAGCTCACGATTGGCAGCGTGAAGGGGAACGTAGGGTGAGTCTGAAGATACCATAACCCGTTTTATTCTGTTTACTGATTTCTGCCATCACAGACATACCGAGATATGTTCGTTCCTTGTCTCCCTATCCAAAGTCCTCTCAATGTTTGAACACGGTGTTATTCCGCCGAACGTCAATCTGTCTACGCTTAACCCCGCTATCGATTGGGAAGCCTACAAGCTTCAGGTCCCTCTAACCATCAGCCCTTTGTCATGCCGTTCTGGAACCACCTCTCTCGTCGGAATGGCTAGCTCAGGCATCGGAGGCTCCAATGCGCATGTCGTCCTTGAAAGTCCTCCTATCCATAGCACTGTGGACACCTGTTATGATGTTTCGAAACCTGTCCTGTTTGTGGCAGGAGGTCTCTCCCCGCGATCCGCAAACTCCATCATGACATCTGCCTTACAAGCGGCTGCGAAGAACCCCAAAGTGATTGGAGATCTAGCAGTCCATCTCGGTCGACGCGCACGTCAAATGACTTGGAGAACGTTCACTCTTGTCAGCAAGGAACAAGCCTTATCTGTGGAGTTCCCTTCACCGGTGTTAGCTCCACAGGCTCGGCCTAAAGTCGTCTTTGTTTTTTCGGGACAAGGGCCACAATATAGCGATAGTGAGCGATTATAGCTTGATTTTTAGCACTATGCTAATGAAACCTTGACAGTGGGCCGCGAACTGTTTGCTACCTTCCCCGTATTCCGAGACAGTGTTATTCAGTCAGATCGCATCTTCAAAAGGATCGTCGGGAAGTCCTTGATATACGATTACGGACTCTTCGGCCCACACCGATCATCCATTCCTCTTCCAGATCCATGGCCCGCAGACCTTACCCTGCCCTCGTTGGCAGTATTCCAAGTGGCAATGTTTGAGCTTCTCATTCACGTCGGAGTTGAACCCGACATGGTGATGGGTCACTCTGCCGGGGAGACTACGTTGTTATATGGCTCTGGTGCTGGATCCAGAGAGATGGTCATCGAACTCGCCATTGCTCGTGGTATTGCCTTCCGTTCTATCGAGGAAGCTAGTGGTACCATGGCTGCATTGTCGTGCACTGCTGCAGATGCTTCACGGCTTATTCGACTTGCGCACTGCGACGGTGTGGATATTGCTTGCTATAATTCTTCGTCAGCAGTTGCGATCTCCGGGAACGGGAAAGAAATTGACCAGGTCTTATCGTTCGCAGCAGCCGAGGGTATCACGGCGACCAAGTTGAAGACTAAGGTCCCTGTCCATTCGGCCATGATGGAGCTCTGTCGTGTCCAATACCAGTCCCTCGTTGGTGACGTCTTCGCCCAATACAATGGGGCTCGGAAACCACAAATACCGACAATATCCACACTGACCGGGAAATCTCTCTTTTCTGCCTTTGACGCAAAGTATTTCTGGGACAACGCTCGGTCAGCAGTCAGGTTCACGGATGCGATGGAAACTGCTACACGCATGATTCCCAATTCGGTGTTCATCGAGATTTCTCCACATCCTGTGCTCTCTTCGTACATTCAGGGCCAAACCGCACTTCCGCATCAAGTTCTTTCTTGTGCGCGTCGTCCTCGTAAAGGGCAAGGTCCTGCAGAGCTCTCTGCATTCTTGCAAATGCTCGGTAACTTGACCGTTTATAGCTACAACGCAGTCCATTTCCATCGAATACATCCTTCCCAGCAAAGCAAAAAGTCCAGGGATAGGAGCTCATTCATGGAATATCCTTTTGCTCGCAAGGCCTTTCCACTTTATCCCGACATGCCATCAATGCAGAAACAGCTGGAGCCTCATAACGGACCTCTCAACCACAAGTACTTAAGGATCAATCAAGATACGCATCCATCCCTTGCAGAACACATCATTCGAGGAGAACCAATAATGCCGGCAGCAGGGTTCATTGAGATGGTATGTTCTCTGTTTAATCTCATAATGATTTAGCGCTTAACTCCTGTTCAGGCATTTGAATTCGGTGCAACTTGCTTGATCAATGTCGAATTTCGATCCATTCTTTCCATAGCTGCTGAGAAGCCTATTCCAGTGCAGGTAGCCTTGGACGGATGCCATTGGACAGTCGCGTCTTCCGGGGTAAGAAGCTCGTCCAAGTACTCTGTACGTGCCTCTATCCAATTCTAAGTGACACACTAAGACATCTCTTCAGACTGTGCACGCAGAGGGTTATTTGACGTACGACCATCCCTCTCGTTTGCCGAATTTGGATCTACAGAGTATTCAGCGACGCTGTGATGCACATCATTCGACTTGTAAGTGGACTCCTCATTCTTAGCCAGCTGAGCTCATAATGAACATGCCTTTTTCTCAATTAGCTATGTATCCCGCTCTCGAATATGCCTTAAATTATGGGCCTTCGTATAAGCGTGTTATTGAAGTCCATCTCAATCAAGAAGAGGCTCTCGTGGTGATGAAAGGCCTGACTGAAGATATTTTCAAGTAAGTACTACACGCAAGAGTAGTAATCGGAGTCTGACTTTCACTAGTGATGATGACTACATCCTCCATCCCGCGGTTTTGGACGCCTCTCTGCATGTTATATGCTATTCGCAATTCCATGCAAATCTGGATGCCAACGTATACTATCTGCCTGACCGGATAGGACGAGTGATACTTCATCATCCATCTAAGGCAAAATATTTCCCCTCCACGCGTTTATTCGTACACCATAAGATTGTAGGGTGGTTGCCTGGTATGTGCGGGATTGCCAGTATCTACATATCTCATAACTGATATGTCTAAATGGCAACAGATCGAATTATCTCGGACGTTGCCATTGCAGATGAAGATGGCGTGATTTTGTGTTCAATGGAGGGGTTAGAAGCCGCGGTGCACTTCATGCATCATGTTTCCACACCAGATCGCTTCTACGACGTTGTCAATCAACCTCATTCCATCATCAACGTACTTTCATGTGATCCATCGGACCTGCTGAGTGATTCGCTCGAGGCATCGTTGAACAAAAGATTATCTCAAGTACAAGTAAGCCTGCAGTTTCACAATTATCTCTGATTCGGGACTGACAACTCTTGAGATTTTGAACTCAGCAACCAACATTCTATCCAGATCTGATTTCGCGCATGCCTCATTGAGATTCCTTCAAGAATATCTTTGCTGGCTGAGTTCTCTGAAGCAGTTCGTCAACATATGCATTGTCGGTCTTGAAGGTGACGATCTTACTCTCCATCGCTACGTTGTTAGACTAATAGCTCATTTGCTTCAGACACAACGGCTGGTCTGAGTTCTGACCTCACTCAGCTATTGTCACTGGACCTAGGAGTTACCATCGCCTATTATCTTTGCAATAGCTACCAGCCCCTGGACTGCAAATGCACGTGGGTGCATGGTCGATACGGTGCAGTCGACTTCCTTCAGCCACTTCAGCCTCAAGGGTTACATCCGCATTCTTTCGACATGGTAGTGATATTTGCGGAGCACGGCCAACTTTTCATGGACTCTGAATCCGAGTCGATCTTCGCACTTTCACGCCAGCTGCTTTCTCCTGGCGGTTGTGTCTTTCTCCTGACGCTGTCTGGACCACAGCTAGCTTTTCCCTCCTATCCCAGCCCAGAAACAGTGGACACACTCCAGAAATCTGCCGAAGAAGCGGGCTTCATGAGTCTTTACCGAGACATTCACGACTTCGCGGAAGGTCAATCATCCTTCTTTCTGGCGAGGTTCCGACCATCTTTGAACGACGCTGTGTTCTTAACCATGCCAGGTGCCGCAAACCCACTTATTTATACCTATAATGAAGGTCGTGAAGTCGATCTGCAATGGTATTTGAGTGGCCTGGATCAGACCCAAGCATTGGACATATGGATCGTTGCTCTCTGTGGCCGTGAAGGAGATCAAGCATCTGGACTTATTCGAGTCCTTCACTCAGAGTATCCAGCATGGCGACTCAGACTCGCTGTATTCCCTTCGTCGTTCAGCAAGAAAAGAAGAGCCGATTTCATTCGCACGCTTCCCCTATACTTGGAAGGTGAATTGGAGATCATCGTCACAGAGCCAGGGGGTGTGCTTGTCCCTCGAGCCATTTCCTGCCCCTCAGGAAAATCACGAGCTGTTCATGCTGACGCAATCCCTCCCATTCCACCTTCTAAAATGATTACTGTGGTGAAAATCATTGCTGCTGTTTCCTTTGGTGACGGATATGGGTTTGTAGGAAAGGTGGATGGTCTGAATGCAGACTACCAAGGCTTTTTAGTGGGTGGTATAACGGAGACTATCTCGGGCAGTTGGATCACGGTGGAAGTGGCGCATCTTTTCTTGCTGCATGAAGTCGATAAAGTGTTCCTTGAGTCAATCCAGACTTTAGACACATTGGCGGCTTGCATACCTGGGTTGGCAGTAGCAGCTCTTGCTCCCTCGTTATCTGCATTCAATCAACCGACCTGCCTTGATGGGGTTCGCGTACTTCTGACTCACAAAAGTTCGCCGATAGGTCGTGTGGTCAGCATGATCTACAAGGCCAAAGGAGCCTGCGTAGTTGAGGTTGAAGCGGATTTGGACATTTTCAACCTGTCCTCGCTCCATAAAGAACCATTCGACTTGGTCGTATCGGGGCACACAACTTCCCAATTCCTTCAAATATCCCAAATCTTACTGCGGAAAAAGTCTGGCCGACTCTTCTTATGGAACGCTAAAGATAGTGGTCTCTGTAGTATCACTCAGCGAGAGCCGTACACTATACGTGATGCCTTGTCATCAGCATTCCCACTCCTGCATGGTACTTCACTGCACGAGAAAATCGCGACACACTCCGAAATCGACGTAGAGCATCACTTCACGAGTATTGACACAACGCATCAACTGTTCGATCCCGACCAAACATATCTTTTACTTGGTGGAATAGGAAGCTTGGGTCCCCATATTGCTTTATGGATGTACAATGTATGCTTTCTCATCATATCTGCTCTTCTCAAGGTTGATATAACTGCTTTAGTGCGGCGCCCGTCATATCGTTCTGACGTCTCGTGGTGGTGAGACTACACTGTCGCGTGATGGCAACCAATGGGCTCGCAGGGTAGTACAATATCTCCGTACTCGCCCTGATCTTCAATTGCGTCTTGAAAAGATCGATGTCGGTGATAAATATCAGCTTCAGAAGTACTTGGCCTCCGTGGTACCTGCAGTGGCGGGTTGCTTCATTCTCACCGGTGCCAAAGCCGATGCATTCTTCATGAACCTCAGTCCAGCAGAATACGAACATGTTCGCAATGCAACGTCGAGAGTTTGTGATGCTTTGATGAAGGCCGCAGATGTTTCGCAATGGCAATTTTTGGTACATTTTTCCTCAGTATCCGCAGTCTTTGGAAATGCGGGCCAGGCAAATTACAGTTCGTGAGTTCCCTCGTCAACGCTCTTGCTCTGTAGCTGACGTTAAGCATTCTACTGAAGATGTAAATCGGTTGTGGATGGAGCCTTGAGAGCACTAGACAATGCCTTCTCTTTTGTATGCCCACCCATTCAGGGAACTATCATGGTCGACAGCTCACAGGGAAAAGCCTTTCATGCCTGGCAAGTCTCTATGCAAGGTACGCCCACCACGCTTCCTATAAACTAATCCGAATGGTTGATTCTCATCTTCTTAGCAACGATACTCTGGCTGGAGGATTCGATGATCCAATTCCTCAATGGGCGTAAAATGCGATATTATATTCCTGACCTGGACTGGGGGAAGGTCTCTATGGGGTCTTTAGGAACGAAAGATCTCATCCGCCATCTCCTTCCCTCGACATCTGATTCAGGTCTGCTCTGTCTGAATTCAGCTGCCGACCCATCTATAGCACTGTTGGAGATGGTTCGAAAAATATTGGAAATCCCAGAGGATGAATTTTCTTTGGATGTACCTCTGACATCCTACGGGTTGGATTCATATACAGCATCTCGCATTTCTTTCTCTCTGGAGGAGGAGTTCAAGCTTTCGGTCACTCAGATTCAGCTGATAGCCAACATGACAACAGAGGAGCTGATCAAGCGACTGACAAATCAGGCAGAGTCCGGGAACGAAGCGGTGAACACTATGAAGTACATTGTGGACGAGATGGTTGCCATGGTAGCACGTTACACTTCCTCGGGATTTGTCCGATCGCTACCCGTATCCATAGATTTGCCAACCACAAGCCGTAGAACGGTGCTCCTCACAGGTGCTACAGGCACTGTTGGATCGCACATTCTTCAGGAATTGCTTCAGGAAGATGACGTTGAAGCAGTACATGTTCTGATACGACGCAGTGGTTCTGGCACTCTGGAAGCTCTGTTGGAGTCAGCTCTGGGCAGAGAGTCTCTTCCCAGAACGTCGATGATGACTTCCCAGAAGCTTCATTTGCACGAATTCTCTGGTGGGCAACTGGATCTAGGATTGTCGACAGAGACCGTTAACGTCGTGAGCATACTTTATTACCAGTTCGCTGCTCCTTCAGAGACTAATCAGTCTATATTGCAGATACTGACAACCGTCACTCACATCATCCATAGTGGTAAGCAAAGTTTGTTGCCTTGCCAGTGATTTTCTTCTAATCGATTGTTGAGCAGCATGGAAGGCGAATGACTTTACAAAGCCGCTTTCTGCTTACGACGATCTCATGAAGGACACAGTCACTCTCATCAACTTCGCTCTGAACTCCAAACTGCATGTAACACCCTCATTTATATATATGAGTACGATTGGCGTCTGCAGGTGTAAGTCCATACAAGTCATCTCCTGTCCGAGCCTTCAATCATTAACATTTGTCCAGACAAGGCCAGTTCTGTTCCTGTTCCCGAGGAACACATCACTATGGAAGATCTGCAAGCAATCAGGGATATATCTCCTGAGGTCGGGGACACGTCCGGGTACCCGCAATCAAAATGGGTGTGTGAGCAGATTATCGAGCACGCAGTACAAACTGCAAACCTTCCTGCTCTCATTATACGGGTCGGCCAATTATCTGGTGGGCCACCAACTGGAATGTGGAGGACATTCCAATGGCTCCCCGCCCTGGTCAAGTCTGCTCTATATGTGAATTGTCTTCCGGATGGCGATGGAGTAAGTCTTCGTTACTGCAATAAGTATCAAGATACTAAGCTAATACGCACATGTCTCTTCATAGCCTGCATCCTGGCTACCTGTCTCGATGGCTGCATCTGCGATTTTCGACATGTATCGAGACACGAAGGGTATGGTGCATGTGGTACATCCTCGACCGGCTTCCTGGAGATCATTGATGAGAGAACTGGCCCACGAAATGAATGTTCCTCTGGTACCCTATATCGACTGGTTCAACCGCCTGGAAGCCAGCTCTCATTCACCTGCGACCGACGCTTTGACTTCCCGCTATGGAAAAAACGCAGCAGTTGGACTAATGGACTACTATCGGCTTGGTACCAAGCCTGCTTCGGAGTTCCGTGCGCCCACCGATTCAATGCATCTAGAAACAGATGTTTCAATTCTCAAAGCAACTTTTGCTTCCAAGACACTCGCAAATCCGAATAGCATTCAGCTGGGGGAGTTGGATGTGAAGTATTGGTTAGAGGGGTGGCGACAAGAAGGTTTCCTTCCGGCGAGGAGAGATTAGCTGAGTATGATGCCGATAATGGTATTTATCTGGACTGGAGAGTATTTTCGAAGACTTCCTAATAGCAAATTATCCTTGCTGCTACTCGTTACTCGAAGAGCTGCACCCCATGACGCGGGGGCTTTATAAAATCCATGGCTTAACCATGCAAAACGTTTTATAAAAGCTATGGTTCAACCATCGGCACTTTTATAAAGCCTACCGCTAAAATAACCATAGCTACCCATAGGCACACCACGCTCATGGCTTACTCAGGCCTCAAGGTCTCAAGGAGTATGAGGCCATGTACCAGGCAAGGTCCATGCATTGTGTTCTTACTAAGAATTCCCAAAATAGTAATCATATCATTACTGTACCTAGTGCTGCCGCGAGGCGAGCTGACGGATTTAGACAACTCGCTCTGCTCTGTGTGAACCAAGTCGGAGGTCAAAACGAGGCAACTCGAGGTGCTTCCCAAATTTGGTAGTCAGCTCCAAACACTTTCCTCGAGTGTTTCTCCTCCTGCAGTCCAATACGTACATAATGCTATAAATCAGCTAAAGACATAGTATACATACTTCCATACACACTTACATATGTACAAATGGGAAGGTACTTGCAAAAAGAGTCAAAAATCGCTGAAAGCTCATTGTTCCAAATGCGGGTGGGAGGCGCGAGGCGAGTTCCAAGCCCATCAAACCTCTGGAGCTCGGTTGCCATATTGGTAAACCAAGGTAGTTGAGGCGAGTTCAGTTACATTCCAAGGCCTTTATTCGCACACAATGCCTAGGATGGAACAATAATCGTAGTTGCACCAATAAATGCATTTTTACGGTACCCCCAATCTTGGAATGACCAAAAGTACTGAACGCCTTTAGATATGTTCAATAGTTATAGGTCTTTGAAAGTTGCACAAGAATTGGTAGCCACTTATAGGCTGTAAAATTTTCAGACCCTTTTCAGTGTTCAATGTAATTTATGGCTACTTAAAAAGTTGTAAAGTATACCTTATCTTGCAAAGGCTTCCAAGAATAATTGAGCTTGTCGAGACTTCAAAGAATTTAGAGCCTTTTCACAGCAAATAAGAATAATCGACATTGTCAAAACTTCAAAGAATTCAGAGCCATTTTGTAAGGGTCATACCTACAGTTGTTAATGTTGTTCTGGACGACGTTGATACGTAGGAGACCGCTAGGCAATATGGCAAGACTATAGGAAGTTGATAGAGCTGATAGGGGCTTGTAGCCACAGTTGGAGTACTTAGAGTTTAAGTACTTGTTGGAATGGCCAGAAAAATGGAGGATGCTGGTAAAAGGCTTCAGGTAGTTGCTGGTGATTGCTGGATATGATTGACTTGAAAGCTAGATATGATTCAGGTTTGTTGTAGGTAGGTTGACAAAATATCTAGGCTAAAGAGTTAAGTAGTTATGTTACAGTTTATAAACATATGCTAGGACTATTGAGTGAGTCATTATGAGTAAAGATGAGTCAGATAAGTTCGGATCTGTAGTATGGAGTCATACAAAGAAGTGAGTCAAGAGAATTGCCTTGTGGCAACAAAAGTCAAGACCGTACAGAGGTTTGGAAACCATGGGAAAAAATACCCGGAGGTTGCCGTAGTCTGCGGGACTGCTGTCCTTGCTTGATTGTGTGGTCCCCCTTGTTCCGTACGAATGGTACGACCTATGACACATTTAAAGGCTAAGCAGAATATAGAGCCTTTCAAAGATCTGTGTAAATTGTTTGCCTTATTCAAAGAATATAGAACTGTTCAAAGGTCAATAAGAATAGTTCATCTTATTTAGGACACAAAGAATATAGAGCCATTCCATGGTCAAACCCTTCCCACAACCTTCTTGACACTTCATCACTGCTTTCTTGTTACTGACATCTGAATTTTGCACAGTGAGTTGAACCAAATGTTCATCTAGGCGGATGGCTTTGTCCTTAATAGAATTGACTTTTCCAATCATTCAAGTGAGCTTTGGATTGCAGACCTGCTTGACAAAGCTGAGAGAGAGTCGTGATGCTCTATGTGAAAGAGTTGGACTCTGAGAAGTCAGAACGCCAGAGGGTGTGACAGGCTGGGATGGACCCTGACAGCAAAACATTGGACTTGACCCTGTTTTGGAACTCATTACGAGATGTCCAAAGTTTGCTGGACTGCTCATGCACGTCGGGACCAGGGTCAGACAGGGTTACTGTGGTGAGTAGGTTGGTAATCTGAGCCAGGCTACTGCTGGGTGTGGTAGATTGATTGGAAGTGGACTGAAGGTAGAGTAAGATGTTGGACCTGATAAGATAGCCTGAAGACCCACATGAAGACTCTGCCCTTGCTCTCGAGCTGCTATGTCCAGCAAGTGCTTAGCAAGATCAGTGCAAGTGATGGTATGAAGCTGGGGGCACCTGGTGCAGGTGGTTGTTTGTTGTCGGCTTCACACTACAGAGGGAGTCATGAGAGGGCTGGTTATATGTAGGGAGTTAGACTTGTACGAGTATCAGGGGGGTTGCAGGTATAGGGTGAGCAGAGTGAGCTTATAAACTTCGAGGATGGTCCAAGTTGTTTAAGTACCAATTGTGACCTTGGAACAATTAAATGAGGAAGGTAAAAAGACAACAAGTCTTTATGACAAATAATAAGCCATTACGAAAACACCAAGTTTTTTGGGCTGAGCCAATCTTGAGAAAGATCTATGTGGTATCCAGGAGCAATGCAGCCAGAAAGACAAAACGCCTGATCTTCAGAGTGAGAAGGAAAGAGTAACATCCATGAATTGACACCAAGTCATTCATGAACAATGTTCTCAAGGGTGGGAGCACTGAACTATCTTGAGACAGAGAAGTCCACTTGTTGCTATTGTGGTAGGAGCAACGTTAGCCCAGTTTTCAGAGTTGGAAGGTAAAATCTATGAATAGATGCCAAGTCATTCATGTGTAAGGAAGGAGAGCACCAAGCTACAGTCCTTGCAAGGTTTGAGAAAGAGAGTGTGAGATGGCTGAGTGGCTACATTGATGAAGAGATAACAAAAGACAATAAGCAAAACTACTCACAATAATTCTGTGCATAGCTCTGGGAACATGAGAGATAGAAGGAGGCCCAGATTCCAGGCACATTCCCTTGGGAAACTGATATGCTGTGTGGAACACATGGCACCTAGTCATGTAGAGAAGCAACAACACTGAGTCATTGCAAACATAGAGTCCCAGCCAATGCAAAACTTGGAACTTGTCCACCTAGGATGCAGGATCCATGAGCACTACCATAGTAGTTTACTGTCATTTCAGACGAGCAACCTGAAGTGAATGAACATCTTTTTTATCAGACTGTGACATCTACAGGTTCAGCAAGCTGGTACTCACTGGAGTGAACTCGTCTACAGCCATATTGAATGAGGAGCTGACAAGCCCAGAATTTGTGGCACGGACAGGGACAGTGCTGGGGTGGAACGGATAGTGCTACTGGGATTACAGCAATGAGTGAAGCTGACAACGATGATTGAAGCTCATGAAGCTACTGGGTACGCTTGGTATTGCTGGAAGAGCTGAAGACTCTGTGCATGACACTGAGTCATTGCCGATGGTGCAGGACGAAGTGCAAGGTTTGAGAAAGAAAGAGAGTGTGAGACAGCTGAGCAGCTACATTAATGATATAATCAGCAGCTATGCCTTCTTTCAACTCTGAGTCTCTTTGACACTAGATGACACTGGACGGCCAATGACTCAGTGTCATTAATGACTTCCTATCAGTGTACTTGGTGTGCATGATAACCAGCTCAGCACTGGTATCTTTGTTTGATGTTGCTTTGACAATGCAATTGTGAACTTGTCAGAGTTCTCCCAGTGAGCATTTTTTGCTTCTCTGTTTTTGTTAAACCATAATAAAATGAGCAGGATGCTGCTTTGCTGGCTCCATGCCTCCCATCTGCACCTTCAATGTCAAACTGTCCGCATGCCAATGTCCTTTCACAAGACAGTACATATTGGCTGTCAGCCTTTGAGACCCACCTGCCTCTCTTCTCGACCAGCTTTCACAAAAGCTGATGATCCACAATGCAAATGGAACCACGGTCACCTTTGACTTAACTCAGCAGGACTGGATGGAATGGACTCAGTAAGCTGCATTAGATGTATTATTTACATTGGAGCTGACAAGCACACCAGCCCCTGGATTGAGCACAGTGTTGTAATTCTATATAATTAGCCACATATGCACCAATCACTTTCCACTTTATTCCATACTTACATAGCTACTTATATCATTACTCCAGACTGATCTCAGACATTACATTGTAGTATCCACTTAGCACCACTTAGTTCTATTTACAGATTTGCTCAGCCACAGTAGTACATAGTATTAAAGCTTGTAAAAGTAGATATAACATCATGCAATTGCAGTAAGCTGCAAGCGCAATACATTATTATCAACTCCATATTATGTGGTCTATGATTTCACTATGAATTACTTAATTGTAATTCCTACACACAGCAACAGATCAATGTCCAACCTGGACGCCCCTAAGTTTGGCTGCACCTCCTCTAACGTGGTCCCAGTTCTATGTCCCCATATCCTCAATGCACTCTGAAGCATCAAGGAATGCACAATGGTCCTCCACTATGATGTTGATCAACAGTGCTATTATTTCAAAGTGAAAAATGAACTTCACACTTGCGATTTTATCGGTATGGACTATGTTTTGCTATTATGCAATATATTACTCACTGTATTATCTTAGTTCACATTCCTCATTTGCAGGGACAGCATTCAGTCAGTGCTGCTGATCTAGCTACTCCCCTTGGTTATCAAAGCTCAGTGCAGCCTTTACCAAGGCCCAGAACATTATTAGCTTTTCGCAGATTCTTTTCTGCAGACAAGAACTGGTCTCGCGCTGACTACGGTAAGTGTATAAATGTCCAAGTTCATTGTATCTCATATAATCAACATTTGTATGTAGATGAAGATTTGGTCAATAGGATGGAAAGTAACTATGCCCAAGGTAACTATTGCCATAAGCATTTTTATTCTGTTTTCGCTCACATGAGCTGACTTCCTTCAGGCTTGAATAAATGCACTACTCTTTCACTTCTCGAGCCTTGGGATCTCAACATCAATCCAAAAGGACACTATCTCACAAACTCAAACCTCAAGTTCTTCAGTTCCAGCACTGGCATTCTATGCTGGGCATCCCACCATGGGTATGGAAATATGTCCAAGCCTCAGCTGTAGACTGTGCTGTCTGTGAATGCACTTTCTCTCATGACTGATTTCATGATCACCTCGATGGTGATCACAGGTACAGGAACTGGCGAGTTAGATTACCTTTATGCTCTCTTATTATCATTGACATTTTTACAGTACCACGCCTTATGCTTCTGCCAGCTCCTGCACTTTTCATTACATCAGTCCTTGATGTTCCTGTCTCTGAGACAGAAAAATGGACTGACAGTGCTGCCCCAAGTCTTGCTGCATTGTCGGAGTGCAATTCTCATGTCAGTGTCAGGAAGGATGTATGGGCAATGATATCAACCATGGAAGTTGAATGCCCCACATGTAGAATGGTGTGCTCAGCTCCTGCACATTGTTGTCATCAGGACTGGGTGTCTTTCTACTGCTGACTTGGTGTCAACCCTGCTGTGGCAACAGCATGCTTACCTAATCATTTCTTCCTTGACATGTCCACATCTCAACATCTAGTACTATGTCTCATGATCACTGCTGCTTTGAGAACTTGGTGCTCTCATTTGCATTACTTGATGTAGTGCAAGTTCTGACTCGGTGTCATTGTGAAACCAAGCAGTCTTTTCTTTTCATCTCACTGGTACCCACCAATCTATGTGCTGTATGTGTGTTTCATAGGATTCTTTTGACTGAAATTAAGCATGCCTTGGCTGATATCAACTTGATGAAAAATGCGGCTTTGGATGATGTGGAACACTGTTACATGGGTCTCGTTGCAGCTGATGGAGCTGTTGGTGCCATTCACAGGGACCAATTCATCACTAGCCATTATCCCTCAAACCAGGTACCCTCTCCTCCCTCCAACCAAATTATTCGAGTCACAGAAGACAGTCAGGTCAGCGAGCATGACTTCACTCAGTATCCTCAGTATTATGATGACCTCACGGTTCATCTTGCTATTATTCCTTGTCGCCCTTCCAATTCTGATGTGACCCACCCTTACAAAGATTACTCATGTATCTGGGACAATGTTTTGGAGAAAGATGTTGAATGGGATCAGAATACACCTCTCAGTGGTACAGGCATACTCAAGTGCAACAGGTTTACTCTTTATGTGCAAGAGGTCACTTTCATCGAGCAGCTGATGGTACAGTCTCCTCCAGCTTCTGCTCTTTTTCCAATCTACTTGTCTGCCGTCTCAAGGCATGGCTGAATTGGGGTTGTTACAACTTCTTGACAATCCATATAACTATTGCAGGTCTCCAGTGTACATGGTTAGAGTTGGTGGCTGCCATTTGGTACATGATGGACAGTGGCCCTACAGACCCCACACTGAACTCTATGAAGGTTATGGGTTGCTTTACAAACTGTTTGGATGTTGTTGAGCTGTTCCAGCATGTCCCAGTCCCAATCTACTACATTCGTCCACTCTCCTCCTTCACCGACCAGGTCATCTTGAAGACTGTTCCTGTGCAGTCATGGTCTGCTCGTGTGTTCCCAAATCCACTGCTCCCAGACGTCTTCACTGGATTGCCTAATCATATGACCCAGATGGATGCCATCACTTGTTTTTATCTCCACTTCATGATGCCCCCCCCCCCCCATTATGACCTAACCATCACTTCAACAACAAGTACAACCTCATCAGCCCCCACTTCTCCACCAGCCCTTCCATCAATTGCAGGCCTGTCTTGTAGCCAATCGAAAACAAACATTCAGAGACATCAAGGCAAGCATGGCAGTTGTCCAGCTGCAAGAAAATTGCCTAAAAGTATGTTTGCTAGTTTTCTCTCTACTCTTCTGCTGATCTTTATTCTACAGTCAATATCTCACAAGAGTGGTTTCAAGAGCTCAGCAGGGAACATGTCGCACCTTCTATTGCAGCTTGGGCAGATGTCAATGCCTTGGTCAACATCAATTCAACTTGTTTCCTGAATGACTGATCCTCCCAGCACTTGTATTCCTTCCCACCTCCCTCTATTTTCATCAATGCAAAGTCTGAATGGTGACAAATGTACCTTTCACAATACATTCACCTCTGAGAGGCTTTCATCTACTGTGTTGAGTCACCAAAAATCCTAGTCTTAGACCTCAAGAATGGAGGGATATCTTGGCACTGCCTCTATCCAAATTGAGTGCCAACAATTCTTCGCAGTTGCAAGAGAGCTTTAAGGCAGTGAAGGCTTTACTTGGTTTGATGTTTCAAGCTCCAAGGAGTCAGCCTCAGTCACGCACCTGCTCATCTTCTCAGTGCAACAATGTCAACAAGTTATTTGGGAACTTTGCAAGCTCAACTTCCAGAATGAGTTGCAGCATCTGGACTCTCATCTTTATTTCCATGCTGAGGATGAAGGACTTGCACTGGAACATGCATCTCTTTTATGTGTCATTTTCCCAGAAGACTCTTTGACCAATGTCAATGTTACCCAGGCTCCAGTTGGTCTTGCTTCCCCAGAATGGTCATTCTGTTCTGTCCAGTTGCAACAATTTAGAGACATCATGAGTGTTTGGAGAGTACCACTGCCTGAAATGCTCCAGGGCTCTGTACCAGATGCTGGTCATATTAGCTGCAGGGAGTGGGAGAGTAGCCTGGTTTGTCACTACATGCAGGTCTTTTTGATGTTTTTTGGACATGCTGCTATCTTACTGCGTTCTGTACCCATGTCAGCCTGAAAGTTTCTTGTCATGCATTGCTTTTTGTACATTACCCAGGCCCTGTGTATATATGCTGCTATCTTACCATGTTCTGTATCCTCTGCTACCCTGTCAGCTTGAAGTATCCTATAGCACTGTGTAATATAGAGTACACCATCTATAAAGCTTTTTTTATTCAGATATAGATTGTGACCAACAAACAAAAGTTGGAAAAATAGCAGCTGCTGGCGTTTATGTATGAAGTTCAGCTGAGTTGAGACAGTTACTAGTACTACTCGCAACAGTGTGCTTACCTAATGGTTTCTTGCTTGACATGTCCATATCTCAACATCTAGTACTACATCTCATAATTGCTGCTGCCTTGAGAACTTGGCACTCTCATTTGCATTACTTGGTGTTGTCAAGGTCATTGGTACACTCAATGACAAACCACCCAAGTCACACAAAGACAAGATCAATTGAGAAATAGAGTAAGCTGACTATGCTCTACACTGCGTAGTACTAGTATGGAGCAGAGACAAAGTGAACAAACTAAAGGACTAGCTAGAATGTCTAGTGGTTTATATAGATGAAAAATGAATAAGTGATAGGAGAAAGATAGGAGAAATAGGAGAAACGTAGGGGAAAGTGGAGAAATGTAGGATAAAGATAGGATCGATGGAATGGAAGATTGATTGACAGTTATTATAGAGTTTGACAGGTTCTATAAGGTTCGAAGTCAGTAATATAAGGTTTAAAAGGTTTATCGAGGAAATGCAATAGACAAATGATCAGAAAATGAGTTCAATAGTGTAGTAGAAGAGGAAGGAGGGCAAAGAACTGTAGCAGTTCGTGACATTGATCGAGGAAATGCAATAGACAAATGATCAGAAAACCAGTTCAATAGTGTAGTAGAAGAGGAAGGAGGGCAAAGAACTGTAGCAGTTCATGACAGGTGTAGTGCAAGTTCTGACTCAGTGTCATTTCCAGCTGAGACATAAATGATCATCTCAATTATACCCACTCTGCTGCCTGCTTAGAACTCCTGCCAGCAGAAGTGCATCATATCCTTTGTTTTCATAGTGCTGATGCTAATGAAATGATATAACAGTGGACCTTCCTGAAGATGAGATGGCCTCTGATTACAGCAGCAGTATACTAACCAACGACTCAAAAAAAAATGTGATTGGACAGCAACTATGAACCCTCCTCTCATTCTCACAGCACAATGGACATCGCATACAATGAATGACTGCAGAAGTAAACTCCATGAATAAGTAGGTTTTTTCTCTACTCTTCTCTTCTCTTATGCTGAATGATGTCTGAAGGTTGTGTGGAATTCCTGATGCCTTCGCAAAATACCTGAAAGCCATATCATGTGAGTGCACTGACGTTATCTCCAAAGGGGGTTCAGATTTCCCTGTGTTTCCGAAGCATAGTACATTTTCATTTGTGAATGTATGGGCGGTATGTTTTGTTGGTCCCTTTATACATGTCCCTGAGCTAACTTATGTGACAGTAGTAATAGACAAAGAACTTGAACTAAGCGCCAAACTTGAAGATGAGAAAGCTATTGACGAGGAGTTTAAAGTGAAGTTTAAAGAAGTCTGTCAGAAGTATAAGCATTTCTGAGACCCCTCACAAGGGAGGATTGGGCTTATCCTTACACGTATGGCAGCAGATGTTCAATTATAGCAGAAAAACACATATGAGATGGACATGATTGGCACTGGCTGTACATGTGCATGGCAGAAGTTGCACTTAATGACTTGACAGGACATGCTATGAACTCAGTACTTCTTTCAAATCGACCAGGATTATACAATAAAGTGATGCAACACTATCAGAAGATTGTTGAGGCATCACACTCTGGTTCCAACGAGGCAGTCATGTGTAAGCTGCTGAACTGCTTGATAGACGACTTCAAGGACCATTTCCGCACTGAGAAAGAGCTGCAATGGTGCAGCAGGTATGTTTTTTATATTGTCTTTTTGCGCATCTCCCCTGATTTCTACTGTCTGCAGCCACCCGAACTACTTGGAACACCATACCAAAGTAGTTGCTCCTGCTTCCAGCAATAACCTTCAAATCTCCCCAGGATGTTACCTTGTTTCAGATCTCATGTGGACACATGAAATCCCAGTTGATTCCCCCCTCAGCAGAGGTGTCCAGGAACTTGTTAAATGGGGAACTGACAACACAGGTTTTGTTGAGATTCATCAGCTCTGTCAAGAATACAAAACATTATCATTTCAGACAGTGGTGAACCAGGTCATTCTGCCTGCAGCAGCTATTAATGAGATTTTGAACATCCCATTCCCTGTATATGGTATCGCTGTCACCTTTGAAAAGTCTGCTGCCTATGCTGCTTGTGGTACAGCAGGAGTGCATTAAGTTCATCTTTCTTATTCTATTTTTCATATTGACTCATACTTCAGCCTGATGGAAAGCTGAAGTATGCTGTGCAAAAAGTGCAAGAGTGGGGTCCATTTTCTGATTTGTCAATTTCCTGAATGACCATTACATCTGGTACAAGGAAACTGTTTTGGCACATATTGGGCATATCAGGAATCGGAACTCTAAGTGGGTTAATGACACTGTCAGTTGTTCTAAGTTCGAACATTGGAACAGCTAACTCAGTCTGTCATCTGTTTTTGCACCTGTGTGCTATGTAGAATATCATTTTTGTACATATTTTGCTCATTGCCTCATTACCCTGCCTGAGAAGCTGAAATTTTATTTCATTAAAAAACTTGCCCTAAAAATGCACTGCCTCATTGCCATGTTCCAATTGCGGAGTTTGAAAAGATGTCTATACACATAAATGATCTGTCTAGAAGTCATCCTGCATCCACTCTCTTGAACATCATCAGTAAGTCTTTTCATGCTGTCCTCAAGTGTTGACCTAATGCATTGATAACAATGCACACAAAAGTGTGTTCTGCAGCTTCTGCAAGTGCCACAGAGGAATCTTCCTGGCTGAAAAAGTACACCCACAACCCTGGTCAAACTTCCAGCACCCTCAGCTCACTTCCTCCTCCATGCAACACAAAGATGTTTGCAAGTGTATCTGCTGGCCCCGTCATGACCGCCTGGGTACTGCTCTCAATTGGAAGACTCCCTCCTGGTTGGCTGTTATCTCTGATGGGTACTACAGCACTGTCCCTGACCCCACTTGCATATGTCATCAACTGAAACTGTTCCATGGCTATGACAACTACACCAACTCCAGCAGTGACACTTCCACCACTCCCACCACCACTCCCACCTCCACTCCCACCTTAGCTACCTTAGCTTTCTTTCTCAGAGACCGACAGTGTAACAACAACATTAAATGAGTTGTCAATCTCCACTAAGTCTCAACCACAACATCTTGAATGCCAGTGCATCTGATAGTGACATGAAGAACAAAGGTTGGTCCTAGATAATGTTTACCAATATATCAAACTGACATCCACAGAGTGAGGGAAAAGGGTGACTGATGTGGTTAATTCTTATGGACAATAGGGTGCGGCAGTTAACAGTTAACTATGTCCCTGGTATGCTGTCTGTTTTGCTTCACGGTCCACATTACTATTGTACAATTTAGAAATTCAGATCTGTATACCATCATTATGAATCCATGTGTAACTCATGTCCATTGACCATCATTTACTGTTTAACTCGTGTATCCATACCTACCCAGGATTTTTGCCCAGTGAATATACAACTATGCTGCCTGACTAAGATTTGCACCTCTTCAGCTTCAACCCTTGGCGTCTCTGTGTATGCTGGCCAAAACGACTCATTGATTAGAGGACAAATTGTGACCAACGAACAACAGTTGGAAAGACAGTGGCCACTGGCATTTATGTACAAAGTTCAGCTGATTATGTAAGTCATGCTTTCTTTCTCAAACCTTGCACTTCATCCTGCACCATCAGCAATGACTAGGTGTCCAGCTCTTCCAGCAACACCAAGCATACCCAGTAGCTTCATGAGCTTCAATCATCATTGTCAGCTTCACTCATTGCTGCAATCCCAGCAGCACTATCCATTCCACCCCAGCACAAATTCTGGGCTCGTCAGCTCCTCATTCAATATGGCTGTAGATGAGTTTGCTCCAGTGAGTACCAGCTTGCTGAACCTGTAGATGTCGCAGTCTGATAAAAAAGATGTTCATTTACTTCAGGTTGCTCATCTGAAATGACGGTAAACTACTGTGGCTTCTAGTGCTCATGGATCCTGCATCCTAGGTGGACGAGTTCCAAGTTTTGCATTGGCTGGGACTCTACTTTTGCTTCTCTGCATGACTAGGTGCCTGTTAGAATTCGAACTAGATAGAAACAAAGAGAAAGATAAATCTCTGTCCTGATAGCGAAGACAGAAGTGTCCTAAGTGTATGAAGCAGTATATAAAGTATTCTACACGTGTTCTTGGAAAGGAAAGAAACAAAGGAATAAGTAACCGTAAGTCACCGTATGCGTCAACCCCTATCCACAGTGTTCCTTCGTCATAGCTCAACACTCCTCCTCACCGTGGATAATAATTCTCCTCCTCGCATGGAATCTATCTCATTAGACAAGACCCAGTAGACCTCGTAGGCGAATAAATTCTGCCTTAGTATGGGTTGATTTTGTGAAGATATCGGCGATATTATCGGCAGAGGGGATATACTTGAGATTTAAGTCATTCGATTGTACGCATTCACGAAGGAAGTGGTAATTTGTGTCAACGTGTTTGACTCGATAGTGGAGGGAGGGATCTTCTGACAGATTGATCGCAGAAGTATTATCACACAAAATCGTTGTGGGGCCATCTTGCTCGAAATGAATGCCCTTCAGTAAAGCTCGGAGCCATATACCTTCTTTCGCCGCTTCGAATCCAGCCATGTATTCTGCCTCGCATGATGATGCAGCGACCATCTTCTGCTTCCTCGCAGCCCAAGATATCATCCCTGATCCCAAATTAAAACAGTATCCACCAATACTCCGTCTCGTATCCAAGCAATTTGCCCAATCTGAGTCCGTGTAGCCACATAGTGTGACCGCGCCCTTTCTACCTCCAAGTACGAGTCTTAATTCTCGTGTCCCTTTTAGGTATCGAACGAGTTGAATTGCAGCATTCCAGTGCGCATAGGAGTAGTTCGTGAGATATTGGGATAATTGTTGTACCGAGTACGATATATCGGGGCGAGTGCCAACTGCTAAGTATATTAGACAGCCGACGAGAGATGCATATGGGAGTCGTTCGAGGTCTGATTGTTGATCAGTCGTTAGCTTTGTTGGATCAGGTTTCCATAACTTCAGACCAGGGTCCATAGGTGTTTCGGGGATATGAGTGTTGGTCGTATATTGGCCAAATTGCTGGACGATACGGTCGATTAAGGCAGTTTGGGATAGGGAAAACGTATGATTAGATTTGTCCCTTTGGACTGCGATACCAATGCAATACTTTGGTTCACCGAGCTCAGAAATGACCCATTTTGTTTTGATTTGAGCTTTGAATCGTTCAGATTCAGCCTTCGAATCCGAAACAATGAGAAAATCATCAACATGTATGGCTGTGATGATCACTCCGCTGGGAGTTTTTCGATAGTAAATGCATGGTTCGCATCCAATTGCAGTGAATCCCCATTCGACCATCGCCGCATGAAGCGTCTTATTCCAAATCCTCCCACTCTGCTTCATCCCATATAGACTTTTCTTCAAACGCCACACACATCCCTCCTGTCCAGATTCTCGGAAACCCGGGGGAATCTCCATGTATTGGATCTCGTCTTTCGGTAAGATCCCATGAAGAAAAGCTGTCTTCACGTCGACTTGTTCGGCGCTCCATCCTAAATTCCCGGCAATATCAAGTAAGATACGCCAAGATTCCATGCACGCTGTCGGTGAGGAGGTCTTAGAAAAATCTCTACCAAAAATTTGTTCATAACCCTTAAAGACCAATCTCACTTTCCATCGCACAGGCTTCCCAGACTCATCACGTTTGATCGTGAATACCATCCTGCCCTTGTAGATTTTCTTCCCAGTAGGTACTTGGTTTCTCGGTATGACGTCATAGACTTCGTGGTGTTTCAACGAGTCCGATTCGTCTTTCCGGGCCTGTTCCCACTTAGCTGAATCTCCAGATGTCTGAGCTTCATTCCATGTCCGAGGTCATCTTCCGCCTGAAAATTTTGAACTTCATCGCAAATTGCTTCGTAAATTTCATGCAAAAGGTGAGTTTCCTCTGGTTTGAGTTCTGATCCCACTGAGTCCATGATCAAAGCCTGGAGTTCATCTAAGGCTGGTACATCCATCTGTTCCTGATCGGCTGGAGGTGCTTCGTAAATTTCATGCAAAAGGTGAGTTTCCTCTGGTTTGAGTTCTGATCCCACTGAGTCCATGATCAAAGCCTGGAGTTCATCTAAGGCTGGTACATCCATCTGTTCCTGATCAGCTGGAGGTACTTCGTTCTGCATTGCTGCGATGGTCCTCTTTCTCTCCTCCTTTGCCGCTTCAACTCGCTCAGTGCTCTCTCAGACAGAATCTATGACTTTCTGGTATGGAGTGCGATGGTCATAATCTGGAGCACTTTTCGCAGTTAATCTCGTAGATCGTCGTGGCTCTGGCAGTTGTGGCGGATCATTGGGGAGAGGTTGATCAGAATCGGATATATCGGAAGTCTGATCGAGTTTGGATATCTCGGGAGTTGATACTGGAATGAAATCATCGTTGTCATTGGGAATAGAAGGGGGTGAAGGTGAAGTGTCATTAGGTCTTGGAATGGCAGGTGTGACAGATGGTGAGTTGGAATCTTCAGGTTGAACTTTATTTGGAGAAACCTGATGACTCTCGATGAACTTTACATGGTAGGAAGAAATAATCTTTCCACTTTTTCGATGGTAGCACCGATATGCCTTGGAATTACGTTCATAGCCGACGAGAATACACTCAATGGATCGAGGGAAAATTTTCGGATTGTTGGTTTGAATAAGTACGAAGGCCTGGCAACCTATCTCTCGTAAATGAGATACGTTCGGTTTCTTCTGGTACCATAATTCAGCTGGTGTTTTTCCATCGAGTGATTTCGTCGTGGTCATAGAATGTAGATATGAAGCTGTGAGGTATATCTCGTCCCAAAGGAAATTGGGAAGTTCAGCGGCTATCATCATTGACCGTGTCTTGTTCATCAATGTACGATGGAGACGTTCCACACGACCGTTCATCGCTGAAGAGTAGGGTGCCATGAACCGCAATGTTATTCCCTTTGATTCACACCACTTTGCCATCTCCTCTGACTTCAATTCCCCATTGTCGATCTGGATTACTCCAACCTTCAAATCGGTTTCTCGTTCTCTCGCTTCAACCCATGCCTTCAGTGGTTCGAAAGCTTTGTCCTTCGCGCTTAAAGGAATTGACCAAGGATAATTGGAATAGTCATCTATAATATCCATGATATAATAATTCCCTGTGCGGGAACGTACAGATTGAGGGCCAGTCAAATCTACGAATACTTTCTCTAGTCTACGGGTAGCCCTGTGATCATCCACGCGTTTCTTTGGTAATGAGTTCTCGGCCTGTTTACCAAGGGTACAGGGATGGCATTTAGAATTCGCGTTGTAATTGGATAGATCGATGGGCATACCTTCGACTGAGTTCTTCTTGGCCATTTCAATGATGATTGGCTCGTAAGAGTGTCTGAGACGTCCGTGCCAAGTACGAGGTGGCAGATTTTGAGTGATGTATGTATGTTCCGCTTCCGCGTGGATGACGAGATCATAGAGTCAATTTGATCGTAGGGTTCCTCGGGCGAGGATCGTATCACTATCTTTGGGTGTAATCCAAGCACCATCATCATTAAAATGAGTAGTGATTTTAGAATGAATAGATAGTGATCTGATGGAGATGAGTCTAACAGTGGCTTCGGGAACGTAAAGGCAGTCATGTAGTAAGATATGTGCTGACTTTCCGGCTCGGAGTTTAATATCTCCAATGCCATAAGCCGCAATGGATGATCCTCCGACACCTTTGATAGAACGAGGGGGAATTGGACGAAGATGTAGGAAGTTGTTGCGGTCTGGGGAAATGTGTGTTGTGGCGCCACTGTCGAGGATAAAAGGAAATTCGGTAATTGAAATGTTGGTGCGAGCTTTTTGACATAGAGGTTCGCATGTTATACCTGCGAAATCCACGTCTCTCCTCCTCTCGCGCCAGTCTACCGATGCCTTAACATCCTCAAACGCCAACCATCCCTCATATTCTGCCCATTCCGGTTCAGTAATCATCGACGGATCAATAGAGTCGATGGAATCACATGTGATACTGGCAAACTCAGATGTAGAGCTAGAAGGATTCACCCGAAGGACAGTATTGGTATCCAGGTTGATGATATACGCCTGGCCGTTACTTTCGACAACTTGGAAATTAGGCTTCTTCGTCTCTCCAGATGCAGTATTCTCCTTCTTCTCTCGTGCCTTCATACGTGCATTCCTCGACTCTGTAATCGTCTTCCCCACCATACCTCCTCCTGGGGAAACACACCATTCCCTCGTGTGGCCAAGTTGCTTGGGGCACTTGGGATTGGTGCACTTAGGGCGGTTCTTGGTATCGGATTTCGGAGAAGTCTGAGTCGAGAGTGCAATATCACCAGTCCGGGAATCCGAATCAAAAAGGTCCTGGGCCATCTCAAGTGCTCGTTTGATGTCCGAGGAATCGTATTTTCTGGCGTTAGGGTTATCTTTGAAATCGGGGTCGGTACCGTCAGACTGAGCAAGGTTTGTGCGACATTTTCGCGCGTAGCATGGAGTTCAGGGACGTTCGACATAGAGTTGATCATGAGGATACAGAGGAAAAGATTAGGTGAGAGAGGTCCCATATCCCAGATACGATCGTTGAGAGTGGTAAGTGTAGCAGACGTGGTGGCAAATTTTTCAGAGGTGGAGTAACGAACACCAAGAGCTTCCTGAATGAGTTGGACCTGCCTCACTGGTCCCTCCTGGCCATGACGCTTCAGAAGACCTTTCCACGCGATCTCGGCGGTCTCAGCCTTCGCAATCGTCTCCTGTTCCGCCACTTCTACGACTAACCCCATAAAACCTAGAATACTCCCATTATTCGCCTTCCAATTACTCCATGCGCGAGGTTCGGATTCCTTATCGGGTTTAATGATGCTGCCGTCAAGGTAACCATTGGCGCCCTGATTCATGCGTAGGGTTTGGATAAATAGGTACTTCCATGTGGAGAAATTGTTCTTGTCTTTTGAAAGGTGGTCGTGTTTGAAGAGTGTGGTATTAAGAGAGATAATGGATACGGATGGTCACGTGGTGTTGGCCGAAGGTGTAGACATGATTGATGCAAGAAAGGATGGGGATAAAGGGACAGATGGGATTTGAGACGTTGGGATAGACGATGGAAGAGACAACGGTGCGAGTTGTGGAGAGGATGAGCCAGGAATCTCAGTAGAATCGATTTCAGAGCCTGGCATGCGCGTGAAAGAAACGCAAGACAAAGACAAAAGACCCGGACAGAGTCTTGAAAGAGACGAAAGAGGTACTTGATGAAAGAGCTTCGAATTCTAACGTCGGTGTGAAATCACTTGACGAAATAGCCCATAACCTATTAGAATTCGAACTAGATAGAAACAAAGAGAAAGATAAATCTCTGTCCTGATAGCGAAGACAGACATAAGTAAGTACCTAGATAGAAACAAAGAGAAAGATAAATCTCTGTCCTGATAGTGAAGACAGAAGTGTCCTAAGTGTATGTAGCAGTATATAAAGTATTCTACACGTGTTCTTGGAAAGGAAAGAAACAAAGGAATAAGTAACCGTAAGTCACTGTACGCGTCAACCCCTATCCACGGTGTTCCTTTGTCATAGTTCAACAGTGCCATGTGTTCCATGCAGCATATCAGTTTTCCAAGGGAATGTGCCTTGAATCTGGGCCTCCTTCTATCTCTCATGTTCCCAGAGCTATGCATAGAATTATTGTGAGTAGTTTTGCTTATTGTCTTTTGTTATCTCTTCATCAATGTAGCCACTCAGCCGTCTCACACTCTCTTTCTCAAACCTTGCAAGGATTGTAGCTTGGTGCTCTCCTTCCTTACACGTGAATGACTTGGCGTTGATTCATAGATTTTACCTTCCAACTCCGAAAACTGGGCTAGCATTGCTCCTACCATAATAGCAACAAGTGGACTTCTCTTTCTCAAGATAGCTCAGTGCTCCCACCCTTGAGACAATTGTTCATGAATGACTTGATGTCAATTCATGGATGTTACTCTCACTCCAAAGATCAGGTGTTTTGTCTTTCTGGCTGTGTCGCTCCTGGATACCACATAGATCTTTCTCAAGATTGGCTCAGCCCAAAAAACTTGGTGTTTTTGTAATGGCTTATTATTTATCATAACGACATGTTGTCTTTTCGCCTTCCTCATTCAATTGTTCCTGAGAGCTCTTTTTTACCAAGGTCACAATTGGTACTTAAACAACTTGGACCATCCTTGAAGTTTATCTATACCTGCAACCCCCCTGATACTCATACAAGCTTTATTGTCTAACTCCCTACGTTTAACCAGCCCTCTTGTGACTCCCTCTGTAATGTGAAGCTGACAACAAACAACCACCTGCACCAGGTGCCCCCAGCTTCATACCATCACTTGCACTGATCTTGCTAAGCACTTGCTGGACATAGCAGCTCGAGAGTAAGGGCAGAGTCTTCATGTGGGCCTTCAGGCTATCTTATCATGTCCAACATCTTACTCTACCTTCAGTCCACTTCCAATCAATCTACTACATCCAGCAGTAGCCTGGCTCAGATTACCAACCCACTCACCACAGTAACCCTGTGCATGAGCAGTCCAGCAAACTTTGGACATCTTGTAATGAGTTCCGAAATGGGGTCAAGTCCAACATTTTGCTGTCAGGGTCTGGGGTCAGCACCTGAGGACCGTGGTCCCCAATTCCCCTCCATCCCAGCCTGTCGCACCCTCTGGCGTTCTGACTTCTCGGAGTCCAACTCTTTCATGTAGAGCATCACGACTCTCTCTCAGCTTTGTCAAGCAGGTCTGCAATCCAAAGCTCACTTGAATGATTGGAAAAGTCAATTCTATTAAGGACAAAGCCATCTGCCTAGATGAACATTTGGTTCAACTCACTGTGCAAAATTCAGATCTCAGTAACAAGAAAGCAGTGATGAAGTGTCAAGAAGCTTGGGGGAAGGCCAGCACGAGAATTAAACAGCTCAGTGTTTCCCTTCTCTCCATGCAAAAGCGAAATGTAGATGAGGTGTGCGTGGAGCTTCAGAAAGTTGACTATGTTCTGACCTTGGTTTGGGCAACTTTTCTGCTGCCAGAACAATCTTCTTATCCGATGCCTTTCTCTTCAGGTGTGTTCAGCCTGATTGGCAATTTTCCTGGCTGTTGTGTGCTCCCTGGTCACTGCTACAACATCTGTATTCTCCCCCTCTTCATCCTCACCATCTGACACACCTCAGCAACAAATGCAGCAGCTACTCCTGGACCAGTTACCTACCAGTCTCTACACTGCTCTGAACATTCTCCATCTTGATAGCAAGACGACCATCATGGCTATCTGTTCTTCTTGCAGCTTCTGTCACAAGCTGGAATTTGCTCATACTGCTATCAAAGCCCAGTACCCCACACAGTGTGGCCAGATGGTTGTTGGGGTAGATGTCTGAAGTGTGTGTGGGGCTTCTTTGCTGTGGGAACTGAATGGTGTTATGCGACCCATAAAACCTTATGCCATCAGCTCCCTAGAGGAACACCTGGCTCACATTCTTGCTGATCCACAACTTGAAGAGTACTGTGATCAAGCTGTTGACAATGCTTTGCAGGAGGTCAAGAACAGTGTCTTGGGCAAACCTATGATGTCGGTCTTCAATAGTGATTTCCTTTGTGGGTTTACTGGCCCAGGGGATGATGGTACCCTTTTCATAGACTGAGGAGATAAGGCACAGCTCGCTCTAGCAATGCAGGTGGACTTCTTCAATCCAAATGGCAATCGGAAACAAGGCAACTCTGACTCCATTGGTCTTGTCTCATTTGCCATTCTCAACCTGCCCCACAAGATACACTACAAACCAGAACACATCTTTCTTGCTGCTATCATACCTGGTCTCCAAGAACCAGATGATGATCCATTCCCAAAATACCTGGCTCCAATCATTGATATGTGTGTCGTCAGGTGGAAACAGGGGATGTGCATGTCTTGGACAGTGAATCAGCTACATGGGTGGACTGTTGAGTGGGCAATAGCTCTGTCAGTGAATGACCTTCCTGCTGTGTGCAAAGTAGCTGGTGCAGCTAGACATGCTTCTGGTTGGTGTATGATGTGTAGTAACTACCACTGCAAATATGACACGTCTTTCGAGAAGTGGGAGAAGCATGATGTGCAGGAGCTTCAGGAATTGGCTGAAGCATGGCATGATGCTGAGTGCCAAGCAGATCAGCAACATATCTATGATTCTTCTGGTATGCACTGGTCCGAGCTTTGGAGGTTACCATATTGGGATCCCACAGCATGCACTGTATACTGGAAGGACTCGTTCATTATCATTGCTGCCCAGAAGATACTGAGAAGAAGAGCACATCAGTTGTCCCAGCGTTCCAACACAACTGGATACCATATGACAAGTCCAAAGTCCCCAAAGCTTATTGGCTCAAAGATGACAAAATTGAGGCCCAGTTGGACCAAGTCTCCGAAATCTGCGATCTCTTGGAGTCTGCTCTCAGGTCTAGTGGAGAGTGTCCTGATACCACTGACTTGCAAAAGTGTTTGCTAGGTATGCAACTCCCACCACTCAAATTCGTAGCCTGGAGCTTGGGTGTCCATGAAACCACAGATCAGGACAAGTTTGCACAGTACAACATGGGAAGGAGGAAGGCACAGAAAGTCAAGGTGATCTTTAGCAACAAAGTGGTCACACTGAAGTCACTGAAGGTCAAGGTGATATTTGGTGGCGAAGTTGTCATACCAAAGTTCCAGCTCAAGTCAAAAACTTCCTTAGCAAATGTACTGATCGATTGGGTGAGTGACCCTCCAAGACATTTACACATATCACTGACTGTTGGCATCACAGCGTCTCTCAAAACCATTATCGCCCATGGAAAACATGGCAGATACCCACATGGATGCTGCAGCTATCAAACATATACAGCATGTCATCAGCAACACAAGTGTTCCAACTTGGATGAACTCAGAACGGTCTGCTGATTCTTTGAAGGCTGAATGGCAGATGCTTGCAACAATATACCTTCCCATAGCCTTGGTCGCTCTCTGGGACAGGGATGCCAACAGAGCTTCTGACCATATGCAGAAAGTGTTACACCATATGATGAGTTTGTTCCAAGCAGTCAACATTGTTTGCTGATTTGGCGTCACTGGGGAACGTGCAGATGCCTTTGTAAACCTCCTCAGAGACTGGGTGAAGAACCTATATGCTCTTCATCCTCATACCAAAGGTTGCCATCGTATTCACCCAAATGTCCACGTTGCATTTCATATCTATGATTTCTTGAAAATGTTCAGACCAGTGATGTCCTGGTGGACCTTCCCTTTTGAATGACTTTTTGGTGCTTTACAAAAGATAAATACAAATAACCACATTGGAGGTAAACACTTTATCTGTCACAGAAACTAGTTTTTAACCAGTGAATCCACAGGTGAACTCAAGATCACCATTCTGGAGACTTTCCTATGTGCCAGAAGTTTTTGTAGGCTTGTCAAACATCCAGACTGCAATGAAATGATCATCAGGTTTCAAGAGCTGTTTGACAAAGCCTATGGATCTCGCTACCATTGTCCTGAGACATACAATGACTTTATTCCCGACTCAAACAAGGACACACATCCATATTATGCCTATGCCGGAGTTCATTATTCAAGGTCAACTACTCACTTGGGCAACAGCTTCATTCGGTACATCCACTCTGGCCAATTCCATGTTGGCTCAATTGGAGAGATTAAGAACCAAGGTAAAAGGGTCACCTTCCTCATATGGCACCAACTTCCTCTTTTGACAGGAGAATGTGATCCGTTCTCCTTTCCTTCATATCCTGCAACTACCTTGTCAACCACAATGTCAACTGACTTGGACAAGATTTCTCCTAAGGAAGTTGTGTGTCATGTAGCTCGCTATCAGTACTCGGCTGACTGAGTTGTTGTGGTAGATCTTGCTAGAGTGAGTTTCTTCATTCATAGTCAGTATCTTGACTTGATGAATTGATGACTTTGTTCTAGGATTGAGCTGCTGCTATGAGTACAGGTCTTGGAACAAGCACAAGTGGTTGCAGTAGAGGGAAGATGGTCTGAGGAATTTGGAAGGAGGCTGAGGGATAGATGTGGATTGCATATGCATCACAAAATTACATCTTTTCAAAAACAAAAAGATATATGAAGAGATCCGTGGTCACAAGCTGAAAAGATGAGAAGGAGGGCTAGATGCAGCCCTGCCAAAGATTTGGATGAGTCATTCACCTGGGACAAGCTGGGACAGAACAAGAAGATGAGGCAACTACGCATGGGCAGGGTGAAGGATGAAGAGGGTAATGGGACACCCTGGACAAGACAAGTGGCAGGAAGACTTGAGGTCATGGATGACCATGTATCAACAGGGAGCTTAGGCTTCTAGGCATCTCAATGACAACCAGGCTGGAGAGGGATACTGAGATAGACAGCTGTAGTCCATCATGTTGATCTGTCAAAAATATTGGGTGCTGGCAGCATCAGCTTCAACCCCTTGCTTGTCAACAATACAGCCAAACTGGATCAAATACTTTAGTCTGGCCACACTATCCTGTCTTCCCTTCGCTCTCAATCGCAATCTTCCTCGTGCTCATCTTCAGCGTCAGTCTCTGATGCAGAAGACGTTTCCAAATCCAAAATCACTGATGCCCTTTTGCTGAGTTTCCTTTCCCCCAAAATGCCCATGCAGCCCTTGTTCTTTCCATTCCAGAACTACACATCTATCAGAGTCGCAGTCTATTCTGAGTAAGCACCATGTTCCTTTGCCTTTAGCACATCCAGCACCTCTATGAGACAACAAGTGAAACCACCCAACACCTAAACCATGTTCTCAGGCCAAATGCACAAACATATCCCTAACCCATACTACTTCACAACCTGAAGTGTGCCTTCACCTGCTGATGCCATCTTTTGTTCTCAAAAAGGCTTTGGGATCAAATATCAAACTTGACAGCCTCACTCTTCCACTTTGGAACCTTTATCATCCAGATGATGATGCTCACCTACACCCACTCCTGCATCCCAAGGAAAACAGGAACCCACTGTCCTTGTTGCCAGGTCATTGCAAGGTGTCGAAGGTGGAGTGGAAGTCAAAGGTCCTATGAGTGTGAATGGTATGGAGATGGAGCTTGACATGGAGTGGTTATTGGAGTACACACTGTTGCTGGAGCATTCCATTTGGCACTGTGTTGTCGCCATGTGAAGCGGGTTGGGTGAAGGTATAGTGAGTCGGAATGAGATGTGCCTCATTGCAGGATAAAAGACAATTGAGAATGGAGTTTACATTGACTCTGAGTGGTTTGTTTCCAGATTGCTGGTTACAAGTCATTGCAGAAAGAGAAGAAATTTCTGAGGTTTGAATGGACCAAGACAGAAAGGAGTCTTGAGGGATGTGGAATGGCTGCATATGGATGGCCAAGGATGACTATGGAAGGATTAACAGTCCTGTGAAGACTTGAGAAGCTGTTCAACACACCTTGCTCTCCCAAGGCTACCGTTTAACTTGTCCTGTGTACCGAGACCTCTTTATCACCAGTAGTGATATGGACAGCAATTCAGACTGTGTGAGGCAAAAATTAGAGTAAGGATAGAAGGTACAGTCCAGCAACAACACAGCAACAAACATGCCCAACTTGGCCTCCTCCTACCTTCTGTTCATGCCACCTCTGCTGCCTTGTCCAAAAGCCCGTGTACTACAACAAACCAGCCAGAAAGCTCAATCTCCACCCAGACTCTATGGTATGTGAGCTTTCGCTTCAGTAACTATCTTCCTCCTGACATCTGCAAGTTTTCAGTCTTCTGGGTGTCCCTCCCACATGTCCCCGGTATTACAACAAACCAACCAGAAAGCTCACTCTTTGCCCAGACTCCATGGTATGTGAGCTTTCGTTCCAGAAACTACCTTCTTCCCTCTTCCCGACATCTGCAAGTTTTCGGTTTTCCAGGTTTCCCTTCCACACCTTCCACATGTCCCCACATATGACACTCCTTCCTGGGTATATGTCTTTGCAATGAATGAGGGAAAAGGGAGAGTTGAGTTCAAAATTGGCTCAACTGGCCACACACCAGAGCTCTGACTGAGGGAGTGGAGGAGTCACCACAAGTCAAAGGAATTCCAGTTAGTGTACTCAGTAATGGTACTTGGGAGGGGAACAGCGTATGCCATTGGTGCATCATGTGGAGCTTCTGAAATTGTGTAACACTCATCTTCATCTTCACCACAGAAAACGAAGCCCATTGACAAATCCTTCAACATGCCGGAAAAGTCAAGGGACTGTGCCCAGATTGTTCTGTGGCACATTGAGAAGAATTCTGCATGAAGCTAGACTTCAGAGAGAAGGAGGCTTGTGCCGCCATCGACGCAGTGAAGTGAATTGTAGAGATGAGGGGAATTGGATACATTTGAAACTTGTCTTTTTTCTTCTTTTTTTCTTGGCTTTTCTTGCTCTCTCACTTTCGCTTGCTGATGTATACATATAGACCGTTGTTTGTGCTATCTCGCTGTCAATTTGCTTGCCGTTGCATGTATCATAGATGTACAGACTTGTGTAACTCAATTTTTTTTTTTTTTAATTTGGAGTTGGTCAGCTGAGGCTGGTCAGAAGCTGGGCATTGAGCCAGCGTCGGCCAAGCAGGTGCTAATTTTCCGACATTCAAATACAATGCGTTCCCAAAAAAGCTCAGAAACAAATTGAGATTTTTATTGTTTCCTTGTCATTTGAAATCACAATGTTTGCTTCTAGTTTTTTTATTGTAGAATACTTCAATAAACTGACTAAAGGGGAATCATTAAGATTTTCATCAGCTTTTTGTTTCATTCACACTTCACGATTCTTGGGAGGCCGAAACACATTGGAATATATAATTTTTGTACAATTGTAGAAAACAAAAAGAATTGGAAAGAAATTATTTGCCCATTATTCACATTAGGATATTCAGGGTTTTCTATCTAACTTTCACGCGCAAGATATTGGTTACTGCTGGGTGTGTCTTGGGTCCCAGGCTAACACACCACACAGCAGTAATCCTGCTCTCTTTATCTCATCTTCCAATGAAACCTCTCTCGGGTACCACAAGCAGTGGCAAGCACCTCCGCTCACTTTCGGTGCAGCAATGGCCTTAGCTAGCTGCTTTGCCCCACCTGCAGGCACTTCACTCATTTCCCTTTCCTTTTGCTCTCCTGAGGGGCGGTTTTCAATCACACAGCATCTGCAGAAACTGGTCCTCATGTCGTCGACCTTGTCCACATCCAGTATTGAGGAAACCTTCCCTGATCCTGTAGCATACTTTGGTATGCCCTATGTCTCCATTGGTTTACTGGATATTATGAGGCCTTTAGGCTGAGTTAATTTATGTCATAGTGACCTCCCAGATCTTTTCCATGGGTTCAAACTCCCACCCCTGTTCATTGGCGCTCATTAGGCGCTCATCTGGAATCACGGTCGAGACCCATCAGAGACCCATGGCGTTGTTCACGGCTTCCTCGGACCAACGCGAGGCCTTTCTGTCGACAACCACAACGTCGTGCAAACGTCATGCCAGCTGACAGTGTGTCGACTCTCGTTTTCACTGCCAGCGTCGACAATGTCCACCGCCCTATTCCTCCACTCCTCAAGCTTGCATTCGCATTGAGTACAAACCTCGTAATTCTTGTCTTCACATCCTCTTTCGTTGTTTTAGCTCTCCTTCTCTCAGCAGCTGCAGTGCAGTCAATATAAGAGTAAAATTTTGTCTTTATTGAACAGGCCTCATAGCTTGCCACGCGAAGCGATGGCTTTTTACCCCAGTTTAGGAAGCACGAGATGCATCGGTTTATGCGAGATTATTGTGTGATTTGTTCTTTGTTTCGTCGCGTTCCTCTAAATATCTCATTAATCATTACACATCCAATCTACCCGTCATCCTCATCATACACCTTACAAATCCCGCCCTTATCCACATACTGCAACGATGCTGTTGATGCAGAACATTCTGGTGGCACAATTCCTCCTTCCTTTGCTCCAGAGCCTCAACGACGCCGGTATAATTCCTGTCTCTGACTCTGAAACCATCACCGGTGTTTGTCGCTTCAATGGGTAGTAGTAGGGCGGTGGGCTTTAGGTGAGCTTTAGTGGGAATGGGCCAGTCCGAAAATGGGTTAATTGAAAACGCGGACTGGCTTGGAACTGCCTGCCCGCTTGCTTCTTTGATCATCTTCGAGATTCCATCTTTACCCTTCAGTAACACCAGGGCGGTGCCAGGAAAAGATACATCATCAGCAAATCGGTATATTTACTCACGGACTTATGCGGCTTACGCGCTCGCCCCTAAGTCCGTAAGTTCGGGCGCTTCAGTGCTTACATCAGCAAAAAGGCATTTCGCCTTTTCGGACCTTTTTGATCCTTTTGGGAACTTTGACCGGTCCGGACTTTTGATGACCTTTTCTGCAAGACTTTTTCCGGACTTTTTGGTACTTTGCGGTGGCCTCGAAACCGGCAAGGACTTTTATGTACTTTTGCGAGCTTGTCTACCAATAGACCGAAAGCCTAGACTGTATGTAGTACTACATGTACAGCAGGTAGCGCGTCACCCAATGTAAATCATGAAGAGAACGGCACTGCTCTCCCCATCTTGTCCATAGTGTTGACAGTGAGCATGCATGTTTACAATGTTTACAGAATGATATTCATCTCCGCCTAAAAAGTGTGCTGAGCGCTGAGCACTTCAAGGCGGGGGAAGAGCTGAAGGAATTCGAACGACGGATTTTTCAAATGAGTTCTGTTCAAACTCCGACACATTGTGACGTGTACTATACAGTCGTCCATCAAGCCACTTACATCATCATCTACGTTTCCTTGTCGACGTCCTCAACATTGTCAACGTTGCCCTCAAGATTGCCCTCAACTCCCTCAACCGACGCTGCCCATCAAAGCCGCCAACGTTCTTTCCATTGTCCTCTATGTTTTCTCTGTCTTCGTCAGCCTCTCAGTGCTGTTAACTCCACATCAACGCTCTGCTTCTCAGCAACGCTCAGAAAGTCAAGCCCTCCTCAAATCTCAATTTCGTTGATGGCCCCAATTTTTCCCTATGTGCATCAGGCCCACAGAGACATACTACATGGTGGTTTTGCCGGATGGGAAAGGAAGCACGTTGAGATGTTGGCAAGGAAAAAATGTTTGTACAAGGTAAGCGCACTTTTTCCCCTACCAAGTTGCTTCTTCACACAACGATTTCCAACAGGGCTTACCACGGGAAGCACAAACTTGAGATAGCTAGCATAGCGCAATTGGTTCATGGTAAGTTATGCTCCATCTGTGCTCAAGAAGTCGTTCTCATTCTTTTGACAGGACCATGCTGTCTGACCATTGAAGAAGCGTAGATGCATTGGTGGGCTGGTTGTAGTGCCGCAGAAGCTACCAGGATATATGTATATAGAACTTTTTCCAACCTTTTGTTCATGTACTTATTTGAACTTTTTTGAACTTGTAAAAGTAATGGGACCTGGCTTTTAAAAGTCCGAAAGGCCCGGCGAAAAGTGCCTGAAAGTTCGGGAAAAGTTCGTAAAAGGCGAAATGCCTTTTTGCTGATGTACACCTCCTCAGCATTAGAAAGGATCTCAATACTACTGAAATAGGGCTCCGCGCCGTACCAGTGCTGTATGGTTTGTACTGGTACCGTACCGTACAAGGCTGCTGCAGGGTCCAATATGGGTACGGGTACTGGACGGGTAAACCTGTATTGGACCGTATTTTTTACGGCCGTCGTACGGGTTTGCACGCTATACGGGCCTACACCATCCAGTACTGGACCCGGAGCCCTATACTGAAATGATGAATATAATAGCTAAAATGACTTTCTGAACATGAGGGACTTGCCAACATGCAAATACATATACTTTAATGATACGTAGAGCCATTTCTGCAGAAAGACCTCCAGTGAAGACAATGTCTCTATACAGCAACAACTATCATCTCCTACCACTTACATGACTTCAATAGACTCATAGGTATTTGGTATGGAAGGGAGGAAGAAGAGAACAAGTCCCCAACCTACCTTTTAAATGAGGCATGTCTGAACTCGCGGAAAATTTGCGTGGCCTTACAAACTTACACGCTGAAAATACAAAAATATCCGCTCGGCAGAAAGGCGTACAGAAACACATTTTTGTACAGATATATCCTATATCAGTACAATAATGTCATCTATCCGTCGAGCGGATATTTTTGTCTTTTCGGCGTGTTACAAACTTCCAGCTTACACACGCCGAAAGGACAAAAATATCCGCTCGACGGATAGATGACATTATTGTACTGATATAAGATGTTTCTGTACAAAATGTGTTTCTGTACGCCTTTCTGCCGAGCGGATATTTTTGTATTTTCAGCGTGACAGGCACTTGTGTAAGCGGCCGCAAGTGCCTGTAGGTGATCGGACAAAATGCTGATGACCATGCTCATGTGTTTGCTTGCTTCTTTGATCTCATCTTTCCCCCTTGATTTGTAGCTCCCAAAAATTCCCACAAAAGAGAGACCATGCTTTTATAAGCTCACATATACAGACCATTCTTCCTTCTGTCTTCTTCAGTCTTTACCCCCCCTCCCCCAAAAATCTCTGAATGGAACAAACTCCCCTCCTCTCATGGAACATGATACAGAATGTGACGTGATGGCCCAGAGCCTATCATGTGCATGCTTTCAAACTGCCTTCAGGCAAAACTGCTCTGGCTCCACTGGCAGGAATGCTGACCTCTGGCCCCTCCAATAGGCTCCTAGCCATTGCATCGCGTTCTGGATCATGTTCCATGCGAGGAGGGGGTTCGTTCTGTACAGAGATATGTTGGGGAGTAGATTGAATAAGACAGAATTCACCAGTTGTTCCATTCGTGTTGTGTTCCCTATCAGTGAGTTCTTATCACGCTTTCAGTTGGCCTTGTAATGATGACTTGTCGTTTCAGTGCTGAAGTAAGGCCCACTCGTTGAATCTCATAGTCTCTGTTCATTGACAAATTGTTGCAGCCAGCTTATCCCAAGGATCGGCTTTGGTCCAGCTGTCCGAGCCACTGCTTACATTGTCCTTGGCTGCGTAACTATTGGACTCGCCCTCATGAGGGCCCAATGCAAGCCAGCAAACATCAAGTTATTCTTTGCAGATATTTCTTACATGTCCACCGAAGTTGGGTATGTACTCGTTACTTGTCTGAAGTACGCGGTCTAAGGGATCACGCAGGGCCTTGATTACGACCTTTGGTTTCTACTTCCCTAGTACGCTGCATTATTGTCGCCGACTGGCTGTGTCCTGACTTCATTCTACAGTCATCTTTCTACAGCTCCACTCGGTGCAGCATCAAGTCGACGACTCGGATAACGTTGTGTTCTACGCAGTAGTAAGTCGTTTGATTCTTCTACGATCATTCTGACTCTCTGTTTGGTTCTTGACGGTCAGATTGTGATCATGAACTGCAGAAGGATCATTGCAACTACCTTTCTGATCTATACAGTCCATACAACATCCTTACTGGAGCAACGATTTGGGCCGTCTTAGGCCGTCTTAGGAGTGTACGCGGTCTTATTCCTTGCTTCTTGAACCTAAGTATCTCTGCTCAACTTTGACTTGGCTTGTAGTCATGACAGAGCCTCGCTAATTGTCGTATCGTCTCTGGTACTTGGCTTTCACTGGCATTCCTCGCCTTGGCGTCTTTAGCTCGGGATCCTGGTGAAGTGGGGTAAGAATCCACTTTTTAATATTTTCATCTTTATTCTCAACTGATAATGTTCACAGAGCTTGAGTTGGCCTTGCACTCGCCCTGAGTAGTTCTGGCTCACTTGGGGCCGCCCCTGTCCAAGGATCACTGCTCGGTGAAGACTTTAACTGTGATCGTCATTACTGTTTGTCTACGAGAGACTATTCTATGCTTAATGTCGTGGACTGGACTCATGAAATCCAGAGAATTGCGTGGAATGATATTTCCTAGCCATACATTGTCACTGACGTTAAACGTGGGTCTGGGTACGGAGTGCAGACGTTGACCGAATTTTTACGGTGATTCCAATCCGCGGGGATAAAACTGAAGACGACAATAATTGCAGTATCGAGAACCTGCCAGTAGCTAGAAGATAGTAATGAGACTAAGTATTTGGGAAGAAGACCTTTCGATAACGCACCACGCTGGGTCCAACCACTGAGCCAGGTTCTGACTTTCTTCCACACCAGAAACGGAATGAGAACGCATACACTCGATTGTGTCCCCAAAAGCCAAAATCCGAACACATACGGGTGTCAAATGGAGCCTGCCAGTCGGAATCATCAGTAGCGGAAAAAGAGAAAGCTAGAAGGCGTACCCGTTACTGAGATTGTTCTCGAATCTGTAATCGATAATTCGACGCAATGAAGCATTGAAGATAAGTGTATACGGACACTTCAATACCGAAGACGGAAGACAAAGTTTTTAAACGTATTCCTTGCATGCGAATCTTTGGAAAACATGAGCGGAAACTTGACAATGAGAGTAAGATGAACGCCTAATTACATTTAGAGGAAAAGCACACCACTACCAGACATTCTGCGACGTCCCAACGTTCAGTATCCCATAGCCTGGTCCAATCCCTCAAAGCATGACGCTCCCAATAGTGATACAAGTTTACAGCGTGACCAAATGTCGGTCCAAACGTATCCTCGCACTGCAGTTTCGCAGGGGAAATCGTGTATGCTCTTGCTAGTTCCTCACTCTTCCTCCTCCTCAAAGCCTTCCCACATCGCTGCGATGGCCCCAGAGTCAAGATTAGATACAGGTTTGAACTGTGGTGATAGCGTTCTTGCAAGAGGAACTCAGGAAGAGAAAAGACGTGGTCAAAAGGAGAACCGGGTAGTGAAGTGACGATGCAAAGGTAGCTGTTAAGAACGAGAATGAGAGTCCCAAGACTTAGGGGCTATTTCCTTATTTATTTTTTATCCGTCTCCTATTCCTTTTCCCTCCGGTACATACTAGTGATCAGAACTCCTACATCCGCCTCACATATACCAGGCCCTACCGTACTTGACACCTCAGTCGTTTCCACTATCTTCATGGACTCCTGGGGTGTGTATTCCTTACTTTACTTTTATCTATACTCATGATACTGATTATATTTATCTACACAGTACCTAGTACACTGTTACTTACGTGTACCCATTCTTATAATATAGGTTATAGGCCCCGCGCCCTAAACTACGCACACACGAAGATCTATCCAATAGCGACTCATTGATTATAATACCCATACCATGCCATGCCCGAAACCACGTCTACAACCGATTCTACCCCTTCCATATATCCTGCTATCGTATCGCCCAATACCACTGGTTCGCAAATGACTTCCACTATCACCGTCAACTCCGTAGGGAACCCGAGTAACTATACCAACATCCAGGAGCTTCCCGAAGACGCGAAGTTCACCACAAAAATTGACAGAGCAAAATATCGAAAAATGGACCAATATATATGGCAGTAGGAGTACATCACTTTGGCTGGGACTTTTTACACAGGTTCCTACCTGGTACCTTTCGTGAATTTTGGCAGGTCGATACCACGGACATGGTCAAAGGCTCAGCCTCATACTTGTGTCCTATGTAGATCAGTGATACATAGGTAGTACTTGGTATACTACCAATGGAGATATCCAACTGGACTGATAAATAACCACTACTCATATTGTTGTGATGAATGAAATTTCCTTCTTGGGAACTTGCAAAAAAAGCGAAGAAATACTTGGCATGGGCTATGAAAGAAGTTCAACATGCGAAAAATTAAGTTTCCATTTCCAGAACCTGTAAAATTTGAAATCTCAGATCAAGAGAACATGCAAAAAAAATCATGGTAAAAATTGATCATCACAAACATGGGCAAAAAACGCGGCGAGTGAGGAACCTGTTAATTTTTTGGTCCATTATCCAAACTTGTACAGAAAGACGATTTACCTCTTCATCAATGAGAAGTTGCGCAAAAAATTCGAAAAGTCCTGAGTCCACTCAACTTGTGTGAAAAGATGGGCAAAATGGTCAAAAAAAGTGGTAACTTGGGTGAAAATCCCGGTTTTTGATTTTCTGGATAGTATTATTGCCATCAATATACGCAGAAATATTGGCTGCTTTTAAAACAGGGCAATATTTTGTCAAAGCGTTGCAGAGGTATTGATGATATCTTGCTCTGAATTGTGATGTTCTGCAAACCAGGCGATACTTTGCCGTATATTGGGCTGTTTTGTGAACTATGCCAGACGGGCTCAAACTTTGGCAGGGTATTAGGAAGACTGTGGGGATATTTCCAGTCACTTTTCAATGTAGTACAAAAGGTGTAATATATTGATGAAATATCGTCAATACATTCTCGTAGTATGGGGTTCCCGACGCAACGGTGTAATCATGCTTATGCCATTGCTGCTAATCGTCATCGGTGCACAAGTCGCGACTTCTGCTCATCCTCTGCTCATGCCCTTCAACATCTTTCAGGACCTTTCAGACTTGGGGGCCAATTTTAGTGATGGGGAAGACCTTTTTCCAGCAATAGACGAGGAACCTGTGCCCAAGCCTGGCTTCTCACTAGTGCCTTTGCACTTTTTTGATGCATCGCAGGTCAAACCATCCTCAGCGAATACTTCAGCTCTCATTATCCATACTCTCCCATACACCAGGATCCCCAAATCCCTTACCAAACACACTACCAGCAATACTCAAGAAGCTCATGCAGACAGCGCATCCTCTGAAAGATGCGACAAAGTTGACGAACCGATTTCTCCAGATAACTCTTCTAACGCTGTGCGAATCATACCTGAAACCACTTCAATTGCTATGCCTGAAGAACCTACTGTGGCCTCCGATGCGCCTGAAGAATCTGCAGTGCCCTCTGACATGTCTTTATCTCCTCACTCTTCTCAACGTGTATTGGACCCCTTCCAAATGGCCATCAACAACGTGGACTTGCTGGAGGACAACCAGGTGCCAGATGCACCTCTTCTTATGGGTGATGAGGAATCAGACCTGACAGCTGAAAGTGATGAGGAAATTGGTACGTTGTTAGAAAGTTTTTACTGCGAATTCTCGTTCTAATATTACTTCAGACCACTCTAAGCTCTGTCCCTGGTGTGATGATGAGCTCCTGCCAAATCCATCAGCAAAACTGCTCTATCTCATTGAGGAAACCAAGCTTGTTTCCAAATGCTTATCATGTCCCGGAAATCGCTTCAGATTAACAGCAAAGATATAACAACGAGCGGATGTCTGTGCAAGGCACTGGTGTGAGACTGAGGACTTTCTACTAGTATGGCGGGAAGGCTGGGATGATGTCAAGAAGAAAATCTGGAGGATGGAAAAAGGCATCAGAGATTTTTGCAAGAACCTGTTGGTGAGAGAGGATGCAGATGGACCCAGATATCACAAAGATTATGTGATCTGGCAGGAGGTTACAGCTAGGGTTGAGACCGAGGGACTCTCCAAGTTCCTCAGTGTTGGGACTCAGATGAGCGCCTTTTCAGGATATGGGGCAGGATAGTAAGTGAAAAGTTTGCTATTTGCTATTTGATTTATTTTCTCTGACTTTAGCTATGGCAAACGTGGATATGATCTTATCGACAGTGAGCTCCAGCGGATGCTACCTCAAGATTATCTTGCTGGTATATCCTTCAAGCCCCTTGATGCCAATGTCTTTCACCATTTTGTCTTCATTCAAATCATTGCTATGCAACTAATTAGAGATGACCAGACGTTAGATCAGCGACCTGCAATCAAGGTCTTGTGGGAGAGCAGTAGGTATGGTAATGAGAAGTTTCCACTAGAAAATGAGGAGAGTGTGGTGAAGACCAGTGCTGGAAAGAGGAAGCTGGAGGAGGCTGGAGGTAGGACATAGAAGAAGAAGAAGACTGGTAAAGTCAAATTCAGGCCAAAATGACTTTGTACTATGACTTAAATCAGTTTGTATTATACTTGTAATTGTTCTGTTATACAAAGATGTTATTATTTACTGCGATTTCATCCTCTGGGCCCAGCATGACCTCCTGCTCATCTTCTCTCTCATGTATAGCCTCCACAAGGTCTGGGTGGCGGTCTTCTCTTTCAATGTCATCCTCTCTGTCATATTCCTCATCTTCTGATATCTTTGTCTTCACCTTCAGAATTTTCACTATAATCTTCCTCCATTTCATCATGGACTAACTCTTCTCTGTCTGAGTCATACCTGGGTAACACTTGCTCCAGACCCGCATCAATTCTGAATGGGGCCAAGAATTGGTATAGATGTTGGTGACCAATACCACCACCTAAAAACAACATTGTCATATCTGTGTCTGAAAATCTGTGGAGATAGTATGAGCCAAGTGGTATCATGTCAAGGTGAACAATGCACATATTAACATGGTAATAAACCCAATCATCAAGCTCAACTTCAACAGGTCCATCTTCTGTTGGCACTTCATATTGCCTTGCCTAGGAAGCACTTGATATATACTCATTGGTACCTTTGTGGTCAAAGGCAGGAATGAGATGTACACCATGAAGTACACCAGAGGGGTCTATAAAATCGAAAGCAGAAGGATCTGTGCTATGCAGAAACTGTACCCTGGAGTTGTACTTGTACCACCAAACCCATAATAACTTGACTTTGCACTGCTTGATGCCACAGTGTCAAGGTTGCTGGTACACTCAAATAAACCAACCAAATCACACAAAAGACAAAGCAAGAGAATAGATTGAGATAGAGATAGAGGAAAATGAGTTGGCTGACTAGGCTCCACACTGTGTAGATAGGTGTTCAGAGTGGAGACGAAGTGAACAAACTGGGGAATCAGTTACAAAAGATTACAAGTATATATGAGAAAGTCTAAGGGATGAGAAAGAGTTAACAGAAATAGAACAATGGCCATATGATACATCAAAGACAAGAATAATAGATCAAATATGGATAGATATAGGTACCAAATCGTAGAAGATGATTGACAGTTATTATAGGGTTTGACTGAGTATGAATCTGAGTATAAATTAACAAGGAAAAGCAATAGACAAATGATGAAGGAATTCCAGGTTTAACAATGAAGTAAGAAGGAGGGCAAAGAACTGTAGCAGTTCATGACACACAGTATCAATCTGTCTTGAGAAGGTCCACAATGGCATGGAATACACCGACCACTCTCCCATAAGTAAAGGGATGATCACTTCCTTCAGGAGACAGAACCATGATGTTGGCATGGGTGCAAGGATTAACGGAATCTTGCTCACATTGTCCATTGTAGGTGGTTTGGTTGATTCAGACAACCTTGTGCTGGTAAAGCTGGCCTTTTTCCAATCTTAGCTTGTCCAAATCATCTTGAAGAATCTCAAAGTCATCACCCAGCAATATGCAAAGTACATGTATCTTGAATTTCCAGATTTTTTGATAGAGTTAGATAGTGATACCTTGAACACTACATCAGTGGGTACTTGGCCATTGTCTGAGTCCTCACTCCATTCTGCCACATTGTCAAGGTCCAAGAATAGCCTCTTGCCTGCAGCCATATAATACTTCTGTTCTGGATCCATAAATGGCAGAACTTCATCTTCATTGGCAGGTACTGCAATTGTTTTCTTTACTCCATGTTGTCAGATATTATTGAGAGGTCATGATTCTTGCTCTTGCTGAGATATCTCAGTAGCAGGGTCCTGTCTTTGGGTGTAGTCATAAGGACTGTCATGCAAACAGATCCCAAAACTACTCTAGCTCCAAACACGATGGCTAGAATAGAGGTGGCAGTAGGGACTGGTTTGGCAGCTGAATGCAAAGCAGCGTTAATAGGTGTCCTTTGCGTAAGTGTAGAACAAACACAAACTTAAAGACTTTTATACAAATAGTAAAGTGCGAGTGTTCCAGGTAGTCAGAATACTCAACAGTTCACTTGTACTACAAGGACTTTTGGTGGTTTTGGTAGAGGTTTTGCATGAATTCACACTATAAAAAGTCCACAAAGATATAACCAACAATTTCAATTCACAATTTGTAGGCCCAAATGCCTTATAATCAGTTTCACAAGTCCGAGGACACACACAAAAAGATAACACAAAAACCAACAAATTTGATTCAACACTATTGATCCACACACTATGTTTATACTCGATGCAAGTGAGGTAGATTTGGTAGAAGCACAGTCTGTGTTTCGCAGTCTCTACAGCTAGTGCTAGTGAGATGGCTGATACTCTACAGTATGTGGCTTGAGTAACTACGAGAAATACCTAGTCCTTTTATACTACTCGCAGCTACTACTATACAGTTCTACATTTCTTTTTAATGTCTGCTAAAAGGTACCTAAGAAAAACAGAAATATTAGTCTAATCACCAGTCCATGCTTGTCCATACTACTAGATTAAGTAGATACTTTCTAATTAGGATATCTAGGAAATGTAGAATATTATCTAAAACTAATAGGGCTTTCTATGTTCCCTTCACTTCATCCTCTTGACTAAGAGTACCTTCCTGGAACTGGCGGCCATAGTCATTCTGACTCACATAGCTCCACCATCCATGCTGGGCTCCACTTGTATGACTCACATTCCTTTACCACCAATCAGTTGTTATAGGTTTGCGTAGTCCTTGCTTATTCCTCCTCTTATGTTTTTCTGGCACTACTATAGACTTGGTGTTTATAGACCTCATTTCTAGTATACCACCAGTTAGTTTTTATAGATAAGTCCTGCCCTCTATAAGGTCCTACATATCTTTTGTAGTTGCCCTTGTACCAACGAGAATGCCTCAGTCATCAGGCACACATCTTGCCAATCTTACTGCTGCATTCGGAAATATCTTTACCCTTTTGGGGCTCTCTCATTATGACTCCTTCCTTAGTTCGCATACTGGCAGTAATGAACTATGGGCTTTATTCCTTCACTGCTAGTTCATCCCTTTAGTACATTGTGAAAGCTGAGCTTTCTAGGAACTCGTACATATATACTTTGTCCTACTTTTCTATCCTTTCTGCCTTTCAAAAGACTATTCCTTCTATTTTGATTACAAGCGAGGTATCACTTGTTATACCGCTAGTTCAGACATAGTCAGTTACTAGGGCTTTCCTCCGATTTCTCTGATTGTGGTGCCATTTCTAAACCAGTGATCGTTTAGCACTAGAGTCTGGGTCATATAGCCTACATGTTCCTTGCCCATGAATAGGGGCTTCACTTTCCCTTGAATTGCACTGGCAGTACTAAGTGTGTTATAGTAGGAATGGTTACAAAGTCCTTATAGAACTTTGTATAGTATATGGTGGATCTGCTACTATAACTGAAGCACCATACACATCAACCATAGTACTTAGAATAAGCATATCCTATTCATAAGTACTTAGTTTTATTGTACTGTCATATACACTTATTCCACTAGCACTTTAACTAGCACTTCGGGACTCACTCTAGTTCTTTTATATACCAATTGAAGTGGTGAATCAGCTTTCTAACCGCCAATTAGCATTTCTATACGCGAATTTTGTATGGCGTATCAGCGTGAGAAGGACATTTCAGGATAATAGGATCTGTCACAGAGGAAGGTGTATTGGATGGAGGAATAGTGCTGGAAGGAGCACTGGATCCAGGAGGATATGTAGTGGAAGCAGTCTTCTTTGTATCTGGGCCCTTCCTAGAGTTGCCAGGGTCAGACATACCAGGTGGAGGAAGGGTGTCTGGAGCTGGGACTTCCTAAAGCCTGGCTTTTTTTAATTTTTTAATTTAAATCCTTGTTTATACCCCATTGTACTAAAGCATATGGTAGGGTCTACTGAATACATTGTGCTATGTACAGTTTGCAATCATACGTGTTTCAATCATATCATGCCTATCTGAAGAAGGCAACTGGAGCCACCTAATAGGGACAGTTAGTAAGTATGTGGATGGCGGGGCCTAGTAACCCACTGTGCAGAAAGTGATTATAGAATATAGTATGTTTCCTTCTTATGCCAGGCTGTCTTATCTCGGCTGCTTCCTTCTAACCCATTTGGATCCCATCTCCCTGTACAGACTGATGCTGGCCATTGGCATTGCAGTGCAGTGCTTAATCAGGCTGCTGGGCTCGGTAAGCTATCCATTTTTTCAGACACCACCCTGGGCAGCAAGACATTCGAGACCAACCCCACCGCAAGCCTGGACCTTTCTGACCATGCGGACTTATTGATTATGGAATTTGCTGAATGCTGAAGTTATTGGCTGCTGTTTACAGCATGATGAAACTGTTGTAGATGCTGAATAGAGGAAGGCAGGCATGGGAAATTTTGAAAGGAGGTGGACACAAAGACAGTGGGTATGGCAATTGGCAGTGGTAGAACCTGGAGTGTCTATTTTGTTATCTCGTGGGATTTGGGGGATCTAGCAAGGATTGAACCAGCGAGATGTTGAACTCAAACTGCCATGTGTTGAATGGGGACGGTGGACCACTACACCACCGTGCCCCCTAAAGCCTGGCTTTTAAGCACTAGTCACACTTGCAATGAGTTCGTGCTGTGGCCACTCAAGACATGAGTTTTAGCACATCCTAGCTCCAGCAATGAAGATGCATCACAGATTGTGACAGCTATCTTTAGGTGAATCCACAAGGACATTCCATGAAGTACCCTCAAACAGGTTCCAGTTAAGCAAGTTCATTAAACTCAAATTAACTTCTAATCAGTCCATTCATCTTATCAGTCATCGTTAGTGCATTTCATTGGTAACTAAGGAATGATGCAGAAAAAGTACCAGACTCTTAGTGACGAGTTTAGCAAACGAAGTGAACTTCACTGCATTCAGGTCAATGGTAATGTTTGTAGTCCAACGGACTTAACATTGACAACTCATAAATGACAGAAGGACATAAGAAGAGATGTGATAAGATAGTCAAATGGACCTTCTGAAAGGGCATAGACAAGGACCTAATTCCTAATGACCCAAAAAGGAGCAGGAAGACCGCAATCTGAGTACAGGCAAGAAGCAACAATGTAACCAAAGAAAACAATGCAAAGACAGCACCCATTTCCTGGGCTATGACTGACTATGTTGAAGCAGACAGACAATAGATCTGAGAAAGAGACAAAGTGAATATCGCTCCATGTCTGTCTTGAAGACAAGGTCATAGGACAACAGTTTGGGGCCACCAGTAGAGCTGGGGAAAAGATTGAAGAATCAGAACAAATTAGGCAATATGTGGTGAAGAACAAAGTTGTTGCAGGTATAGCATAGACAGGGGAAGAGCATGTAAGAGATGTGAAAGTTGCACCATCTGGAAGGAAAAACAAAGGGCAATGTGAAGCTGACTCAGACAATGCAGAAGTAGCTTCAGTCTGCAGACAATGTTTTCCGCCTTTGTAGGAATAGTTGAGATAATGTAGAGTGATGGGATGTCAACTAGAATGATGTGGAAGTAGCTTCAGTCCATGGACAGTATTTGCTACCTCTATAGGAAGTAAAGAAGAAAAAAGACAAAGAGAGGTGAAAACTGCCCCTACCCTAGTCCAATTTGGGCAGTCAACTGGGATTGTGATAGTCAAAATTGCAGTCAATTGTAGAAAGGGGTGTACAGTCTGCACCACTCTGTCGAACTTCAGAGATTGTAGAATGGAAGTATAGCACAACTTGAAGGGAGAGCTGTACCAGTAAAGAGGGGCAAGATGAAGCAAAGGTCACTCCAACTCACATCTTCTCACTCTGTATGAGGGAGGATGGAGGTAGGGCAACCCATTGTAAGAGAAATAGTTGTTGTTTGTGAGTGGGATTTAGCTGGGACATGTCACCAGCTTCAATGCTTAGCACAGTCGACAACAGTAATTTGGACAGTGCAAAGTTCACACCCATCTAGAGTTGCTGAGTAAAAACAGTGAAAACACAGCACCAGTCTTCAGGACCCATGAGCGTCGACCTCAAGAGTCTGTGGTACCCCCACCACTGTGAAGCTTGCATGATCCCATGTGACTCTTGAAGGGTCATGAGGCTCATGTGTTTGGGGTGAGGCATAAGACCTGTGATGAGGGTCAGGTGACTAGGGGCTTCTAGCAGAGAGGCAGTTGAATGGATACCTGGCTGCGCTGTAGAGGTAATAGTAGAGCATGCAGGCACTCCAGGATGACTTGTTACACAGAAAGAAAGAGGAAGAGAGTCAAGTAAGCCATGATTATGTAACTACTTGGCATACAAATAAATAGCGCTACTATGAATGAATACTGAGTCTGTAATGAATACCAAAGTCCTCACAGAGGTGTAGTAGATGTAGAAGGGGTGGGTGAAGACTGTAAAATGTGTAAGAACACAGAAAAAGCAATAAAGTCGTCAGTCTAAACTCACTAAAATGAAGAAAGAGAGAAGACAGTTGTACATACCAGTGTAAGTAGACTTGTTACTCTTGTCTTTCATGGTTGCTTTCATTGTGTTGAAGGAAAACATAGCTCTGTTCTTACACTGTGAAAATGCCAACTGTGATAAACAGTCTCAAACCCATTGGCTATCACTCCTGTCAGCGTCCTCAAAGAAGGAAGGACATCATTGAAGGGCAGACTCAAGGGATCTATGCTACAGAATGCTATCGTGGTGACTGGGGCTGTTTGGACTTTCATGAAAACAGAAGAAATTTGCTTGTTGTTCATCTCTCATTAAACTTACCCAATGCTCACCAAAACATCTATCATTGACTGATAGGCTTTTTTTCGTGAACTGATTGGTGGAAAACTCAATCAACAAGCAGGGAAAAGCATGACTTTGCGGGTAAGTCACAGGTCATAACCCACAAGTGACAGTCAGTGTTCTTGGATTCAGGCCTTATACAAGGACACCCTCTAATCATTGAAGAGTCAATATGTGCTCCCCCATTATTGACACTAGTGGCCAGAACAAAATTCTCAGAAGTATGTCAGTAGGTAGATATGGTAGCCATTCAGTAGGTATTGAGGCTGTGAGCTCATCCTCTTGCTGTCATATGGTCAATGCTCTACATAACATATCACCACATTCTCCAAGAAGCCAGTTGAAGGGAAAGACCTGAAATTTAATGAATATTATCCTTCTGAAGATGGCATGATGGCATATATAGATTTCTACCTCCACTTACCTCAGTAGCGATTGTGAGGACTTTTTGCTGGTGTCAATCTTGTATCCCAAAGACAAGCTGAAGACCCTCAACGTTGATGACCATTGCTGCATACTAGGCTAACGCATATGCACTGGGACTCCTTATTGTCATAATAAAGTCAATAGTTCACATTACAGAAGAGTCTCACATCATTGTAGAAACACAATCAGTGCAGTGATCAAACCTCTCATAAAATATATATTGGGTGACATTGACAGAGCCTTGAATATTGTACTTGATAGTTGGCAGAAAATACAACCAACGCTTCCGACTATGCAATAGCTGCAATCCTCTCACTCTGTTATGATTCTGGAGAAACCCATCCCATTGCTTTCCACTCTCGCACCCTTCAGTCTGCCGAACTCAATTACGATGTCCATGACAAGGAATTGCTTGCAATTTTTGAAGCATTCCGTATTTGGCGACACTACCTGGAAGGATCCGGATCTCCTATCGATGTCATCACTGACCATAAAAATCTTGAATATTTTTCAACAACCAAGATTCTTACCAGACGACAAGTCCGATGGTCCGAGTATCTTTCTGCGTTCAACCTTATCATCCGGTTCTGACCCGGAAAACTTGGTGCGAAACCAGACTCACTTACTAGACAATGGGACGTCTACCCAAAAGAGGGGGATAGTGGCTACGCCAAGGTTAATCCACAGAATTTACATCCAGTATTCACTCAGGAACAACTTTCCGAGTCGCTCTGAGCCTCATTCCTGGAAGGTCCAGTACTCCGTGCTTCAGTCATCATGGATATCGAAAAACTCCATTCTACAATCTGGGAATCTTACGCCTCGGATCCGGCCTCAGTAGCTAGCCTCAAACTAGCTGAGGATCCGAACGCTCCCCGATGGAGACTTGATGAATCTGGTCTTCTACGATCGGATGACAGGATTTATGTTCCCGCTGGATCTGACCTTCGGCTTCATGTACTATGTCAACACCACGATCATTCCCTTGCAGGACATTTCAGACAAAACCGGACCCTAGACTTAATCCGACGGCATTATACATGGCCAAAGATTAGGGAATTTGTTCGGGACTATGTAGCTTCCTGTACGGTCTGTGGGCGTAACAAGCCTCGATGACATCGACCCTATGGTCTTCTCAAACCCCTTCCCGTACCAGTCCGGTCTTGGGATTCTATCTCTATGGATTTCATCAAGCAATTACCGGATTCCAATGGTTTTACAGCTATTCTGGTGATTGTAGACCGTGCCTCGAAACAAGGAATTTTCATTCTGACCCACGACACTATCACCTCGGAACAACTAGCAGAATTATTTGTTGTTCACGTCTTCTCCAAGCATGGCGTTCCGAACCATGTCACTTCCGACCGAGGCTCCGAATTTGTTTCCCACTTCTTCCGATCTCTTGGAAAAGCCTTGGATATGAAACTTCACTTCACTTCAGGTTATCACCAGGAAGCCAACGGACAGACAGAGCGTACTAATCAGACACTCAAGCAGTATATCCGGATCTATTGTTCCTATCAACAGGACAACTGGGATACATTACTTCCCATTGCCGAGTTTGCTTATAACAACGCTCCGAACGCTTCCACCGGAATCACACCTTTCTTTACTAATAAGGGCTTCCACCCTAATCTCACAATCCATCCGGATTACAATCTCGCTTCCGAGCGTGCCCGTCACTTCGTTGTCAACCTAGAGGAACTTCACAGTTTCCTGCGGGAAGAGATTCGGGAAGCTCAGAAACGCTACAAGATTCAGGCTGACAAACGACGTCTGGATTTACCGGAAATCCCTATCAATTCCGAGGTCTTTGTATTGTCTAAACATATCAAAACTACAAGACCAACTCCGAAGCTTTCCGAAAAGTTTCTTGGTCCATTCAAGGTTATCGCCCATCCTAGCTCCTTATCCTATACACTTAAGCTCCCTGACTATCTCCGTGGGATCCATCCCGTTTTCCATGTGTCCCAACTCGAACCCGCTGTTCCCAACACGATTCCGAATCGTATTCCAGATCCGCCTGCTCCAGTCAAGATTGAAGGTGAACTTGAATATGAAATCACCGAAATCTTAGACTCGAAAATCGATCGGCGCTGTCAGAAATGTCCTCTACTATATTTGGTACAGTGGTCTGGTTACGAAGGCACTGACGAAGAATTTTCCTGGCTCCCCGTGGATGAGCTTACAGCCGAAGAAGCTGTAGACGAGTACCATCAGAAAAATCTGAACAAACCCGGTCCTCTTCCAATTTCATTCTAATCCTCATCTTTCTGACGTTTTCCGTCCCTTCCAATTTATTATATTTTTTCTCATTTCTCCTTTTACTCCAATTGCATCTTAACTTCACTCGAAAATTTGTTCCAAGAAAGTTTTTTGCCCATCTGGGTCCGGTCGAGTATCTAATACAAAAAATCTATATACAAATATTGTTGTCCATAGCGTCTGGCGCGCATCCTTTCCTTTCCTTTCCTCAATCTTCCTCTACCACTGCCTTTGATCTCGGTTTCTTCCCCTTTCCCTTCTTCTTCGGCTTTCCGAGCGAATCCGGCATGTCCAGCAACCTTGCCTCCATTCCCGTCCACTCCTCATCCTCCATTTTGGGAAGCGGGATATCTGACGCTTCCGCAATCGGTTCTATAACATTCCCCATATGGATGAGGCAACAAAGTTGGGCCAACTGTATGGCACAAAGGGTCGAAACATCGGGAATGACCGCCTTCCAACCGGTGAAGATACACCCCACGCGTGATGCCGCGCAGGGCTCACAAGCACATTTCCCGTCGCCTTGGGACATGCACTCCAACCCGAGCCGGGTACATCGGGAACACCGCTGCAGAAAACAAGGTCAAAATCCGAAAGTAAAAATAAAAAAATAAAAAAAAAAAATCGGAAAAGCCATGTACCTCAGCATACACCTCTCCCTTCTCCACCTCAACCTCTTCCTCGCTCTCTGAGTCTTCATCCCCAGATCCCTCGTCCCTACATCGCCTCCGAGCTGCACGAGGACTACTCGGTCCGGAATTTGTTTTCCTCTTTCCTCTCACCTTCTCCGACGGGCCTGCATCAGAATGCTCCAAAGGTTGTCGTTACACTCAAAAACCACCCAAGTCACACAATACGAGAAAGCCGGTTACAAGAAGATAGATTGACAGAAGAGAGATAGAGAGATAGAAGAAGTAGGCTGACTAGGCTCTACACTGTGTAGTAATAGTACGGAGCGGAGACGAAGTGAACGAACTAAGGAATAGGTTACAAGGATCACAGGTATATAAGTAAAATGTGAACAGATGGGAAAGAGTAAGTAATAATAGACGGTGTCATGTGGAAACGTCAAGGGCGAGAAAGTAATAAGCTAAATATGGATAGATGAAGGTACTGGATCATAAGGAATGATTGACAGTGAGAATGTCCGTGGAGATAAAAGGTGGAGGAGATAAGTGTGTGAGTCATAGATCTAGAGAGATGGTAACTATAGACGATGATGAGAAAATGGTTGATGTTTATGGGGTTAAGAGTAAATAGAGTGGGAAATGGTTAGTAAAGGAGAAGGAATAGAAGGGAAATGAATAGACAGAGAGCGATTCATGACATTACCCCCTCTTTGAGACAAGCTTTCACTGGAGCTCGGCAAGCTGTTTGTTCACGAAGTCGTCTGTCCAATTCTCCCTGCTCTGGCCAATAGTCCGTTAAGTTGCCCATTCCGTCGTGTTGGTCGCAGTACCCCAGCCTGCTCCATCCCCTCCATCGTCGTTATCATATTGTAGAGTGATGTGTGCACCCCATATACTGCCGTCCCCCCACCCAAGGTTCCCTTTGTGTTCCGCATGTAGGGATGTCCACTGAACTACACATCTAGCTCTATGTCCTCTGCCCAATCTACATCGTCCTGGTCCATCCTCTCCTCCCCATGTGCAGCGTTGACACCCGTTGTGAGGTCCTTGGTGCTGTTTTGAAAGTCGGCATTGACGTCCTGAGCGCTTCCCATAGGTGCAATGCCCCCTGTTGGTTGGGTGTGTGTTATGGACAATGGTGTCAGTAGAGGAAGTAGTCGACATTGCGATAGCAGGAGTGTGAGTGAGTGTTGTTCGACTGGTAGCGATGGATGTTGTTCTGTCATTCTCCGTTATGGAGAGCGACCTTTTATCGTTATTGGTTTATGTGGTGTAAGTACCGAGTGAGCGGTCAGCTTATTGTTTGGGGACAAGTTTGACAGTAGACGCTGTTTACTAGTGTCGTAAGGTAAGGCGTTGTTAACGAGGGAATGTGATTGATGAATGATGATGGAATTCTGAATTCGTTTGCCGAATGGGGTGGGAAGGTGGGCATAGAATGCCAGTGACTCATGACAATGTTTCTCCTCGGAGTTGTGCTTTTGCTTGAAGCACACGAGTACTTCGCCATATATCTTCTATGGCGATTCCTAGTGAACGCACTGTTGTTCCTGGGCGTATCAGGTTTTTTGGTCGATACACATTTGGATGCTGTTCGTGGAAGGTTTCGATCATTTCTTTCACCTTCGTCAATCCTGATGCCGGTTCCCATGAATTCTCTGAGTCAGCATAGTCTAACCACTTGACAAGGTATTGTACTCCCCGGCGGTTTCTCGTTGGTTTTGAATCTAGAATTGCTTCCACATCGTATTCATTGTCTTCGGGAAGCAACTTGGCTAGTTCTCCCGGGTAGTTCACTCCGTGAGCTTCGGTTTCTTTGTACAGCGATAGGAGTGAAGCGTGGAACACTGGATGAATGCACCAGGTAGTCGGTAATTTGAGTCGATAATTGACTTCACTGATAATGTCAGTGATTTCAAATGGTCCATGATGACGATTTGCCAACTTAGCTTTTGGCCTCATTGTCTTCAAATTCTTTCCGTCTAGCAACACTTTGTCCCCAACTTTAAACTTCCTTTCTTTGTTCGTATAGTCGTGGTTTTGTTCCTTCATCAAGTCTGCCGCTGTCATCAGACTTGCTTTTAGTTCTTCCCGGAGAGTATCCAGGTTTTGAAGGCGTTCTTCGACCTTTGGTACGTGTGAAGTTGGATTGATGGAAGGGAAGAGTCGGGGTAGATATCCATGGAGTAGTTCGAATGGTGACTTCCCAGTTGCTGAATGAACTCGTGTGTTGTGGCAAAATTCAGCGTAAGGTAGGTACTTAACCCAATCATCTTGGCGATAGTTGCAAAAGGTTCAAAGGTACTGTTCGAGTTCTTGGTTGAACCTTTCTGTCTTGCCATCTGTTTGTGGATGATAAGCTGTACTAAGTGCCGAAGTGATACCTAACTTAGCGTATATCCCTCTCATTACTTGGCTTGCGAATTGAGGTCCGCGATCAGATATCATTTTGTCCCACAGACCGTATCGTCGCCAGGTGTTGTTGAATAGTAGGTCGATTGTTCCGTCGCTATCGATATCCTTTCTGCATGGAGAAATAACAACCATTTTCGTTGATCGATCAACTGTGACGTGAATTGCATTAAAACTGTCACATTCTGGCAGATCTGTGATGAAGTCGGTTGTAATTGTGCCAAAGGGTCGTTCCGGTATCTTGTTCGGTATCAGTGGTACATGTGCCGGGTGATTATTTGCCTTTGTTAGCTGACAGGTAGCGCATCCCTCGACATAGTTACGAACGAATACTGACATACCAGGCCACCAGAATTCTCTACTGACGAGTTCATACGTTTTGAATCGTCCCGGATGTCCTGTGGTAAGGCTATCGTGATGCATTTTAACGATGTCTCGCCTGAGTTGTTGGTCATTTGGGATGTAGATTTTCCCTCGGAACAAGATGATTCCATCTTCGTAATTCCATTCCTGTAGATTTTTTGCCAACGCGCATGGTCCGTTGTTAAAGATGGTTTGTAACGCACTTACGACTTCAGCATCCTTTTTCGGACATTCCTTAATCCGCCTTTTCAATTCTGTATCTCCCATTGCGGTTACCATTCCTGGCCTTGTTGCTCGAATGCTGAAGAACCTGGGGTCAAGCAAGACCCTATCATTGTTGTCGTTCTCGACCCCCTCTTTATGATCTGACCTCCGAGAGAGTGGGTCACTTCAGTTCAGGTTCCCGCGTTTGTGGGTGAGCGTAAAATCGAATCTGGTCAGAAACAGGGCCATTCTTGCTTGTCGTTGGCTAAGTTTCTGAGTGGTGGTGAAGTATCTAAGGTTGTCGTGATCGGTTAAGATTTCGATGGTATGTGGTCCGCCCTCCAGGTAGTGTCGCCAGGCTTCAAGTCCGCGTATGATCGCTAACAATTCTTTATCGTGAATGTCGTAATTCCGTTCGGTTTCGGATAAAGCTTTTGACAGGTAGGCTACCAGATGCCATTTATCATCCGGTCCTTGTTGTTGCAGGATACCTCCTGTAGCGTAGTCTGACGCATCAACTTCTACTCGGTACGGTTTAGAATGATCAGGCATGAGGAGGACTGGTGAAGTCGTAAACGTATCTTTGAGTGCTTGGAAAGCCTTTTGAGCTTCCTCGGACCATTCCCATGGGTGCTCCTTTTCCGTGAGATCGAACAGTGGTCGTGCGATTTTTGAGAAATCACATATGAAACGACGGTAAAAGTTTCCGAAGCCAAGGAATGATTGTACATCTTTGACGTTGCGTGGGGTTGGCCATTTGGTCACGCCTTCCACCTTGACTGGGTCCATGGCCAGCGTATTGTGTGAAACGATAAGGCCGAGGAACTCCGCTGAATCAGTTTCGAAAGTGCATTTTTCCGGTTTAGCATACAGATCGTTATCTTGGAGTCGTGCGAGTACTTGTTTTACCATGTATCAGTGTTCTTCTAGTGATTCCGTGAATATGAGAATATCGTCCATATAAATCACGACTTTTCCAGAGTCAATTAGGTCCTTGAATAGAGTGTTCATCATTGCTTGGAATGTGGCTGGAGAATTCATAAGACCGAAGAACATCACCGTTGGTTTGAAGAGACCGCGATTGGTTTTAAACGCTGCTTTCCATTCATCTCCCTTTTTGATGCGTACGTTGTTATATCCCCATCTGAGGTCAATTTTGGAAAACATCTGTGCTCCCTTTAGTTTGTCTACGAGTTCCGATATGAGCGGTAGGGGATATTCGTTTTTGACGGTCCCTCTGTTTAAGGCGTGATAGTCCTGTACTGGTCGTAGTTTTCCGTCTTTCTTTTTACAAAGAAGAAAGGACTTGCCATAGGAGACTTCAACGGTCTTATATATCCCTTCTCTAAGTTTTCCTTGATGAATTCGTCGAGTTCCTTTTGTTCATTTGGGGATAAAGGGTACGTTTTGCAGGGGCGTGGTTCAAAGTCCGGTTTTAGTTCAATAGCATGATCCCATTCGCCATGTTTTGGTAATCGTTCTGAGGTTTGTTTGTCAAAGACTCGTAAGAACTGATGATATTGTGAAGGAATCTTATCTTTAAGAGGTATATCGATCTGAGCGTTCTGGGCTGCCTCTGCAAGTTCTTGTGCCTTTGTGAACCCTGCACGGATATTCAGGTTTGGTGTTCCTGATGTTTCTTCGTCTACTCTTTCCTCGTTCCCCAACAGTTCTTCCATTGCGTCTTGTTCCCATTGTTCTGGGATCGTATCTCTCCCACAATCGTCTTCCGTAAAGATCGCCGTTAATTCCGAACTTCGATGGAAGGATCGAATAGGAATCCGACGACGTCACCCTGCAATTTCTGGTTGGGCGACTGGTTTGAATTGTCCAATTGGTTCCAACCATTTGACTTGGTAATCCTTGTGGTGAGTTCTTGGATCGATGACTGTAGATTTCAAGGGTTTTGTTTTAGTTCTCAACTGCAGAATGGGGGGGTTCGCTATGATACATGTTTCCGGGCATCTGGTCATGCCTATTCATGAGTCCGACCAATCTATGTCTGGGTTGTGTTCTTCCAACCAGTCGGTACTGAGGATTATATCGTGATCCCCGATGTCCGTTATGTAGAACTCGGCCTTCTCCTCGTGATACGCTTTGTTGTCTTGGGAATAGATACAGAGGTTTTGGATAGTGTATTCTCGTACCCATCCCATGGTGTTTTCGGAGCCATCAACGTTTCGTACTGGGAATGGTTTTTTGATAGGAAGAAGGGTGAGTTGGTGTTTTTGTGCGAACCGGCCATTGATGATTATGCCTTCTGCACCGCTGTCTATTAGGGTGTTTGCGTCGATTTTTCTGCCAGTAACCTTGCCGATTAATTCAGTTTTGAGTGTGATTGATGGTATCTGTCAGTCATGAGTGATTGCCGACATTCTTAATTCTGAAGGAAAGACTCGCTCACTAGAGGGGTATAACACACTATATCGATTGTTCTTTAACTGTCCGGTGTACTGTTCTACTCCTACTGATGATGTAGCAGAGGAGTGATTCAAAAATCCAATTTAGACATAATGTCTTTTAAATAGACGGTTGCTTGTTCCTTTTCTTCTCCTTCTAATCCTTTAACCCTGTTAACCATGTCGGAAATATCCTTGATCGTGTCTCGAGATGAGGATGCCTGAGCTACCGTTACCGGTGGCGAAGGTGCGGTTTCAGCTGTTCGAATAGCACGGGAAGGGAAAGTTCGGGAGGTGTTTTGAGATGACGTTCTTGGGAACGTTGGACATTCATTGCGCATGTGTCCAGTTTGCCTACATGCAAAGCATGCCCCTAATTTTTGAAGTCGATCTCTTTCATCAGGTGTCAGCTTGGGTAATGGAGTAAAAGACGAGTTAGCACCTGGTCCCATATTCATAAGCGCATTGACGCTTGCTACCGTTCTTCCCTGGGATGGACCTGGACTATTCTTCGATGTAGAAGTAGTTTTCCAGCGTCCTTGTCTTTCCTGTTCCTTCAACCATTCTAAATGAAGCTCCACAGCTCTTTCCTTGTACTCCTCGAAGTCATCCCACTTTGGATACGTTCTTCCAACTGCTTCCCGGAGTTTGGGTGGTAACCCATCCTGATAAAATTCCAACAATGCTGTTTCTCCGAAGTCGGACTCTTCTCCGTATGTATCGAAGATGCTGTTGTAGCTGCTAATATCCGTCCCTTTCATTCTAGCAAACTTGATCTTCGTCCTCGCCACATCTTCCGAGGCGAGAGCTTTGAAATCCTTTTTGAATCTATCACGTATCTGTTTCAAAGTTATCCATCTCCATTTTTCCGGTGTACTCCCCAAGTCCTCATCTTCCTCATCTTCATCTCGTTCTATTAATCTCTGCGTTGCCCAATCTCCTCCTTTTTCTCCCATAAAGAACGACAGGAATAACGAGACCTGACTCTCCTCAGTCGGATACTTGCCTTTATTCATGCGTAGATAGTTATTAAATAGAGCCAGCCATCGTTTTGCCTCACTACGTTCTCCATTGAAGGCGTCTGGTTTCCTCCCTCGTTCGGAAGTACCGTTTGACCTGATAGGAGGTGTGTCAGCCATAACTGAGTCGTTTGGATCTGATGGATTTGGAGAAGGAGGTGTAGGAGGACAACAAGGGGCTACGGATGGTCCTTTGGCAGATGGAATGGTGGGCGAAGATGGGGGGGGGGTTCGGATCGTCTGGTTCTGATGGGTTATGGGGAGGTGTATCTGGTACTGGGTTGGATTCGGAGGGTTGGTTGGTAGGTGTAGAGGTCCCTTGGCCTGATTCGGTTTTAGGTTTTCGGTGTGCTTTTTGGATTGCAAGTTCTTGGAGCTGGGTTATAACGTGTAACCAACTCGGGAGTTCTTCGGTAGTAAGTCATTGAGTGTTATATCTGTTCAGGCACGGTTGTGTGGTGCACAGAATCCAAGGGGCTCACTGTTTTTGGGGATATAGGAGGCGTCTTGGAATGATGCGGGATGGAATACGTGTGGTCAATCGGCACAGTGGAGGTTCGGGTCTGCAGATGCGGATCATCGACTGGTCATATACTGGTTAAGCCAGGTAGTTGGGTCCTAGGATAAAGGAGGAGGGTAACCCGTAGTCGGGGGAGGGTGATGATAGAGAGTAGTCGACGTGTTCTCTGAGGAATAGAGGTCCTCTAATCTGAACCACGGTTTCTCCTGTATTGAAGTCCTCTTTCACTGTTATGTATGAAAATACCGAGAGGACTACGTCACCTGAGATAAGTTTCTACACCCAACGTCTTGTACAGATAAAGTGTCGGTCAAAGCTCCAAGGATTTGCATGTATGTTTCTTCCATGGGAGACCCAGTATTCGGTATGTAAGAGATAGCGAGGGAGAGGGAATGGAACCCGTTCGTAATCAGAAGGGGTTTCCGGAGGTTCAAAGCGAATTTGGGAGAATGGGGTAGACAGGATGAAGGGTTTTTTTGGATTTCAATTACAGAGTCGGTCGACCACCCTACTCAAATCGGCGAGGTTGGTTTTATGTCTCAAAACTGTGTAGACAGGGGATGACCTCGTGTAACTGCTCCTTGAGCGGTTCACGCCTGCCAACCTGTGAGGCTCCTCACACAGGGTAGAGTTGCTGGGCTTCTGCAGCACCGTAGGGGAAGGATGGAATGATAGGAAGTTTTAACACGACAGAAGGATTCGGGTTGAGTTGTGAGGTGGGTGTATGGGAGTTCGTTCAAGTGTCAAGGTTGTCGTTACACTCAAAAACCACCCAAGTCACACAATACGAGAAAGCCGGTTACAAGAAGATAGATTGACAGAGAGAGATAGAGAGATAGAAGAAGTAGGCTGACTAGGCTCTACACTGTGTAGTAATAGTACGGAGCGGAGACGAAGTGAACGAACTAAGGAATAGGTTACAAGGATCACAGGTATATAAGTAAAATGTGAACAGATGGGAAAGAGTAAGTAATAATAGACGGTGTCATGTGGAAACGTCAAGGGCGAGAAAGTAATAAGCTAAATATGGATAGATGAAGGTACTGGATCATAAGGAATGATTGACAGTGAGAATGTCCGTGGAGATAAAAGGTGGAGGAGATAAGTGTGTGAGTCATAGATCTAGAGAGATGGTAACTATAGACGATGATGAGAAAATGGTTGATGTTTATGGGGTTAAGAGTAAATAGAGTGGGAAATGGTTAGTAAAGGAGAAGGAATAGAAGGGAAATGAATAGACGGAGAGCGATTCATGACACCATCTCCACCTCAGTACCCGTTCGGTCTGCTCCTTCTCCTTCCATACCCATTCCTCCAGCCGTTTCCTTTCCTGATCCTCCAATTCCTCCTTCTTCGCCTTTTCCGCATCTTTCCGCTGCTCCAACCACAACTCCATCAACTCCTGCGCAGCCTCGTATTCCTCCACCAGAGCTGCATGTGCTTGTCGAGCTAAATCCAATTCCGTCATCATCTGTGGAAAACCCAATTCAAAAAGAATCACGCACCATTTTTATTTTCCTGACGGACCAGATGTTTTTCCGTCACCCTCATACTAGCGTCGATCATTTTCTCCACCAAGGGTTCAGGTTGCACAGGAGCCAGGGGTTTCGCATTGGAAGATGTCCAGCCAGTCATATACTCCGTCAGGAGCATGGAAATGTCGAGGGGAACGTAGGTGGTGGAAGACATCGTTAACGGTGAAGTTGGTTTTGCTCTGCTTCCGAGGGCTCTCCCTTTTATACGTTTTCAAAATTGCGCACGGACCATCCTTATTGTTTCTTGTGTCATGAATCACCTCTCGCCTCCTTCATTTCTCCTTCATTTCCTTCTATTACCTATTCACTTTCCGTTCTATCACCTTCCATAAACCCATAAACACTAATTACTTCTCATCATCGTATATCCCGATCTATGACTCACTTCTCCGTCCCCTTTATCTCCATGGACATTCTCACATATATACTTCTTTACTTGACTCATATTCTTATCTCCTCCGATCCCTAGGCTCCATGGATATTCTCACATATTCATTTCTCTCTTATATATATCGTAGATCTCGTAGCTAGATTCCTTAGTCTGTTCACTTCGTCTCTACTCTGCTCCTAGTACAGTGCAGTATCGAGCATAGTCAGCTACTTGCTCTTCTCTCGTCTTCATTATCTCTCATATCTCATCAATCTATCCTGTTCATTGTGTGACTTGGGTGGTTAATTGCTAAGTAACAACGTTCTTGACACTTGAACAGACTCTCTTACACCCACCTCACAAACAAACCTCGCACAGAAATCTTTGACAAATACGCTGGCTCTTAACTTCGAACCCTTCTTTGACAACCTACGAACCCGACCCCCACCGATATATCCTTTCCCCATCAAAGAGTCAGACGGCTTCATAAACTACCTAGAAGAAGTTAAAACAACAGTACACGAACATGCTATCGCATTCGACGACTGTTGGATTGTACTCAACAAAAGATCGTGGACCTCAGGTGAAGTGACCATCCTCAAATACCTCCGAATAAAGATATCACCTGAAAACACGTCTCCACGCTACGTTACAATTGCAGACACTTGTTACTTCGTTCAACTAGGAAATACAACTCTTCCATATTGGTTCAGTCACGCCGACTACGAAGATAGTGCCATCTCAGAATTCTGCCGAGAGGAATATCACGAATTTCTCCAAACTCGAATCCCTAGAGTCAACGACTACTACAGGTCGCTAACCTCTTGGGAAGACATCTCAGGTGAACAGTGGGATCACTTGTTTCCGGAATCCGAAAACGAGTGAATGAGCGGAAGCGGAATCCCTAGAATCACTAGATCTCGTACAGCCTCACAAAATCCCAGTTGCACTTCCTCTCCCCACATCGTTTGTCTCTGACGTCCTCACGCACATTTCCCCCGAAACCAACAGGACTGCTACTTCTCGCACGAAAACCGGTGGGAATTTTGTGCAACCCATCCGTGTCCCAATCGACTCTCCATAAACAATCGACCCCTCTCAACCGAAGAACAAACAGTTGGTATCGAACCAGTTCTACTCTTCCAATCACTTCCATCAGAACCTACCACAGAAAACCCGAATCCTGTTAGAACCCCATCACCAACTCCGTCTCACGAACCGAACCCAGACAGCGAAACTCCTCTAGAACCCCAAATCCCTCTCAACAGATCCCCAACGGACAGTACTCCTAGTGCAGTTCAAGAACCCATCTCAGTCAATCCCTCACAACCAATCGACTTCCACTCCCTTCACGCCGCTCTCGAAATGTCCGAAGATCCTGCCACAGCTGCTGCAGGAGGGACCCAAACACCCCATGACGCCGCACCATTCGACGATGACGCGCAGTCTTCAGCCCTTCCTAACATGACTACCAAAGAACGAGGAGTAAAACCAGAGAAGTTCACAGGAGACCGGAACCAAACGAAGGATTGGATGGCCGAATTTAACAACTATCTCCATCTCAATGACCAAGTCTATCCTACCGAAAACGAAAAGATATCGTTCTTCCTCATGCTATTCTCAGGAGATGAAGCGAAACGATGGGCGCATAACATGATGGTGAAGGTCTTTGAGGAAGAAGATGACTTCAGTGATAGTGACGAAGAATATACAAGTACCGATGAAGACTCCTCCGCCTCGAAACCGAAAACGAAATCCTGGACTCTACGCGAGGTGAAGCGAGAATTCCTACGGGACTTCAAACCCTCGGCTCGAGAAACCCAGGCCCAAACCAAAATAGAACATATTAGAATGGAAGGAACCCTGGCTGACATTGATAAGTACAACTCTCAATTCAAACGATACGCTGATGATACTGGCTATAACGACAAGGCGTTAATGAAGTACTATCGAAAAGGACTTCCCCGAGGACTAGTCGACCGGATCTCCTACCTATCCACTCAACCCAAAAATCTCGTGGCATTACAAAAGGCGGCGGTAAAACAGCACATGATTTGGTTAGAAAGGCAAGAAGAGAAAACCTCATGGAATAAACCGAGAAGAGAGGAAGGACAACCAGGCAGGAGGTCACAGGGGACAGGAAGTAGTGGAACGAGAAGCATGGAAGTAAACGCCTTCCAAGACAACGCCCCAGGTGCATCTTCAATCGCTAAATATCCACTGAAACTGACCCCCCAAGAAAGAGATAAAATGAGGAAGGAAGGGCGATGCTTTAGATGTCGGGGACAGGGACATATAGGGAATGATTGCCCTACATTCCCCAGTACGCCTCTGACCACTCCCAACAACACGACCTGGAGACCCTCCATAAAGAAAACCGCAGCCGTCACAGAGACCTCGGATCCCAAGGTCAACACTACCACGGACAATATCTCAGAACTTACTGCCAGAATCGGAGCACTATCGGGAGAAGCAAAGGAAGGACTACTAAAGAAGTTCGTAACAGAATCGGATTTTTGAATACCTCCCCTGCCACGTCGTCAGGAGGAGGAACATGGACATATATACCAGTAAAACACAGGCAATACATGAGCCGTATACCCTTTCGTAAGCCACGATCCCCATCTGAATTAAGAATCACGGCAATCACTCGAAATCAACAGACCCCTTCAATAGAGCTTGAAGCTGAATTGATCGGGAAAATAACTGGATGAAAAATCGACGCAACCGCCTTGCTAGACAGTGGAGCGGAAGGAATCATCATCAATGACGCCTTTGCCCAAAAACATCACCTCAACCGTACCCCCCTAGAAAAACCATTTCCAGTTCGAAATGTCGACGGATCAGAAAACGTGATGGGATGGGTAAGACACTACACCATTCAAAAACTACGAATCTACAACCAAGACCATCAATCTCACCACGAAGAAACTGCCGAGTTTTACATCACAGACATAGGGGACCATGATATCATCTTGGGAACCGATTGGTTACGACATCATAATCCGGAAATCAATTGGGCAACATCAGAAATCAACCTGACACGATGCCCCGACGCTTGTACACGGGAAAAAGTATCAGTACGAGCCAAAGCTAAGTCGAACATACCACCGAGATTACCAAGTTACATTCAAAGAGATCGTAGGACCTCACAAAACTACACCACAATCAAAGATAGCCAGACGATGTCGATCACAACGGTCTAGAAACATCCGACTGCAACGAGTCAATTTAGGAGCAGTGTTTACCTCAGAGGATACAACCGGACAATGGGAGGTTCCAGGACAATGGAGTGAACTTGTTATGGAATACCTGGATACCCCGAGCGACCCCGACAAAGATCCATCAGAAACCAAGCTGAGTATCCGAGCTGCCTTTTCTAAAGCACGTCGAAGCACTGAAAATGAATCCATGAACTCGCCGACCCCATTAGAGGAACAGATACCCAAACATTACCACGAATACTTGTCGGTATTCGACAAAAAGACTTCAGAACACTTACCCCAACGAAGTGACTGGGATCACGCAATCGAATTACAAGACGGTTTTCTACCCCGCACATGTAAAACATATCCTCTTTCCCCAAACGAACAATCCGAACTTGATACCTTCCTGAATGAGAATCTCGAAAAGGGATATATTAAACCATCAAAATCTCCAATGGCAAGTCCCTTCTTCTTCGTTAAGAAAAAGGACGGAAAGCTACGTCCCGTACAGGATTACAGAGCACTCAATAAAGGGACTGTGAAGAACGCGTATCCACTACCCCTCATCCCAGAACTAATCGACAAACTCAAAAACGCATACGTATTCAGGGGATACAATAACATTCGTATCAAAGAGGGGGACGAATGGAAAGCCGCCTTCAAAACCAACCGAGGACTATTCGAACCGACGGTCATGTTCTTTGGATTAATGAACTCGCCAGCGACCTTTCAAGCGATGATGAACACTATTTTCAAGGACCTCATTGACCAAGGGAAGATCGTCATTTATATGGACGACATTTTAATATTCACCCATGACATAGAAGAACATTGGAAACTGATCCGAACAGTTCTACAACGACTACAGGACAACGACCTGTACGCCAAACCCGAAAAGTGCGTATTCGAAGCAGACAAAGTCGACTTCCTAGGACTGATTGTCTCTCATGACACTTTGGCAATGGACCCGACCAAGGTAGCGGGAGTAGTCGAATGGCCAACGCCCAAAACAGTGAAGGAAGTACAGGCCTTCTTGGGTTTCGGGAACTTCTACAGACGCTTCATCAAAGACTTTTCGAAAACCGCACGACCCCTCTTCGATCTGACAAAGAAGGACAACCACTGGTACTGGAGTACAGAGGCCGAGAAAGCCTTTCAATCCCTCAAAACGGCCTTCACGTCCAAACCTGTTCTACTAATGCCGGATCACACGAAACCATACCGAGTAGAGGTGGACGCATCAGACTACGCAACGGGAGGAATACTTATGCAAACAGGGGAGGACGACCGATGGCATCCAGTCGCCTACATCTCCAAATCCCTCTCTGAAACCGAACGAAACTACGACATCCATGACAAAGAACTACTGGCAATCATACGAGCGCTAGAGACATGGAGGCATTATTTGGAAGGAGCCCCCCATACTGTCGAAATCTTTACAGACCACCGGAACTTGGAATATTTTCAGACTAACCAGAAACTCAGTCGACGACAAGCATGATGGGTGCTGTTCCTCACACGATTTGAGTTTTCCCTCCTACATAAACCAGGAAGTCTCAACAAGGCTGATCCATTGTCTAGACGGCCAGATCACAGAATTGGAACCGAAAACGACAACGCTGACAGAATCCTCCTGGACCCCAAATTCTTCCGAATTCGAGCAACTAGACAGGGAACAGTAACCGCTATAGGGGACGTAGAACTCCGACGGAGAATCAAGGAATGCCCCAAGAGGGACCTAGAGGTAGTAAGTGCCTTAGATGTCATTCTACGGAACGGACCACGTTCGCTGGTGAAGAATCTACAGGAATGGAACTACGAAGATGGAATCATCTTATTCCAAGGTAAAATCTACGTGCCGGCGGACAACGACCTCCGGCGGGATATCGTGAAATTACATCACAACTCCTTAGCAGCAGGGCACCCCGGACAATACAAGACTTACGAACTAGTCAGCAGAGAATTCTGGTGGCCCGGAATGTCGGTTTTCGTCAGGGACTACGTAACTGGCTGCGCCAAATGCCAGGCGACAAAAACTAACAATCATCCTACTCGGATCCCCCTAATTCCCACCGAAATCCCAGAACGTCCTTTTGGAACTATCACTACCGACTTCATCACCGATCTCCCCGAATGTAAAGGGTTCAATGCGATTCACGTCACAGTCAACAAGTCAACAAAAACGGTCATCATATCACCGTGTACAAAAACAATTGACAGTGACGGTACAATGAATCTTCTACTTGACAACACTTGGCGACGTTACGGACTATGGGACAAAATGATATCCGACCGAGGACCGCAGTTCGCTAGCAAGGTCATGGCCGCGGTCCATGAAAAATTAGGCATCACTTCAGCCCTCAGTACCACCTATCACCCACAGACCGACGGAGAATCGGAGCGATACAACCAAGAACTCGAGCAATTCCTCCGCATCTTCTGTAACTACCGGCAAGAAGATTGGGTAGACTATCTACCTTACGCCGAATTCAGTCATAACACCCGAATCCACTCGGCAACAGGAAAATCCCCATTCGAACTCCTACACGGATATCAACCACGTTTCTTCCCATCATTCAATCCAACCTCTAACCTACCAACGGTAGAGCAACGACTCGAAAACCTCAACCAACTCAGAGACGAACTCAAAGCGAGCCTGACGTCAGCTGCCGAGACGATGAAAACACAGCATGGAAACCATTCCATGTCCTGGACAGGGTACAAGGTCGGAGATAAGGTACTACTCGACGGGAAGAACCTAAAGACAACAAGACTGAAAGCTAAGTTGTCCGATCGTCGTCATGGTCCATTCAAAATCATTGAAGTGATCAGTCAGGTTAACTACAAATTGAAATTACCGACAACCTGGCGTATACACCCCGTTTTTCATGCATCCCTATTAACGCCGTATGTTGAAACGGACGCTCACGGACCAAACTACCCCGAACCCCCCGCCAAGCTACTAGATGCGGACGAAGAATACGATGTCAAAACGATACTAGATTCAAAACCGACCAGAAACAGAAAAGGGACTCAGTACCTCATCAAATGGCTGGATTATCCAGACTCGGAAAATACTTGGGTACCCACGTCAAACCTGACCAAGGTAAAGGACATGATCGAAGAATTTCACCTGAAACATCCCCGAGCTTACCGACACTAACAGCGTCTACTGTCACAACCCAACGGACAAACTTGGCCGCCTCCCATTACCGCAGACACGAACTTGTTAAAAGGCGGCTACATCGAACCCAAACGACAGAACAAGCTCAATCACATCCTACCAGACACCTCTTCACCCTCACACTACAGCTCTATCATGTCTACACCCATCGCTATCACAGTCTCAACTACCACCACAACGACAATCGACCCGTTGACGGACAACACCGGACGCTGCAGATATGGTCAACGTTCAGGCCGGCGTTGCAGATTAAACGACGGACACACGGGAAGACACAGCGGATGTAATCAATGCATCTGGCCAGGACATGAGTCATCGAAACGATGCAGATTAGGGGCAGGACACTGGGCGAGATGCGCTACCTACTGATCTAGCCTCCGACCAAATGAGCAGAATAACTTAGGATGGGGAGATGCAAGCATATGGGGAGGAAACACTCAGTTAAACTATGTCGACAACAACAACGGATGGGGTACATGGGACGGAATAGGATGGGGGGGACGTGAGTCAGACCTAACAGGATGGGGCACCTTCCCCAACGACTCACTGGAAACGTGGCCGACTATACAGGGTTTAGACAAAAGGATCAGGAAGCAGTGGACGAAGCAGTGGACCAATCAGCTTCCGAGCTCCGGTGAAAGCTCGACCTAGAAGGGGGGTAGTGTCATGAATCGCCTCTCGCCTCCTTCATTTCTCCTTCATTTCCTTCTATTACCTATTCACTTTCCGTTCTATCACCTTCCATAAACCCATAAACACTAATTACTTCTCATCATCGTATATCCCGATCTATGACTCACTTCTCCATCCCCTTTATCTCCATGGACATTCTCACATATATACTTCTTTACTTGACTCATATTCTTATCTCCTCCGATCCCTAGGCTCCATGGATATTCTCACATATTCATTTCTCTCTTATATATATCGTAGATCTCGTAGCTAGATTCCTTAGTCTGTTCACTTCGTCTCTACTCTGCTCCTAGTACAGTGCAGTATCGAGCATAGTCAGCTACTCGCTCTTCTCTCGTCTTCATTATCTCTCTACATTTCTCTCGTCTCTCATATCTCATCAATCTATCCTGTTCATTGTGTGACTTGGGTGGTTAATTGCTAAGTGACAACGTTCTTGACATCTTGTTCATTTCGTTACAAACTACTCAATTTGGAAACCATTCACAATCCCGATCGCTTCCATTCGTTTCCGATTCTATTGTTCATTTTCTGGGGTTCACCCTTTTTCTATTTTTTCTTCTATTGTCTTTTCAACTTCATTCTGATGGATTACTATTCGTTTCCATGCCTCTCGAGGGCTCGAGGGCTAAGAGGGGGATACTGTAATATCTATGCTTCCATACATCTTTCCAACTGCATCCGATTCTTTTCCGAACTTTTCTTTCTTTTATTTCGAACTTCATTCCCTTTCATCCTCATTTCCGATTTCATATCTGAGCCCCACTATTAATCTCCACAAACGGATCCCATCTGGGAACCCGTGATTCATTTCGGATAACTACTGGACAGCTCGTATCTAATCTCCAAACTTACTCCACTTCATCTCCAATCTGTTCCACTTGGTTTCCACTTTGATGTGCTTTTCCTTTATTTCCGAACCATCCCTATCTTACTCCTCTTCATTCCGATAGTTTCCGAAGTAGTACTTAAGCTAGCAACTTTGTAGTAGATAGCTTAAGTCTAAAGTTGAATTAGCTGGTCTCCTAACTTCATCCGACTTCAGACAACATATTACCGTCTTAACGGATTCCATTCTGTGTCTTCGTTACACTTCAATCTCAGAGACTACCAGTTCCGCCCAGATTCGTCTTTATCCTTTTCCAAAAACCCCAATAAGACTTCCGCTCGGGTCTGACGTGTTTCCTAATGCTAGGATCTGCCCGGACTTAACATTTCCTCGATAAACCTTTTAAACTTTATATCACTGACTTTGAACCTTATAGAACCTGTCAAACTCTATAATAACTGTCAATCAATCTTCTATTCTATCCATCCTATCTCTCCCCTACGTTTCTCCTATTTCTCCTATCTTTTTCCTATCACCTATTCATTGCTCTTCTATATAAACCACTGGACATTCTAGTTAGTCCTTTAGTTCATTCACTTCGTCTCCACTCCGTACTAGTACTACACAGTGTAGAGCATAGTCAGCTTACTCTTGCTTTTTATCTATCTCTCTATTCTCAATTGATCTCCTCTTTGTGTGACTTGGGTGGTTTGCCATCAAGTGTATCAGCAACCTTGACAACTATGGCTACTTCTCCTCCATATGAAGCAGCCTGGAGTGCACTGCCATATCTACCACCCTGAGCATTGACATCTGCCCCATTCTCAAGCAGAAGCATGACTATGTCTACTTCTCTTTCATATGCAGCCTGGAGAGCAGTGCCATAAAGTCCATCCTGAGCATTGACATCTGCCCCATTCTCAAGCAGAAGCTTGACTATGTCTACTTCTCCTCTAAATGAAGCAGCCTGGAGTGCATTGCCATATAATCTACCCTGAGCATTGACATCTGCCCCATTCTCCATCATTAACAATACCATATTGGACATATTGACCATGCTGGCATAATAAAAAGCCAGAGCAGACCCTGCAGCCTCAGGAGAATAACATGCCAACTGCATCCATGCCAAGCAGGATGTATTTGTATCTGTGAGCAAATGTAAACTTAAACACTTGACTGGATCTCCCAATTGTTGTAAATTTCTGACATGTTCTGTCCATCTGTTCACAGCATAATATGCTAAAGGAAACAGTTCCTGTTTTATATGTCCATCTTTTCCACAAACCACTAGATAGATTAAACAACATTGAACAATGAATTCATGTGCCAGCTGATCATTGATCTGAAAAAGCTTGGCTGAACTTTCTTTGATTTCTTCTGAAACAATATACTCCTTCACTGATGGATGTCCTAGTTGTAGGATATCTTCCTCTGGATCACATGGAGGCACTTTGACCACAATTAATGTTGAACTTATAATGTTACACAATTGACTTCCTTGTATGGGCTCAGGATCCTCTAAAGTTTGTTGTTCAAAATCAATGCACAATATTTCTGGCAGCATTTCCATAGTCAACTCTTCATGTCCAAATAAAAGCCATTTCAATATGGCCTGTGCATCCTCTTTATGCTCTTTTTTGACAGCATTCAACGCCTGCTCATAAGTTTCCTCCAAGGTTTTCGGTAGACTTTTCAGGGCTTTCCTGATGGCTTGCCATGATCCTAGCTGGTGGAAATATTGAATTTGGCAATCTACCCATTGAATTCTTTATGGTATTAGCTACTAAACAGATTGAATCAGAAAAATAATACTTACTGTCCATGAGAGCCATGCAACAGGGCCTCTGTTACTTCCTTCTTGATATTGACAAATAATGGCCTGGATTGAAGAGATTGTTGGATATATATCTCTATATCTCCTTCTACAACCTCTGGGTTGAGAGATATCTCATAAGTACCAGCATTCAACCCAATATGATTAGCTGGATATCTGCAGCTGACACAAATATGAATCTTTAAGAGGAAATAAATGGTACCAAATATAAATGTCATGACAACATTCATCAAATGCATCTACAAAGATGAACATAGATGAAGACTTCTGCCTGAGAAAATCCAACAAGGTAGACTTCATAGCATCAGCTGGCATTTGAGTCCTTCCTGAGTTATATTTCTCATAAAGATTCGTCAACTGAGCTTGATTGAATTGAAGGCCCATATCCAGCATAAGAGAAGCAAGCATTCCTTTATAGGTTGCTTTGGCTTGGCTTTGATCTCAAGTATCAAAATAGAAATAGAGGACACCATAATTGTCAGCTTTGGTGCTAAAGGATTGAAAATTAATGGATTTTCATAGAATTTCTTTTTTGAAAGTCAGAATACTTACAGCAGAAAAGTCTTTCCAGAACCAGCTAGAACATAATCTCATCAAAACATTGATTTGCATCAAATTAAGTCAAGTCTACCTTTGCCTTGAAGCCAGAGTTACCCTCCACTTTCCTTCCATTGAATCAATCTGGAGTCATTGAGGAGCCACTCTCCAGTACCCTTTGTCATCTTGTCATATGCAGCATTGAAATTGAAAGATGAATCAGGTGCATTGATCCACTTCTTGATGTTATCCACTATTGTAGTATACAGGTCTAGTTTTTCACCAATTATTCAGAGTGAATTAACCTACTTGCATTCATATCCACCATGACAAAAGTATTATTTCCTCCTGTGTTAATTGATGATCAAATAAGTATTAAACTCGTGAACAATAAAATATTGGATACCTGTCTGAATACTATTAATATTGTTCGAGTTGACTGTCTGGCGATAATCATTGTTGATTGTCTGGTTCTGGTTACCCTGGACATTGTTCATATGCACATCTCTCCCTGCAGTGATCCTTGGTCCTTGTGGAATTTGACCATCGAGATAAGTTTCTTTCTCAGTTGCTCTGCCAACTGGACCAGTATCTGGATCTAGATTTCATACAGAATTAAATTCACAGTTGATTTTCTGAAGTCTTATTCGCACTGACCTGCTAATATCAGTTTTTTGCGTTTGTTTTGTTCAGTCACGTTGTCAATGCCTCGTTTCATCTTTCGAACGGTGGTTGCACAGTGTGAGGAGCTTGAAAAGTAGGGCTTCGCACCGGTCCGTATGCTAATGGGGTACGCACCTCTCGACCCAATCCATAAGTACGGTATACTGTACGGGTGCCACCCGTAGAGACCATATGATTACGGCCGGCTAACGGGTACATACTGGTTACGGGTTGGTAAATTTAGGTTTTAAGCTTGCACTTTGCCACTGCCAGTGATAGTGTGGCCACCTCGACGTGAAACTGACATCCTGTACAGCTTGGCGCAATCAGACCCACATGCCTGATGTCATACTGCCATGTCTGTGACTTTTCTTGCTTTTATTTCGCCTTCATCAACGCCTGACTTGAGAAAATGGTGCTCAATGACCCTTGTTGTTAGCTGCAGGTGAGCCTTCACTCTTCACAGACGTAGAATTGAGGAATAATATTACTTCCCCAGTTAGGTATAATATCCGATGTCCTGTAGCACGATGTACCATGCGAAATTTATTTCTTTTTCTTTATAAATCCGTGCCCGCTTTCCTCAGACCATCCCCATCCTTTTTCCTCCAAATGTCTAGTGAGCAGTGTGCTGTAAACGCTGATGGAAGTCTCAAAGATGCCAACGAAATTGACTTCTATCATGATCCTGATGACGCAGCTCCAATCACAGGTCCAAGCATGACCAAAGGTATGTGATATATGTTGTGGTCCTGTGGATCTGCGCTTTTTTTTTATGGGTGTACATTAATCCACTTTATCTTGTAGCAGTGCGAGGGCACCGAACACGTAACAAGCATGCCAAAATTTAAGGAAATAATTCACTCGTTGGGCCCTTTTGATGTCTCCAGTCATATCTGCGATGCATTAGTTGCTGCACATCACAAGCTCAGTGATTACTTTTACAAGTTTGACGAGTCTCCATTCTACACATGGTCAATGTGTAAGTTTGCATTCATATTTATCTCTTTCTGTTTTTTCTCATGGAAATGCTTTGAATTTTCAGTATTGGATCCTCGCATTGATCGTGAGGCACTTGAGGCTGATTATGAGGAAGATCCAACTCTCGCAGGACACCTTAACACATCACGACAACAACTCCGTCGGTATTTTAATACCAATTACATCTCCAATCATACTCCACTTCAGTCAACATCATCGACATCTTCAATAGCCTCTATTGGCTCTTCTGACATTATTCATGTTGATGGTTCTCCACAAAAGAAGTTTAAGTCGAAATACCACCGGAAGGTAGATGCAGTGCATGATGAACTTACTGAATTCTGGAAGCTGCCTCCTGAAGACTCCGAGAATTGTGATCCTATTGTGTGGTGGGCGGGGCACAAGGCAATGTATCCGAATCTTTACCGCTTGGCTCTGGACATATTCAGCATTCCAGGTATGTATCAAAGCACTCTCTGTGTGTCACTGAAATTCTGACAATTTTACAGGCTCTGCCGTTGCTGTTGAACGAGTCTTTTCTGGTGGACGTGACACTATCTCCCTCCGTCGAGCAAGCCTGTCAGCTGATACAATCAGACTTCTCATGATTGCAAAGCACAGGCTCTATTTGGCCCGAAACCAAAAGCAGTAGCAGTAGTTATTACCTCTTTTCATACTTATTTACTACTTTAGAAAAATTATCTATCCGTATCATACCGTAACCCGTAATACTGCCGTATCAAGCCCGTACCCGTACTGTCGGGACTTCCCTCTTACCCCGTAAGCTACGGTTTGGGTCAGCCCGTACCAGTATCGGACCCGTAAAATTACGGCCGTACCCGTATACTGTACGGTGCGAAGCCCTATTGAAAAGTGTCTAAAGTCACATGAGTGTTTATAAGAAGCGCAATGCAGCATCAAAGATAAGGTCTCGCAAAAGACCTGCTGACCTTGATGTAATAAGATCTTCACAACTTGGTCTTTAACGCTCGATAGAGTGGTTGATGGCAAAGCGCAAGAGGTTTTGAAAAGTGTCTGAAGTCACATGACCCTCCCAGATGACTGTCTACTCAAAATTGCACGTCGAAAAATAGTGCTTTTTGAAGGCGTGACACTTGAAGTTCGCTATTGTTTGTGATATGTAGTCCACAGTCGGTTGAGAATTTTACACGAAAATAAGTAGGAGTTCATGATAAAGGATATAAGCAACTTAAACCAGGAAGAAAGTGTTGTTCAAGCTACTTACCAAGTAGCTGTTGAGAAAGTTTTCAGACTCTGACACCATGTTGAGATTTTGGCCCATCATATCAGGCAGTTGCTCCTGCTCATTCAAACCTTCTGATAGCAATCAAATGAACAGGAATATGATAAGGGTAGAGTCACATACCCTCTGGATATGGAATCTTGGAAAATTGAATGGGAGGAGGACATGATCTCAACACAACAAGATGGATCAGAAACACTTCATATTGTGCCTCTAAATACAATTTGGCAGCCCCCAGCTAAGCGTTGTACTTGGTAGACAGGCTTCTGGAAAAGCAATACTGTTATCTGCATCCAGCACATTATCTTTGGCTTATTAAATCTCGACTTCTGTTGGTGAAATTGATTCAGAGAAAGTCATGAGTGGTATTAAGAAGAAAGAGGTCTAAAAATGAGAAGAGCATGGATGTTTCTTTGTAGATGCAAAACAATAATGTTGTTCTGGATCGAAACCTGCTAAAATAGTAATCGGCTTGCCGGCTATGCCTGGCCTCTTCTTACCAAGTAAAAATAGAGGCCAAGCGGCAAAAACTTCGGTATTATACAATTACAAACAAAAAATGTGTGTTTAACAGTGCCATCTGTACTGAAGCTGTTGAAAAGCTTCAATATTATACATATACAAACAAAAAATCTTTGTTTAACAGTGCCATCTGTGTTCAAGCTGTTGACTGTTGAAAAGCTTCTGTATTATACACGTACAAACAAAAAATGTGCGCTTAACAGTGCCATATGCTCAGGTCTCAGACTGTGGCTATGTACCTGCAGAGTGTACAAACAACAAACGAAAAATATGTACTTAATGGTGCCATATGCTCAGGTCTCAGACTGTGGCTACTATCCATACCCCAGGAGTGAAAAATAAAATGTTGACGAATTAAAACTTCCTCAAATCTTTACCGTTGTCCGAAAAAAGTTGCACAACTCAAGTATATGATATAAGCCTTCAGTTTATCAAACTTAGAGGGCTTTCCAAGTGATGTGGATACAAGCCATGGAGGGCCGATGAGGGACATTTTGTTACAGCATATTGGCGGGGAAGTGAAAAGTGTCACTGGGTGTGTGAAAACGCAGATGCCGAGCGGAGTTTAAGTCAAGTTTTCCTTCACTTCCACCCTCGTCTGCAGCCTGATGATGCATAACTCCTCAATTTCGACCTCAAAAAGTAGTCAGACAGATATATATCTGTACCATGATGTACTAAACAAAGCCCTGAATATTTTCTCCAGAGGAATATGGTGGTCTAAACTTTTTTCACTTCTGTCACGCTCGCGGAAACGCGGTTTTTCATCGTTTTCAGCCCATGGCAAACGTCTCAGTGCAGATGTGGAGATTCTGACTACATAGAAATGAAGATAATGTATAAAAGTATCTACCGTTCAGTTTCTACGAAAGGACATGAGGGAGAGACAAAGATATGGACATATTTCTTCAAATTTTTCACTTCTGGGGTATGGATAGTATGTACTCGTGGAGTGTACAAACAACAAACAAAAAATGTGCACTTAACGGTGCCATATGCTCAGGTCTCAGACTGTGGCTATGTACTTGCAGAGTGTACAAACAACAAACAAAAATGTGCGCTTAACGGTGCCACCAGTGCTCAACTGCATGCAGTGGCTGTGCACTTGTGGATTGTACAAACAAGACCAAAAGATGTACGCTTAACGGTGCCACAATTCCTCATTTCATTCAGACTCGTAACATCAAATCCTCATTCCAAGGTGTTTCCTCATCTCCTCAAGCTTGATACGTCGAGGGCCATCAGAGGGACGAGGCTGAAACAGCCAGTTTAGGTTTTGGTATGGGTAGGTTGTTGGGTACAAGTGGATTGAGGCAGTGTTCGCTTTTAAGGCCTTAAATCGGGTTCTGAGAATCCTTAAGGCTTATTTAAGGGTTAAGGGTATTATTTAAGGCCATTTTTTAAGACTTAAAACGAAAATTTCTCGAAAGAATTCGTGAGTGCTTTCCTTTGCCTTGTCGGTTTGGATTTTGCTCCATCTGATGCATGGGGATATTCTGGAAAACGCTTTCCTTTGTGAGAACCAAGGTGTGTAATGAAAGCTGATTTTTCGCCATGAGTAGTGCCAACCTTGGAACAAGCTTTGGGCTGCCTAGTTAGTATAGCGTTTGGATGTCACTAGTATAAGTATGCACCATCCTCAAAGGCTGGGGTCCTCTCCCTTTGTTTTGCAGTCTCATCTTCATTGCAAATCCGCTCCTCCAACTCCTCCTTCCCCTTGCCAAGTTGATATTTTACACAGGCCAAGCACCATGTTTCATGTTGAGCGCTATTCTGTTTTTCCCCTTTGTGAAAATACTTCCAGAGTGGATTTGTGTTGACGGACATGAGAGGAATAGGACATGATTGTGCTGCGCTGGCAAGAGAAAACTTTCACTCACTTGCCCCCGCAGCTGCGGGAGGCGGCGGCGGTGGCAGATGCCTGCTCAACACTTATTCGAAGGCTTAATTAAGGCTTAAGTAGCTCACAAAAAAATCTTAAGGCTTAAATTTTAAGCCTTAAAGCCTTAAATCATTTAAGGCATTAACCCTTAAGGAGAACACTGGATTGAGGTGTCATGACCGAGACTAGGTCTGGAAGACGAAGACGATGCTGGTGTGGGTTTAGATGATGTATAATTGAGAAAACGATGGTGGTGGTTGAGAGGTGTACCTAGGCCTGGGACAGCAGCAGCTGTCTGTAAGGGACGGTACTTCTTTGGCTTCCTCTCCTCCAGCGTCAACGTCGGTGTCGATTTCGTTGTCCTTATCTTTGAGAACCACTGAGAGTTCATTGACGGTTGTTGAGGATGGGACAGAGGATTGATGACGGCTTCTGGTTCATCCTTGGGCTTGGTTGGAGAGGTGGATTGTCTGAAAAGCCAAGTGTGACCCAGACTCTTTCATTGCTTGGCTGCATCGTCTCCTTCATCCTGCTGGCTGCGTTGCTCAGCATTCTCATTATCTTCTTCAGCTTCTCCATCCTCCTGGGTAATTTCTCACTGCTCATAATCCTCTTCAAAGCTCAAACTCTCTTCGAAGTGGCTACCCTGATCAGCCAACAGCCCAACACACCCAAAACCTCCATTTCTTCCTGCTCCCTATCCATCTCAGCCTGGAACACAGCCCTTTGAGATATGTGATACACCATGCAAGCACTAGGAGTGAGAAAGTCAGCGAGATAGTAAAGGTTTAGCGATGGTTGAGCAAAACCTTAGTGTGCAGTGGTAGTGCAAAGGTAAACATGAGTCCCTTGACGCAAACTTTGGGTTTTTGTTCCAATTTCTTTAAGCTTGTTCACGTTCTCCTGCAGCTCTGACAGATATTGCCTGCTTGGAATTATGATCGATACTCTCTCTGCCGCCTGGACATCCCAAAAACCTCAACTTCTGTGACAAACCACTTTGGGGCCAATGTGGAGTAAAGATGGGATCAGTGCCACATCCCCACATCAAATTTTTCCAACGTTTCGCTCTGCAGTAGGGAGCTACTGGGATCGATGTTGTGCTCATAGATCTCTCATCCTTGCTGGATTGCTTCTCTGACTTGATTTCACGAGATAATAATCTGATTCTTGTGAAGACGTGTCATTGTGCCGACTACATGCCATGCAGTGGACCTTCGAGTACTTTGGCTTCGTTTCAAGGCTCTCAATCGATCAGGGCCATATCATCCATCCGGGTCAGTCTGTGTCTTCCCGTCTTGTTTTTTCAGGTACTGATGTTTGCACCCACTTTGGCAGGTGACGAGGATAGGTCATGTTGGCTGGTTGGGAGGGTATACAGCAAGGGGGGGTGGGATAAAAATAAAAACATGGGATTGAAAAAATTTCACAGTACCTCCACAGTACCCCCCCTCCCCCCCTCCTGCCTTATATAGTATATCTACAATCACATGACATATAGATAAGATATAATAAGCCCTAACCCTAACTTGATTAACATGTTGAGGCTCACATCAACTCCACTCATGACGAGTATTTGTTGCATTTTGTATCTTCTTGCAGAATAGGTGGCGATAAAGCAGGAAAATCTTCAAAATTGTACAACTGTAGTTAACTAGCCAAAATCAAGCTCAAGATACCCCACTTTAGGTGCAGTCAAAAAATTTTTGCTCAGACCTTGACCCCCTCCCTCCCCTCCTACCCTATGTGCCAGATATGTGGCCCGCCTCCCCCTTGGTATACAGTGTAGCTTGATATATTACAATGTGGCAAGCTTTCAGGGTTTGGGGGGGTACTGGAAACCCTAATGTACTGGCCTGTAAGTATCCTCAGTGTCTCAGCGCCTCAGCATAAGATTGGGCCGATTGGTGGTGGACCTATGAATCGATAATATGTCGGTGCAGGCCAATGTATACAGTGGCAGGTACAAGTCCTCATCTCATTGCCCAAAAAGGAATTGAATTATTGACTTTGAAGAGGTAGATGTGTGCCATAGAATGGGCACTGGTTCATTGCTCAATGAAAGCTTGACAGAGAATTTCAGAGAAGGTGTTTGGTACTGAGTCTGCAGTGTTGACAGAAAGGGATATATTTTCTAAGGCTGCAACCAAATACTATTAATTACTGTTATAACCTGTTATAACTGCTTGGTCTCAATTGGTGGCCCAGGGAGCTGAAAATAAGACATATTCATACCTCTTCAGTACCTGAATAAAGACAACCTCACCTGTCAGAGTACCAATTACTAACCTGCAAGAATATTCCACCATCAAGAGCTGGTCTTGGAAAGCTTACAAAGACTCTTCCTTCACCAATCCTTCACCTTCTGCCAACTTATTGCAGTGAGGGTACCCTAAGCTAGGTCTGAGCATGCTAAGTATGTAAATAAAGAATCTTCCTTTTTGCATGATAATGTAGTCATGGATTACACTGAGGACATATTGACAGGCAAGTATGGGGTGGTAACAGTGACACTTCTGAAAAAGATGGATTTTCAGGACAGAAGGAGCCTACATAAATACTATCTGAAATGAGGGAGAGGGAGATGGTTTTGTGAAAGGAAAACTCTGTGTGTACACTGTAGATGAGTGATTAAGTCAGAAACATGACTATTGTAAAGTACAAAAACAGATTCAGTTGAAAATGAGCTCTGAAGATTATCAGCAGATGGAAATTTGAGTCAAAAAAAAGTGCCCATAGAGAACTAGTTATAACTGGTTATAAAATATTAAAACCTGTTACCTGTTAATTACACTCTGAGGCATAACAGTATTTAACAGGTTGCAGCCTTAATATTTTCCCGAGATTCAAATAGTGCATTTGTTCGATTTTTGAAAATCCTTTTACAAAGATCTAATCATCGCTGTGAGTTCTTACTCCGATTTCTTTTCTTTCTTACCGTTCCATACGAAGGACCTCAGGGCTGTCCGCTTCATGCCTCCGTGGCTTCAATTATCCTACGTATTAGTCTCTACGACTACGGTCTCCGGGTCTTCACACACGTCTCTGCGACGTCCAACTTCCGCGTTTCTTCTCTATACTTTTCTCGAGGGCTTCCCGTGAATAGGTTATTCATTTCTCCCCATGAAATCCTTCTCGAACGAGTTTGCAAGGTGTAAGACTCGTCCTATAAATAGGACTCGTAAGCTCGGGTCCTATCATCCCAGGAACAATACGATGGACGATGGACCAGACGGCGTAAAAGACTCTCTGGAGGGTTCTATTCCTATTGGCCCTATTCAGTGGTGCCAAGATTGACTCATCGCTTTCTTTTCCCGCAGATGATGCGTACGGCGAGAGTACAAGCAAGGTACAAGGGAATTTGAATGGAAGGATAGTCTGTGGGTATAACGAGACCAGTTTATCATGACGTGGAGACACGAAGTTTGTCGATTGCCGACACCGTGAGCAATGAGACCATCTCTGTCCAACTATCTGCATTTTTTGAACTCATAGAGCCTCCAGAATTCCATTGCCACATTGAATAGATACCTTCAGGCGCCATGATTTTACTTCGCAATTACTTAGCTCCGTGTCTCCCGAATCAGCTCTGAAAATATCAAAACATCACAAAGATGGACAGATAGAAGCAAAGCAAGGTGGTATTTTTGTTGGATGCATGATGTATGGGTATTATAATACTTGTCGAACCTGTGCGTCCTTGTCATCAAGGGTTCAGAGGTTACAGATGCTATGTTCTCCAAGATGAACAATCAATGGAGCAAGAAGCCACGGATGGTTATATTTAACTGGAACAAACATCCTTTTCATCAGAAGAGGCACCGCCTTGCATCTATTCATGATTAGTGAAAAGCACGGGGCGGACTGGTACAGGTACGGACCCAGATTTGGAAACCCGCGCCGACCCATACCCAACAACAAATTTTTTGAACTAATAGAGTACATGCAAATAATATTTTTTTGTACCTAACGACACAATTTCCAACCACAAATGCAAGTGATACTTGTATTTTGCATTTTTTGTGGCCACAAGGGGTCTTGCCCTTTGCACTTATGGTAAGTGACACCTCACTTTTCAGAGCTGTGGCTGAATGCTTGAACGATTTTACAGATGATCATTTTTCTTGTGAGGTAACGGCCTCCATATCAATCATCAGAGAAGGTACTTTCTAGGCAAGTTCCCGTCTTTGTATCTGCTGACAGGACATGAATAGAAAATTTTATGATTCTCCTCATCACGATCAGATATCGAACCTCGTATCAATGTCCATGAATTCTTGTGGTTGAGGTCTGCAAATGCAGGAGCTTTGCGGATCAAGTCTGCTTACCATCTTCCTGAGGCTGAATCTCAAGCGCGCATTTGGTTCGTAGGCTCAATATCTTAATTTGATTGGATTTAAAGAGGAGTAGTAACGAGCCTGGGAAGATGGAAATGAACTTCTGAACGATGTGGAGCGCGTCCGGAGGGTCTCAACACGTCTCGACACGAAGCCGCCGCCGAGTATCCTGATGTGCCGCTCAGCGGCCGAAAAAAAACCATATATGGCCTCTTACGTTACACTGCCCACACACGAGATGCAACGGTCTCTCCGACCTTTGAGTGCATCCTCCATAGTATTTCTCATTCGTTTCGGTGGTCTAGAGTGAGAAGTATGTCGTAGGTATTTCGATGTCTCTTTCCTTTCCTTTTCCTCTTTTTCTTTTCTTCCTCTTTCCCCTTTTTCGATTTTTATATCTTTATTTATTTTAATTGTGTTTTAAAAGGGGGTTTTACAAAAATCTAATCATCGCTGTGAGTTACGTCTTGAATTTCCCATCCTCTCTCTCTTATACCCATCGCGCAGGACCCCAGAGCTGTCCACTGCTTATACCTATTTGTCATTGTCTCTCGATTTCTCCCATCCGTTTTTTCGATTACTTTAATGTATTGGCATTTATTCCTATGGTACTTCAGATCAATCCCCTCCTACTCCTTTTCATATTGTATATTTATGCCCGAGAGTCTCGCCCACACCTTTCCATACTTTCATTTCTCCTCACGAGTCTATCAGTGTTCACCAGTAGTTTTTGCGTCACCCGCCCTCCACTCCCATATTTACATGTACATAGTATGTAAGCGCTGGTGAGCCCCATTTCGTCGAAATATACCCAGGGGAGTCACTGTCTCAGGGCTCCCCGTGATCTGCCTATCATTCACCTTTCGAAATTCTTTCTAAACAACGCCGCAAGATGATTAGACCTCTCAACATGAGTAAGGTGTTGCAATCCACTAGAAACGATCATCATGTGCCACCGCACAAGACCCTACGGAAATGAGTACAGGTTGATGCTGCTTGGTGCTCAACTCATAGTAGTCATATAGAACAGCCTCATCTTGAAAATCAATGCAAACTCATGCTCCACTCAAGGAGTCAAGTCAAACAGTCTCATCTCGATTCTCGGGATTCAAGGGCCTCAGTCTACTTTCTGCCTATTTTCAACCACCAATTATTGAGCTGATAAACTTTGAGCTTCAATTACTACTACTCCTTGTTGAAACTGACTGTGCGTGTGTGGCTGTAGCAAGATAGATAACAACCAACTTAATCACATCAGATAGTTCAGCAGTAATGAACAGCGCGGCCACCCCGCAGGTATTTTTGAACCTAATTGTACCCGCGTGAAAACCCGTACCCGTCGGAAGGGAAGGGCCACTAAATCAATTGAGAACGAGAGATGCATACAGTACGTTGGCAGTTAATATAGTTTGATAGACACCCATGACTGCAGAAAACCACTTTCTATGTTCTATCATGATGCTGATGGAACGAGTATCCACTGGACTGTGATTGAAGTAATGTGTGTTCCTGTAGGCATCTCTCTCTGGAGCAGCCCTAGGCTACTCCACTGGTAAGAAATGTTCACTGGGAAAGGGCCTCGTATCTTACCATGCAAAGTAGTGGCACCTTTCCCTAGTTGCAAGACGTGTTAAGACCCTCCGGACGCGTTCCACATCGTTCAGAAGTTCATTTCCATCTTCCCAGGCTCGTTACTACTCCTCTTTAAATCCAATCAAATTGAGATGTTGAGCCTACGGACCAAATGCGCGCTTGAGATTCAGCCTCAGGAAGATGGTAAGCAGACTTGATCCGCAAAGCTCTTGCATTTGCAGACCTCAACCGCAAGAATCCATGGACATTGATACGAGGTTCGATATCTGACCGTGATGAGGAGAATCATAAAATTCTCTATTCATGTCCTGTCAGCAGATACAAAGACAGGAACTTGCCTGGAAAGTGCCTTCTCTGATGATTGATATGGAGGCCGTTACCTCACAAGAACAATGATCATCCGTGAAATTGTTCAAGCATTCAGCCACAGCTCTGAAAAGCGAGGTGTCACTTACCGTTAGCTCAAAGGGCAAGACCCCTTGTGGCCACAAAAAATGCAAAATATAAGTATCACTTGCATTTGTTGTTGGAAATTGTGTCTTTAGGTACAAAAAATATTATTTGCATGTACTCTACTAGTTAAAAAAATTTGTTGTTAGGTATGGGTTGGCGCGGGTTTCCAAATCTGGGTCCGTACCTGTACCAGTCCGCCCCGTGCTTTTCACTAATCATGAATAGATGCAAGGCGGTGCCTCTTCTGATGAAAAGGATGTTTGTTCCAGTTATATATGACTATCCGTGGCTTCTTGCTCCATTGATTGTTCATCTTGGAGAACATAGCATCTGTAACCTCTGAACCCTTGATGACAAGGACGCACAGGTTCGACAAGTATTATAATACCAATACATCATGCATCCAACAAAAATACCATCTTGCTTTGCTTCCATCTGTCCATCTTTGTGATGTTTTGATATTTTCAGAGCTGATTCAGGAGACACGGAGCTAAGTAATTGCGAAGTAAAATCATGGCGCCTGAAGGTATCTATTCATATGGGTTCAAGAAATGCAGATATTTGGACAGAGATGGTCCCATTGCTCACGGTGTCGGCAATCGACAAATTTCCTGTCTCCACGTCATGATAAACTGGTCTCGTTACACCCACAGACTATCCTTCCGTTCAAATTCCCTTGTACCTTGCATCATCTGCGGGAAAAAAAGGCGATGAGTCAATCCTGGCACTGAATAGGACCGATCGGAATAGAATCCTCCAGAGTCTTTTACGCCGTCTGGTCCATCATCCATCGTAAGTCCATCTCTTCCTGGACCCCCGGCGTATCAGTTCGTGGTCCTAGCCCTGGTAATACACTCCTCCTACTCCTCCTCATGCAGAAATAGAATCGGCGCTTACAAGCTGTGGCTATCGAATGCTGATCTCCTACCGATTCCGTTCTTTGATACATAAATGGGTTGTAGGCGGTTAGTTTTGGGTTAGTTCCGAACTTCGGCTCAATCTAATCTGGGACGGTACGATTACTAAAGTACGACTGTATGATGGGTTTACGGTTGATACAAGACACAATTTTTCTTGAACAAGCAAAGATAACATTAGGATGAGTATAAAAGTTGAGCTTAAATGGACTTGAGGGAGCGTACCTTGAGATGTAGGAGGGACCACATTGGACGATGCGTGACGCGTAGGCTTTCTGTGGTTGGTCTTTTTCTTGGCACCATCCTCTTAGTGTTTAGACAATCCAGATCTACTGGCAAATGTATCCAAATCGAATAGCTTGAGTTTTTCCGGACAACCTACCAGAACTTCGGGGAAAAAAATACCAGAAATCCAGGTGAGTGAGTGAGTGAGTGATTACGCCGCTGCCTACTAGTTACACAATGACTTTTACATCTGTACATGTACGTGCGAAGATAACTAGTAGTGGAACCACTTGCTGATTCAGCAGGGCAAGCAACCAGACAGTAGGGGTAACATCCCACCAGCAAGGGCGGGGTAGACCGTCTACCGCCTGGAAGCGCTACGGCGCTGAAACTTGTACAGGGGACGTGGGTCTCTAGGCGAATGGTGGGTATATACCGAGAGAAATATACAGTACATATAGAGCAGAAGTTGGAAGTCAGTTCATAGAAAGACAAAATTAATAGTGATCATGCCTGTAAAAAAAGAAACAAAGGAGAAACTTTTGGGGAGAGAATAGTAGGGATGATGGCTCAATGTCCTATCTGTGTTCATCTTCCCAGGTCTCGTTAATACGTGGGATTCCGCTTCTATCCTTCCAAATGATGGGCAAAGGGGCCACTGCTTTGCATGGCAAATTACAAGGCCTCTGTCCCTCAATAAAGTCTACTAATATCACAATATTCTTACATTAAGTATGTAATTGCTACTGTCAGAGTATTATCAGAAAAATAAGTATGGTATTAAACATAACAGTGGATGAAGAGCAGTGAACACTGATTGCAGTTTAAACAGACTGCACTTATCTGTGCACAATCATTGTGTGGTAATATTTTTCGAGACACATTTTGGCTTCCCTCACGTATATAGTCTACGATTACCCACTGGCAACCAACCGGAGGGAACGTTGGTAAAACTGGGTCTGGCTCCAGCAACATGCATATGAGATGGGGAGAAGGAGGGCAAAGCAAAAAGAGAGAGTCAATGCTCAACTATTGACTATGGTCTGGACTATATATTTTGGGTTTAGCTGATCGACACCAGTTGATCAATAAGTAGATCAGGCCTTGCCAGAACATGCCATTGCCTGATGGCATCTGGCCGCAGTTGGCCGTTTCCAGCCTTGCCATTCTGGGTGGCAAACACCCTGTAGGAAACTTTCCTTGGTTATCTGTTGACCGCAGTATAGACCAGCATTGACAGAGTCCAGACTTTGGTTTGAACTGACAGGTATTAGTTAGTCTATGACCAACCCTGGTATTGTGTAGGTTGAAAAGTGCAGGAATCATGAGCAGAACACTGGTGAAGGGACCTGGGCGCAGTGAGGAATGGGGAGAAGACAAGGACATGTTGGTTACAGCTGGTCCAAGAAAACTGTTTACGACGTCATCAGATTCTCGACCATCATGCCAGATGACTCCGAATGAGCGCTTGACGAGTGCCAGCTAATAGGGGGTGAGGATAGTGGATTGTAGGGATGAATGGTCCAGGATATGGGGCTGGAGGAGCATTGAAGCATTGTCGATGCACAGGTTTGAGGATGTGAAGTAGGAGGATTGTGAGTCTTGTAAGAATGTTGTTGAGCTGCTCAACAGTGACAGATTTTGTTACAAGAGCTGTCGAAAGGGAGAGCAGGGGGTTGGTGAAGGGGTATGAGGGTCTCCCAGACCAGAGGCGCGTTGACAATGCAGGAGGGAGCGTTTGTTGTAGAGGTCTCAGATGTGAGACCTCAACGAGGCTTCGCAATCTGTACAACAAAGATGTCAGCATCGAGATGGCGATGACTACACACCATAAGATATGAGGTAGAGGTCAGGAACGTTGAGCTGGAGGTCGGTGTCTGGCAACCTTTCTGGAAAGATTACGTGGAAATAGACAGTTTGCGCAGCCACGATCATGTGCGAAATGGCACGTGCGCTATACGAACTGGTCAGTGGTCGAAAAGTTGTGTTGCACTTACATCAGCGACCTGCCTTATTTGGGGCTGCGCAACGCGCGTCATTTTTCTTTGCATTTTTCCTCCTCCGAGGAGAGACGCTGCGCATAGTCAAACAACCGGTCTATGTAATTTTGCGTTTACACCGTGCGTTTCATGTAAACGCACGTAAACGCGAGCGTCTACATTTTTGCGTTTTGCGTTTACACTTGGCTCACTTTTGCGTTTACATTGTGCGTTTCATATCATCCAGGCCAAGGTAGACTGATTGAAGATGGCCAACCTGTAATCAATAAGTAGTTACTTATGTAGCATCTAATCAGTAAATATCCTTTGTGATTTGACCTGTCTCAAACGTAGCCTTGCATCTAAATACAACTTGGAAATGGGTTCTTAGTATTCCAGAAAGCCATCCCAGTATTATAACATGTGTATAATGTACAGACTTCACTCCCAAGCTAGTGACTTCAGACTTGTAGCTTTAGATTTTCAGATATAAGCAAGAAACACTCTTGAACCAAGTATATGCTGATCAAAATTCCATCAAATATACTTTATTATTACTCAAACTTTCAAAAATTGTTGTAAACGCAACACGTCAGTGTGAACGCAAATTTTGAAACGCGAGACGCGCGGTAAACGCACGTGTAAACGCAAAGTAAACGCAAAGTAAACGCTAGCGTCTACATCAACGCAAATTGTAGACGCTAGCGTTTACTTTGCGTTTACATGACGTTCCACCTGCGTTTACATTTGCGTTTACATAGCGTTTACGCACTGTCATTTTCCACAGCTTAGCCATCATAAAATGGCTGCGATAGCCGCAACATCCGACAACTGAAGTTGTTGCTCTTAGCGGATTCCGAGGGATATTATCCAACCAATCTGAGGATGACCTGCGGAGGGTTGATGTTGGATCAGCTCCGGCCTTCCTGAGGTGCTGTACGGGTGCTCTACACAGGATCTGTTATTTTCATTTACTACTTTCGACTCCACGCAACGCTCCTAAGCCCGAGAAAAACATACCTGGCTTATACATAGTTGGCCCATGAGCTGTACCAAGGCTTACCGGTCAAGAAACCAAAGTGTGTACTGCAAATACGGTACTTTTATACTTGTAAATCGTAAAAAAATTAAAACCGCCTCTTGGCAAGAGGTACGCGACATCTGCAAATAATCTGACAGATTGTTGGATGCCATCGGCGGATGCCAGATTGAGATTTTGTTTTTTTTACCCATCCGAGCTGCAGCGGATGAATCTGCATCCGAGTAGAATCCGATCCGTTAGGAGCCCCACTCTCCCAGTGATTTACGCTGCCAGGGCAAATCACTGATCCTACTATTACAAATTTTACTCCAAGAATTTGTTATTTCCCAATCATATATAATCTAGCCTCCCTCCGCCGTTCTGATATACCCCTTTACCAACCACCGGATTTCTGCATACTTAATTTTAAACCCCAAGCTCCTTCTGAGGTAACTCTCTTGTTGATTCAGTCTCAATCATTTCCAATTAATACTGATTTAGTTGTAGAATGGCCACAGGACATCCTCCATGGCTAACTGTGGAAGTTATTGTTGTGAAAGGGCCATGGAGATCTTACCTTGGTACAGTCAAGGAGGTTCAATGTCACGACAGTTATACTGGACTTTGCTTGACCATTGAACTTTTGGCTGGGGCCCCTCGAGCATGTCGACACATTCAAGTTGATTATGCGTATGTCAGGGAATGCAAGTGAGTATTTTGCTTGCACTCCTGATTGCATTTATTTTTCTACATTTCTATAGGCACTACCAATACTTGGCTGATGTTTACCCTTTGTCCACATTCCAACGATATTATGCGTTGAATTGTATTTCACTACCCGCTATTTTCCTGCTCCTCGTGCAGAAATACCCCCTCGTCCCTCGACCCCATTGCCTTCTCCCGAGGAACTGGAGTTGTTGATTGCCGACCCACATTGGAGTCCATTGAGAGACAGACTTCTAGATGTACGTGTTCTCCTTATTACTCGCATGTACCAAAGTCATGTTCACTGTTCAAAATCACTTTAGCCATGGATACTTCATCCAAGATTTGATGGACTGACTCTTGAAGTTGGTATTAACTCTGGCCAAGATCCCTTTGATGTGGAAACTGTTTGGGTAACCATATCTGGACACCAAGTTTTCCTTGCAGGGAATCCCAGTCACCAAGTTGATCCTGAGTCAATCACCAATCCCACAGTACTCCCAAAACCAAACATGAGAAAGGACTGCTTGCTGTCATCAAAGGTCCTTCATATGGCTCATTGGTCCGACAAATTCACTATTTCTTCCTTGATGAGAAGCCACATTTCATCGCAAGGGTTGTGAATTATGGTGGGATATATCACAAGGAGGAGATTACAGCAGAAGAGTTGAGGTTGTCATCAGAGGAGGTTGTTCGTGTCAGGGAGAGACCCTGGTCAAAGCAGTGGGCCAATGAAATATTTAGACATGCCAGAGATGTAGCCAGAAAATCAAAACCCCAACATTTATATTGTAGTTAAGCCTAGACATGCCAATGCTACCTTCTTTTTGAGTATTTTCCTGAAGGGTAGACTCAAATAAGAGTCAGCATTCTAAATTTGAGAGTTCTACCAGCACTGTAACTGATGCTGGGGTAGGTGCACTGTGGCTATGCAGTATCCTAAGTGACAATATTCATATTCTCAGCCACATATTCTTAGCCAATGCTATCTTCTATTTTAATATTTTCCAGAAGAATAGACTGAGACAAGAGTCAGTAATCCAAGTTTCAGATACCTAATGACATTCTAGCTCATGCTGGGGTTGTCTCAAGATACAGAGTCAATCCAAATTGACAAGGTGACAATTGATAGCAGCCAATGACACATGAATTTGGTATGGGGTTGACAGGTTGCAGGTAAGGGTATCACGGGTACAGGTACAGGTACATATCAAAATATATACAAGTACTTGTATATACTTTCAATTATTTCTCCCCAAGGTTATCCTGAGAGCTTCCACTGACTGATTCAAGGGTGTATTTTCCAAGGCGAGTGTCATGCAACACGGGCTTAGTATCCAGCAATTTCCTGTCACATCACTCAAAATCAAGTATCCCTGTACAGAGTATTGTGACACACCTTTTTGTTGGCTTTGACTCTGTCTTAGGTGCTGTTCTGCGTGTTGTCCGTGTGTCTTTTGAGTTCACCTCATACATCTCCAGGGGGCTTCCATCCCTTTCCTCTCTGGTAAGGATATTCAGTCACAATGTTAGTGATTTATGGCGTGGCTGACCAACTCACCTAGTCTGGACTCTACTGCATTATCTCTGATAAGGGCAAATAGCTCTGCTCGCAGGATAGGAACCACTGATGGAGCCAAGTAGGTCCCAATGCTCTGCAGATCCACAGTTTGCGGATATGAAAGTAAAAGCATGTGGCCTATTGCAAAGACTCCACAGTCATTAGTGTTATCTTGGAAGCCATGACTCTACAAAAGCTTTTAGCAGTCTGGAAGACACTTTGAGAAGCTGATGGGATCGCACAGGATTGCTTTCCAAAGTCCATTCATCCATGTTTGTCACAAAACTGGAAGATATTACAGCATTCTTTTCCAACTGAAATTTGATACCTGCAGCAATCCAGATCTTAAAGATCTGGTAGATCATTCTTAGTACGAGGCCTCATATATACAATGTGATCTCACCTGGAAAAACTTATTGTCCGTTCCAAGAGGGGGATCATAGCTATCATAGATACTAATTATGGCCCTCTCAAAATCAGCGACTGAAGTTATCCAGTTCTTGTCTATATGAATTGGAACAAGGAGTCGTTTCATGGAATTTAGATTGCTCCATGGAAGCTGTAGATTGTGAGCCATAGAGATCACTGCATGGAAGTATTAAGACTCACATTCTGTTTTTGCATGCGCCGTACTACATCTGGGTTGTTAATCCGTTCCTCCACATCATCTGGGAGGTTTTTATTGGGGCAGAGTAATGCTAAAAGCGAACAAAACTCCAATGAGGTAATAGTGTAGACATGGCGAGCAGCAAACTCGTTGTTCTTGAATGAAAGAAAGTATGAAATGAGCTCATCATTGATCCATCTTTTTGGAATCCTCTCTAGATCTTCGACTTGAAGATTGCTGACAGTGGAGATTTTCATCTTCTTTCCCTTACGAAGATCATTGACAAAAGCCTCAAACTTTGCAGCATTATTGATTTGAATTCCTGTTCAATGAGATGTGCTCACCTCTCCACCTTTTTGTAGCACTGTCTTGGCTTGTGTGATATTGTACCTGACACCTGTGGTGTTTTGAAGCATTTCAATGATCTTGCGGATAGCCTGTGGCATTGCATTAATATAAAGATAGATAGATGCTCAAATGAATGTAAATCTTAACCAATGTTATGTTTGCTGCCACTTGATCTGCCTTTGAATTAGCACTGCTTGCCTCTGTTTGGGTCCTGTCTGATACCCTGTCTTAAGTTATGGTCCAACATATAACAGATAAAATAACTTGCTTCACTGGATCCACACGCCATAAATTCTCCAGCAGATGAGCACAGACATAATACAGTGGGTCAAAAAATTGTCCACATGTTTCGCATTTTTGGAAAGATTGCCAATTTAAGCAATACTGAGTAGAGATATTAAAATGTGGTCAGTGATGGGCAGAAAGCCCTTGATAAACGCTACAATATTCTGTCTGTTTTGTCTTATTTGGCTTAAAACTCATGGAGATATGACTGATTTAAAATGGTATGTCATTTGGACAATTTTTTGACATGCAAGTGAAAATACAGAAAGTGCTAGCTCAGTACTTGGTATGCCCTCCTTTGGCCTTCAACACAGCCTCAATCCTTCTAGGCATGCTCCTGATCAATTTCTGACAATCTTCTTCTGTGATTTCATCCCACTTTTCAGCTGCTCTGTCCCATATTTCCCAAACTCCAGAGGGTGCTGTGTCATATCCATTGAGCTTGTGTTTGAGGGTTGTCCAGAGGTGTTCAATGGGGTTCAGGTCAGGAGATTGAGCAGGCCAGCTCATGCAATGGATGTTGTTGTCTTCAAACCACTTGGTGGCCAGTTTTGACTTGTGTTTAGGATCATTGTCTTGCTGAAAAATGGCCACCTCTGGATCAACACCCAAAATATCCATGCTCTCCAGAAGGTTGTTCTCCAAAATGTCCACATACTGCTCTGCATTCATCCTGCCCTCCACCTCTGCCATGTTTCCAACTCCTTCCCACCCCATACATCCCCACACCATGATATTTCCTCCTCCAAATTTGACTGTTTCCACCACATTTCTCTCTCCCAAGGATTCACCCTTCCTCCCCCACACATACTGCTGTCCATCTGACCCATATCGATTGATTTTAGTCTCATCTGACCAAATAACCCTTTTCCAGTCATCCACAGTCCAGTTTCTGTACTTCTGTGCAAAGTTTAAACGAGCCTTCCTGTGAGCTGCAGTGAGTTTGGGCTTCTTCTTCGTTTTAGATGTGTCCACATCATGCCTGAGAAGGGAATTTCGAATGGTTTGGGTGGAGACAGGTTGGTCAAGGAGGGGATTGATGTTTCTGGCCACTTCTGTAGCATTTTCAGCTTTGCCAGTGTTGATTTGTTGGATAGCAGCACGTTCATCAGTGGTAGACAGCTTTCTAGGACGCCCTGCTTGATGGTTCTCCTTGTCAGGATACATCTCTTTGGCCAGAGAAGCAATCTTTGACTTGGATACCCCAGTTTTAGCAGAGATTTCCCTGGATGAAGCAGAAGTTTGGAGGAGAGAGAGGATATTGTCTTTCTGGGTGGATGTGATGGGTCTCATGATTTGATGAGGGCTATAGAACAACTGGATGCCCTTATATATGGTCCAGCTGGCAGCTATGATATCATTATGATGTAGCCATTGCATCATTGTACAACTCCACTTATGATGTCATCTATGAGACATCACATAGTTACAATACTGATTTTGAAGTGGCAACTCAAAAAATTGTCCAAATGACATACCATTTTAAATCAATCATATCTCCATGAGTTTTGAGCCAAATAGGACAAATAAAACAGATTATTGTAGCTCTTATCAAGGGCGTTCTGCCCATCACTGACCACATTTCAATATCTCTACTCAGTATTGCTTAAATTGGCAATCTTTCCAAAAATGCGAAACATGTGGACAATTTTTTGACCCACTGTATGCTGTCTCTGGACCAATGTACTCCCTCAAATCATGCATTACAAAGTCAGGTCTTTTCATTAGGAGTTGGGCAGTGGCAACAGCATAAATTCCCTGATCATTCTCATCTCCAGCATAGGGATAACCCTGTAAAACAAGTTTAATGCAGGTAAAGTTGTTGTTACCTGTTTGCATACCTCTGGATAACAGTCATAATTTAAACCATCCAACAGCATACCATCATTAACCTCTTGATCACCATTGCTTAGACCTTGGCATTCAAACTGGAGCCAACCATGGAATTGCTGTCCCAGTTTATGAATTATCTCATCAAGAAATCAAACAAAGAAATTGGACTCACTGTAATTGCCTCTTGATACTCTGTTGCCTTCCAATCTAGCATGGGATGGCTTTTTGTCCTGCTAGAATCAAAGACTCGCAGCACCTTGTGCTAAAAATCCATAACACAAAGAATAGTATAACCCCCTTACAATTCTGTTGGCCAAATTACCAGCTGTGGCAGGGAGGGCCAATGAGCCTGTCAATACTTCTAAGTATGCATGGTCTGAAAGGATTAGATAGATCCTCACTGAGTACTTATTGTACAATTCCTCAAGCTTCTTCTGAGTACTATTTTTTGTCCTCCATACATTTCCCCAACGCCAGACAAGACCAGGATCAACCAAGTAGACATTCTTCAAGTTGTCCTCATCAAACACATAAAAGTAGCCATGAAGAGCAAAGTTGGTCAGGAAACTCGGATTGCCAGATCTGATCTCCTTAAGATCATCAATGTCTTCTTGCTTAATCATGAAGTGGCTGTTCCATGTGTATTTCTCTCCATGCATCATGCCATTCACCACTGGAGCAATCTGAAAGAAGATAATTTAATTCAGAAATACAGTCAAATTATTTGATTCTACCTTGGTCTCCCAAATCTTATTTGGATGTTTAAACTCACTAGTGAGTCCAGTCACATTGAAGAAGTTCTTTACTATGTCAATCTATGAAACTTGGAATTAGCAGGCTGTATGTTAAATTTACATCACCTACCTTTTCCATGGTATGATTAGACTTGTCAGTGTGCTTCACAGGTGACAGTGGCAGCACTGAATCTATGGTTGCTACTGGTGGAAGTGACATCTCTGAATCTAGAGGTGTGTCTAGCTGGAGTTGCAGAGGTAGGAATTTTACACTCACCAGATTCTAGAGCTTCATCCATGTCTGTGACTAGCTCATCTATTTCTTTCCCATCAACATCAACATCCATACTTTCCATATCTCCCTCTGCATCATTGTCAATATCCATCTGTTCTGAATCTCTCTCTTTCTCATCATCAATGTCCATGTCCTGTGGGCCTCCTTCTCCTGATGTAAAGCTATATTCACGTGATCTGCTTGTGCTCCAGGCACTCTTGAAGTCATTAGATACTTCTGTGGCACCAGCACACATCAATGTGGGAATAGACACAGCATCATTGTACAGAACAGAAAGATGTTTCTTGACTTGCTCCATTTGATGGCAGTTGAAGAATCCTTGGGCTTTGCATCCACCTTTAAGGTGGTACACAACAGAGCATGTTTCATAGCTGGCAGGTAGCTCATCAGGTCGATCCAGTCATGAACCGTTTTACTGATGAACCCAGATATTGGCTATAACCATTATGCTTCATGCCATCATATTCAAATACAGCTGCTTGCCCATTTGAGTTGCTTGTGACAGTGCGGCACATGAAATGACTGTTGTTGCCAAAGACACATCCAACCAGTTCATAAACCAAGCTGTTGCTCTTTTCATACTTCTTCTCCAAAGGATAAAGAAGTTTAGGAAAGCTCCATTTTGGTCCTCCTGGTGGCACATTAAATGTGAGAATGACAGGTATGTGGACGAAAACCTGGTAGCACATGACACTTGAGCTTGTGCAGAAAACATCATCATCTTTTTTACACCAACAAAAATCAAGAGCAACACCTTTTTTGTACTGCTGAGCTTTGGTGACTGACCAGAACCATGCTTGAACACTGCCTTGGAATGGTATACACAGAGATCCATCCAATGAATAATCAGCAGGTTTCCAGTGAGGATGATCAATCTGCACATGCTCAGGCTGATTAGAATCACCAGGACATCTCCATAACCACTGCTCACAGATGGCAAAGTACTGCTGAAATTTGACTTCTTTTGGAGCTCTCATGGAACAATAAGACCCTGTAACCATCCCTAACACAACAAGACTATGTGATTTCACAAAATACAGAGCAAACAGAACTCACAAACAAGCCTTGATAGGCATGACTGGACTGAGAAACTGCTTTGGTGCATACAAGAGCATGATGGAAGTTGTCTTGAATATCCTTGAGTGCTTCACTGATCCCAGGATGAGTGAGGTGCTGCTCACGATGAGCCTGAAGGGCTAGGTATAAATAGTAAACTGGACTGGGAACCTCCTTGTCTTCCTACAGATGAGCAAGCCCAGCAAATTCATTCCATGTCTCGCCTTGAACAGCATATGTAAGAGCTTCCAATGATGAATCAAGCCAGCACAAGTTTGGGACCCAAGAATATGAAGGAATGCTCCTGGTTTTCCTTGTGTCTATGCCCTGCAAACCAAGAGCAACTGGTGAATGGTTCCGAGTTGGAGAAGCTTGATTGAGAGTGAACTGAGTATTTTTCCGAATTGCACTGAGCTCAGAAAGATTGGTAGCTGGGTTTTTGATGGGAGAGCAGCATTGTTGTCAGGGAAGTCATCAGGATGAGTGATTGAGTGAGTTGATTGGCTGACACCCAAAAGGTCTGGAGATAGTGGGGAGAGTGGAGATGGACTGTGGGACTCACAAGAGGAGGACAGATGATTTGATTTGGATGCATTGGTTTTTTGTTTTCGTCTAGTGCGCCTCAAGGCATGCTTGCTGTCTGGTGCTGCATATGGGGTTTGGCTTCTTGAACGATTAAAGCATACATGCCGCTGCATTCTTCGACGAGACCTGGGCTTGTCTGACACATCTGATGAATGAGAATAAGAACAAGGACGTTTGCCATATCTTGTTGGCCAACCCACTACAGATTTGGTTAGCCTGAATCAGAGTGACAACCATATAAGTGAAATATTACTCTTTTCTGCCAGATGCTCTCCTTCATGTTTTGATGCCACCTTCAGCAATTGGTCGAGACCCTCTACAATGTCATGCCCAGTTCCACATAGCTCGTAGATCCTTGCATGCATTGACTCCTCAGCATTGGTAGTATTAAGTATGCGAGAAGCAAGAGTAGCAGCTATTGATCTTTGTGATTCAAAGATCATGGAAGCATGCTCAGGGCGTGTCCACCACTCTATCCAAGGCTCAACATCTGGCCATTGGCGACGGATTCTGAGAATGGTCTGCACATAGGTAGCCTGGTCCTTTGTGGTACGAAGGGTATGGCATAGGCTCTCGAACTCCGCAACTTTGCTGTTCTTGGCAACCCTGTTGACAGACTTTTCGTAATGGTACTCACATCCTTTCAGCAAGGACTGAGCAGCCTCTTCCAACTCCTCTTTGGTGCAAACATTACATAAAGAAATCTGTAAAGGCAGCAATAAAACCTAATCGCTGGGCTTCACTGAAATCAACCACCTAGATGTATAACATATATTAGTATGTATCCAATAGAATATGAACAACATACCATCGCAAACATTTCATCAACAATTGGTCTATTCTCCATAGTGGCAGCATCAGCTATTCCCATAAATATACCCAAAAAATGCCATCTGTAATGTTCTTCTGTGGCTCCATCAGCATAGGTGAACATTCCTGGAGCCCAATGTTGCACAACATCATTGAAAGCAGTGGTGACAATCAAGAGTGCATTTGGATCTGCCCAGTACTTGTGTGCAGCATCAGTCAAAAGACCTTCAACAGGAGCAAGTGAGTTGGTAGATATTGAAGTTTTGTTCTGGAGAAGATGTTTTTGCATCCAAGGTGTTTGGTAGGAAATGACACAGGCATCAGGGTTATTGGTGTTGATGCGAACTTGAATGGCATCTCCAAGTCATTTCTGTCAGTTTTGAAAGCGTGCATTGTAGGAGTGTCCATTGGTGTCCCTAGCATTGGCAGATCGGAGCTCATACTGAAGTGCATTCAAGTTTTGCAATCACAAAGAAATGTTTGCAGCAGGAGGAGCAATAACCTTTCCATCTTTGTGGATCTCACCAACTTGATGCTGAGCAGGGGTGCTATGAGGCCGACTATCACGGAGTTTGTTGAGTTCCACTTGTTCATTGGCACTGAGATGAGGGTGACTGGAATTTGACTGTGGTTATGGGGAGCACCATTGATATATATATATTGGCGTGTGCTTTCATCCCCTCCAACCTGGGCATATATGATCAGAAAGGATTTGGAATCACAAGCCCTGTGCATAAGTTGAGCACCACATTTGCAGATGTCCTGCTGGTCTCTCCTCTGTCGAGATGTCCTTGGCCGAGTGACAGCGTGACATTCCTCATTTGAACATATCAAAACTCCCAAACATTGTTTGTTGATCTCCCAGCCACCTGAAGGATCAGTTGCATGATAACACCCCTTGTCACACTTCTGGCCATTACTGCCAGTGTTTGTCTTTGTAGACCAATGGACCTGGAGACATTTCGTCTTGAGATACTCTGCGTGTGTCAGACGCCTTGCAAATGGCCCAGAAGGCCACTCTGGCCAAATACCACCTTCAAGTTGATTGAGTGAGGTATAGGTGATATCTTGGTCTTGGCCATTGCGGCATTGTGGTAGAGGGTATTGTTCAGCAGGAAGAAGTGTGAATTTTGTCTCTGGAGCTGAATCAGCAAGGTTGGGATTTCCCTTGGCCACTGATAAGTCTGCTGAAAAATCATGAACACTGAATCTTCTACTATCTAAAACACTAGACATACCATTGGCCTGATTTTGGGCACTTTGCATGGTCTGGGTGGGTGGAGCATTGCCTGTACAAGAGAGTAAGTAAGCAGAATCTACAATGCCAATCATGAACGTACTTATCATCTGGGAGTCATTCCTTTGAGCATTCTGGGTCTGGAATCCATTGATTGATTGTCCTGGAGGGTTCCCTGACAAGTGGTGATGAGATCAGTAGTATTAAAAAGGATTATTTGTGTATTACCATGCAGATTTGTAATTGGGTGAATATTACCTGAAACAATGGCTTGGCCATGTTTGTAACCAATTATCTCATCTAGTTAAAAGCAAAAGACTGAATATTCACCCATACACAAGCCAGAAATGGTATTACTGTTTTGATCAAATACAGGAACAGGACCCAGGTGGCTCATGATTGAACTTTCTTGCTTTACTTGTTTATAACCAATAATTTTCCCTGACACAAAATATTCAATTTTACTGTATGATTGAAATTTAAATACTGACCATCTGTGTTAAGTAGTGGAACTTCGACAGCTTTTGGAGGACTGACTTCTCTGAAGCTCTTGATGTTTCCTAAGTATTTTATAACATTATTATTGACTGACATTGAAACTAGAAGTGAAAATTTTACATACCATTACTGTCCATTACAGGGACCTCTCTTTTGGGAAAAGTACTACCAGAGATGCCAAGTGCGTTGACTGTGTTTCGCTCGGCAGATGTCTTGCCGTAGCATACAATTTGGCCTGAGAGGAGTGATGAGAAAAATATTTTAATTTGTGCTGATATTTTACTTACCATCAGAATTGTAAACAGGGACATGGCGGATTGCCTTGGGTATCCTCTTTTCGATCTGAATGGAAGCAGGTGTAGTGGCGTGGATAGTGTGTCCTAATGAATTGGATAGGCGTTCTGGACATAATTCAAAGACACGCTGAAAAGGGACAAATTTCTGCTTGACAGAAAGGTGTACCGAAAGACATTATACTGATATATCATGTTTCAGTTTTTTGTCTTTCAGTAAACTTTCCCTCGAGCAGATATTTGTCCCTTTTCGGCATGAGAACTGATTGCTTACCACTATCCAAGACAAGTGTTTGCGAAGGGGCAGCATTGTCGTAGTCAGAATCCAAACTTGATTCCCCATCGTTGTCAGAATCTTCAACAGTAAGGAGCTGGACTAGGCCCTGTTGAAGAGATCTACGTAGATCTCTCTACATATATATTACATAGGTATGATTCTAAGGGCAAAGCTAACACTGAGGAATACTTACCAGCCACTTCATTACTTTGTTCAGTGGTAATGCGTCGATGGGGTGGGTAGAAAGACATCCGACGCCATTGAACAGTCCTTATATATGCGCGTTAAGCGACATCAATTTGGATTTCAAATTTGTGGCACCTTGTCGAGGGACTAGAAACACATGGACCTCCACTGTCAGCTACAGATGTACAGCAGAAAAACAAAATTTTATTCTTTTAATCGTATTTTGATGCAGTGATTATATGGTGACACTGACAAAACTCATATAAGCATCTACACGGAGGATAGCGGCTCACCACGCGAGCTCCATCACGGCAAGAACAGCCGGTCTCGGTAATGTCCAATTTCCGGTTCTTTGGAGTGTCTCCCTTGACGCACTCATAACACTTCCATCAGCAAACTTGCAACTGTATGGAAGGTATGGGGCCCATACCTTTTCATACATATTTTACCAAAATCTCGTCAAAACGTTCCATACACATTTCGTATGGAAGTATGGGTCAGTATGGGTTAGTATGGGTGTATGGACAAGGTAAGGACATTCTCGGTCTGACAAACCCTTACCTTTTTGAAGCACGTAGTAGCTCTGCAGCAACCAAGCGGCAACTGATACAAATGTCGTTGTCGTTAGTAACAGCAAGTTGTCGATGACTCACCATCACCATTAGAGGCTACAAGACTTAGAGTGATTCAGTAAGTTGAGTGTAGGAATGAGCAAGTATACACGACAAGGGGGTCCAAAAAGAATTAAATTATACCGGGGGTCGGAAAAAAAATTTGCGCCCCCATCAAGGGAACCTACCTACCTTACCTTCCTTATATAGTAGGTTACCTGCTTAATATAGCAATAGCATGTGACTTATGATTACATAAATTATTTGAACTGCTGTGCTAGTCAGAAGCTTTGCGGAACCTTCAACGAAAAATTGACTGCAACGTGGTCAAAGCAGTATTATCAGACCTTAGATGCATTGTGAACAACATGTATTACTGCCAACAGTGAGCGAAAAATTGTTCTAAGGCGCATTTTCGGGGGGGTCAAAAAAAAAATTTTCGCCTCCTCCAGAGGAACCTACCTACCAACCCCCGGTACGGGATTTCCCAGTCCGGACCCCCTTGATACACGAAATCAATATCTGAGTTGTATACTCAGCGTTCCTTTTGCTCTCCACCTCTATCTCGTCTGCCATACTACACGTTCTGGGCATGCATCAAGTCTCATCGTCAATCATTGTTAATCCTCGGACCTCAAGTGAAGTATGATTGAGGTTGTCTGCTGGTGTCCGTCTTTATGGTGAGTCGTCACATCTCAATTTGTCTGCATGTTTAGCTGACCTGCTATGTGTTCTTGCAGTATTTACATCTCTTTATGGCCCAGGTGTGTCACTCATCCTCATATCTGTCCAATTTATGACTGACGCTGTCCCCTCTCAAGCTCTACGTTGTCATCTTGGGTTCTATCGTTGTATCTAAGTTCATATTTTTTCGCTTTCATGTTGTTTGCTACTGAAAAATGTTCGTCCCTTAGGCTTTCGTCTATGGGAGCTGCATGGTTGTGATTGGATGTCGGAATGTAGGAAGGTTGTGAGCGGAAGGCCTGACAGCGGGCTAGTCAGTGGCTTAGTGTTTTGGAGGCATTCGGTTGATACGTAGATGTTATGTACTAGTAGTCTACCGCTGAATATATATTTTTCATCCCTCCTTTGCTTTAGTATTGAGTCAGTGACAACAATGGCAATGCTGACAACGAAGGAACAGCAGTGGTGCATAGATCAGGTATGGATGTGGGTATGGATGTGTATGGAATACCCTTATACCAGTTCCATACACATGTATGGGATTTATGTACCCTCCCCTCTGCTCCATACACATATAATTTGGTATGGGAGGTATGGTCCCATACCTTCCATACCTTGTCCATACCCATTGAGAATTTGCTGATGTCAACGAGACAACTAGGCTAGCTAGCTAGTATGTATTTTATGCCGTGAAATACCCTGTATATGATTATTACTTTCAGTACATTTTGTGTGATTTAGAAAGTTATACCTACCCGCGGGTAGCTAAGATAGGGGCTTGAGCTCTATAGCCTCAGAAACGCAGCTTGGAGATATCAAACCAGTACAACATGCCAGAAATAATCAAAAGTACGGGTGATAAGCAAGAATTGGACAGCATAGTCATGCATGTTTATGGCTGCCCAGTGAAAATTGATGCTGACTATTTCCAGCAAATCTGCAGAAATCTGAGATATGCCGCATATATCCAATCATTTCTGGAAATTCTGCTGTGCCCAGATTTTTTTTCTTGGTGACACTTGGTGTTTTCCAATGACATGGTTGACATTTTGTTGGCATTGTTTCATTGTTTTCAGTCTCTAAGTCCCTCCACTGACTTAAGTACTTGGATGTCCTAGGATGTCCTTCACTAGTGCTGCCCCTAAAGTATATTTGAAACTCCACCTAATTGAGGCTCTGCTATTCCATCATGTGAATATCCCTTTCTTCCCTTCCACCACCATCTCCCTTGATACATCTCCTCCTCTTCCCCTCCCTTCCCCCTCTTCTCACCCCAGCCCCCCTCCCTCCCCCAGCCCCTCCATCAACAGAAGGCCTCATGACTTCTTCGTGTCTCCAGCCTCAGCAACATTGCAGGATGGCACTGATGGAACCCTATTCTTCCCTGCCCACCTCCATTGATCAACAGCCTCGCTGTCAAGGATGCTGCTACACTCAATGATGAAAACCACCCAAGTCACACAAAGCTGAGATCAATGAAAATAGAGAAATAGATTGAGGAATTGAGGAAAATGAGTAAGTTGACTGGGCTCTACACTGTGTAGTAGTAGTACAGAGTGGAGATGAAGTGAACGAACTAGAGAACCAACTATCAAGGTCTGCTGGTATATATGTAAAAGAACAATGAATAAGTGAGAGAGTTTTATAAAAATAGTAAAGGGATGAGAGTGACAATGTAAAAGATAGGTACAAAGGTGAAAATAGAACTATGATAGCTAAACATAGCTCAAAGTCAATGCTATAAGGTTTAAAAGGAGTATGAATTGAAGAAGAATAGAAATGAGAGGAAAAGTATCAACAAGGAAATGCAAAGGATGAGTGATGAAGGAATGGGTTCAATGATGAAGCTAGATCAGCAGGTATCTGATGGAGGCAATCATAGGATGATAGTCATATGTTTAAGTGATGTCAATATGTGCAATAGAAGCAGATATGATCTGTCAGTCAGATAAATGATGTATCAAAGAAGATAGAAGCCATAGGTACCAAGAGACAAGATCTAGAACAAAGGAAGTAGAAGGAATGGAGGACAGGGTCTGGAAGCAAAGGCAAGAAGGGATTCATGACACTAATCCACACACTGAGTGACTTGTACTCATTGACAAGCATGGTACTTCAGGAGAGAAGATGAGATGGGGCTGCTATACATAGCCATTAGTATTCTGGGCATCAGACCATCCCCAGCTCCAGTATCCCAAATTCTACTTTCGGGTTTGAAAGATTAGCTGATAATCAGATGTTGACTTCAATCCCAGAATCCCAGTTCTACATATCACTGTTTACCAAACATCCCAATGTAATATTGATAAAAAGAGCGATGAGCAGGCAAATTACTCCTCATCAGTTAACTCTTCCCCCTCCTTACCTCCCTATGTGCATGTGGACTCATCTGGGCTCTCCTTCCTTGTCCTGTTATCCCTACCCCTGATCCCATGCTTGCACTTGGTCTTCTATTCTCATTGTCTCCATTCCTTACCTGTTACAATCTGAACAACTTAGCAACTGGACTGGATACCCATTATTTTTGTATATGTACAACCTTTGACCTACAGCCATGCATACAGCCTCTTATTCACAGCTATATGTACAGCCTTCTACTTACACAGCCTTTACTTATACGTATGTGCAGCCTTTCTTATTTATACACAGTGCCACACTGTTACCTAGATACCCTTTATTCATTTCACTGCTGTACAGTGCCCTTTTATTTACTTACAAACATTGCATAACCTTAGTAGAAATATTATATAAGGAGTAGCTACAATCCATGTACCCCAGCTCATTATTTTGTGCAATAGGACCTAGGTGACCCCAACTCTTGATCAATGCCATGGTTACAAACCCCCATTGATTGCTAGGCTTATTACTCAAATACGACGAGTACTACATACTATATCAACTTACTCTGATCTCTACTCACACATCTACAACAACCTCAAGATATACATACCTTCACTGTAGCTCCTGCCTAAAGCAGCTCTCAGGGAAGGTCCAGTTCTGCCCTTGTTCACAGTTGAACTTGTACAGATCCTAACATCACCTCATCCTCCTCATTTTGCTGAGGTGTGAACACAGACTAGGTTTCAGGTTCGGTCCACTGTTGTCTAGCCCAAGCCCGCCCATCAGTGTAGAGAAGAATGCAGAGGGGGAGGAGGAGGGTGTAGAGGGGCTTCATTTGGAATTGGGGTGGGTATCAATTTTAGTTTGACAAGGTGAGAAAGAAGATGAGAACAAGAATGAGAATGTGAAGCAAAGAGTGAGTGGTATGATGGAACAAAGCATGAAGTAGAAGGAAGGAAGTACTCGCTATCCATTTTCCTATGGGAATGCTCAGACCCTCAATCCCATCCCCCAGAAACACCCTGCTCTGAGCAGACAACATGAAACAAGACAAGAAAAACCTCAAGACTCCAACACAAAAAATGACTCACTGCAAATCATACCCATTCCCAACACAACCTTTCTATACACCTTGTTGTCTTGTACCTCAACACTTGTTTCTTCACACATAGCAGCATATAGAGTAACAACCAACATAACTGGGGTAAGGGGCCACTGCTTCGCATGGCAAGCTATGAGGCCCCTTCCTTTGGTATGGTCTTCAGCAGGACCAAAAATTACATCTTTCATGTAGAGCAATTGTGAGGCAAAACACATAATATTGACTATACCAGAACTTGTAAGACAGAGAACAGTAAATGAACAATGTTCAACATTGAATAATGCATAAGGATTCAAAATATATACAGAAATGACTTCAGTGTCCAATGTATAAAAGAAACATCAACATTAGCACCCAAGATCATAGATGTCTCAGAATGAATGAGAACGATGGGCATCCTGACCATCAACAGTTCTAACAACCCAACTTTAACTAGGAAGTAAGGTCAACAACATGAGCAGCCTGTTTCCCAATAACACCTGCGCCTGCACCATACCAGTGAAGGCCAATGCAAAAAAACCAACCAGCTACAGCAACAGGTGGCATGAAGCGCTGGATCTTCAGCACGGATCCAGGAGTGGGACAGGTAGAATGAGATGAACAGTGTAACGGTTCCTCTCAGCTCGGACCTAGACATACAAGTAGACATACAAGTAGACCTCTTTCTACTCTGTGAAATAGACAATAGAGAGGTACAAAGTACGCAATGGAGGTACGAGACAAGAGAAAAGCTAAATAAAAGTAAATACGATAGGACCTATATAGGTCTGGAAAGATAAACCAAAAAAGATAGGATCCATTACAAACAACGACATTACGAGAAAGGAAAACTGTAACGAAGAAACAAAGACTTGGAAAAAAAGTTGGAAGAAACAAGAAGTAATACCAAAACAAAGAGAAAGTACCAGTGCCAAATGTCAAAAGAGGTGAAGAAAAAGGAGACAACAGGATGGGAAGGGAAGGGAAAGGAATAGAGCCAATGATGGAAGTGGAGAGAAATAATTTTAAAAAAGAAAATAATGCACCACAAGCAGGCACAACATTGTCTGCTGTCAAAGCATGATGACCACTCATAGTAAGGGGAGATGGGTTTTCATACTGCCAGCTATAGACGTGAGCTCCATCAACCACAGACACAAATTTTCTTTTCATAACGTCATCAAAACGAGAAAAAATAAACATGCTAGACATGTTGATGGTAGTTGTATTCGTCAAATCATATGCCCTGTAAATTTAGAAGTAGATGCCACATTAGCAAGTGTTCACAAAGGGATGTGACAATTGGAGGAGGGAAGGAGAGACAGAGGGAGAGAGGCAGAAGAGAATCCATACCGATGTACTAGAATAAACCACTTCTATACTCACAGCAGCAAGTGAGAACCAGTGAGTCCCAACACCTGAGAGCCAGTTAAGCTCCTGAAAGAGGAGGAACATGACAAAATATGCACCAACAGGGCCTCACTATCGTTTTGCTTGTATGTATATGTCTTGTGCATGACTTGGAGGATAAGGACTTTGCTAGGCCAGGCCGTGTCTAGTATGCGTGAAATGTGAAGGATGAGATGGAGAGAGGTGGTTGTGAGGGTGAAGGTTGAGTCTGGACATGCTGGCATGACATTGTGGTTGTCGTCACATGTATCTGATTCAGACCACGTCTAGACATTTCCGACCTTCAGTTGTCGTGAGTAAAGACTGACTTAGGGGTGGGAGATTGAACCTGTGGAAAAGATTTGAGAGGTTGCTCTGTGAAAATTGACTCAGCCTAAAGGCCTCATAAATGGTCAATATTGAATTTGAGAAAGGATGAAGTGGCGGTGGAGAGACCCAGGTGCAGTGGGGAACAGGGAAGAAAGGCACCATCGAAGGCAAGGTGCAAACACTGCCTTAGTTACCATTTGTTCTGAGAAATCCATGAACAACGTCATAATGGATGGGTGCTTGACAAGCAGCAATGAACAGGGGTGGGAGTTTGAACCTGTGGAAAAGCTTTGTGAGGTCACTACGACATAAATTAACTCAGCCTAAAGGCCTCGTAATCCCTACTGTGAAGGAGAGTACAGCAGAGAGGATGAAGGAGAGGAGGAATAGGATTGGGAAGATGTGGGAAGGGTGGGGCAGGTGAGTGGTTTTGTCAAGGATTGCTGTTTCCATGTTTCATTAAAGGATTGCATAGTTGGTAGATATGTAGAGGTTTTTAGTGGTAGAGGGTGGAGGTGAAGGTAAAGGGGTGGGAGAGTAAAATGAAGCAAAGTACATAAGCATACAACAAAACACAGATGGCAGAGACAAGATAAAGATAAATACAAGACAAAACACACAAAACACATGTACATCATCTCTCGACCCAGCACCTGTCATGAATCTCTTCATGCCTTCGCTTCTACACCCTGTTTCTCTTTGTTTCTCTTTTTTTCTCTCTTCTTTTCTTCGCTTCCCTGGTTCTAAGCCATGTTCCTTGTACCTTGATACATCATTTCTCCTACATTTCTCCATTTCTCCTGCATTTCTCCATTTCTCCTATATTTCTCCACTTATGCTCCTATCTTTCTCCTGCATTTCTCCACTCTTGATCCTATCATTGTCTCCATCAGATATCTCTGATCTAGCTTCGGACTCTTGTATATATACTCAAGGCCATTGTAGATAGGTTCTTTAGTCTGTCCACTTCTGTCCCTCTGATCCATACTGTTCAGCATTGTCTCAGGACTATGTGGACTCTGGCCCAGTCCTGGCTTAATCACTATTATGCGAAAAAGGTATGATCACTATTTGTGTGCCAGATTCCGGCAAGTAAAAGGAAAAGCACTGCGGATGGGAAAAATCTAAACTTAAATGACAGATTTTTGCTCAGCACTGGACCTACTCCATATGGCACCGATTTGAGGCTGATATTCCACATGGAGTATGCCCGGCTGTTGAGAAAAATTGGTAATTTAAGTTCATGTTTTTCAATGCACCAGTGAATTCATTTTACTCGCTGGAATCCGGCACAAATACTGATCATACCTTTTGCACATCTTCTTACAAATCAAAACTCAAATACTATTTACTTCCTCTTTTTGGTCACGAATGAATAAAAAGTTTAGCATGGAAAAGCTTAAGCGCATAATTTGAGCTTTTGCGACCCGGTTTTTTAGCAGTAAATACAAAATCATGTGAACTATCTGTCAATTAAGAATGCACAAAAATGGCTGGCAAATATGCTCCGTGCCCCACTGTGAACTGGACAAAGTTTTCCATCTTTCTTTTTGACAAAGAAGAATGGTGAAGATATAGGAGATTTTCAAGCTCAAATTCTTCCAGTTTGCAGTTGTTCCTCAATGAAATTGTCCAGTGGACCTGTTCATTCGCAGCTAAGGGATA